>JAGDQO010001393.1:0-171374 GCA_018342035.1 Solanum appendiculatum | reverse complement strand
AACAACTCATTAATTTAAAACTTAATAACATTAACAAACTTCCATTTAATTATAAATTCGTCAACATCAAATACTAACTCCGCCTCTGTAGATTAAAATATTCTCACCAGCATACTTTGGAAGCTGCCGCCAGTTCCATGAGCCATATTTAGTAATATATGCTACTAATTTCTTGTCTTCTTCAAGTGTCCAAGTTCCTTTTTTCCTTCCATTTTCATCGTAGCAAGGTGTGCTCACCATCTCTTAATTAATTCTCTTAGAAAAAAGTAATTATTTATATAATTAACATAACAATTATAACTAGCTCTTTCCACCTGAATCACAAAATTCATTAGTTAATTTAAGCCTATTTATATAGAGGGAGCAAAACGTGAAACACATGGGACTTTCTTATAAACAAAACTCTATAATCCTTCGCACAATGCGCACTACCTTATCATATATAAAACTTGTGGTGTGACTAATTATGCACATCCACACCAAAAGGAATGGGGGAAACGTGGTGCGACTAATTCCAAAAGAGCTCTAAGAACTGTGGTGCGGCTAATTCCGAAAGAGCTCCAAGAACTGATGAAGATGGGGGAAATGTTTAGTTTTTTTTAAAAAAGAAATGGGTAATGGGTGTTTTATTTGGATGGGTAATGGGTGATGCACCGAGAATTTACGGTGCTTTTGATGCATTAAAACTTAGAGGAGTTTTGAATGTTTCTTAAGTACTTTATTAGTGGATTTGAGGTTGTTTATGTTGAATTTTTACAGGAAACAGGTTTTGAGCAAGTGTTGGAAGAAAAAGTAGCAGTAATGTTCATTTGGTGACTTACGACAGGACCTACGAGCTGTAGGTGAAGGCCGTGGTTCAGAAGCTGGAGAAAATGGCTAAGTATGGAATGATGGCTGCCAAACAACGAACTGTCGTTCTTGTTACGAATCGTAAATATGAGTCGTCAACAGATTCAGAGTGTTAGAGTTGCAGGACTTCGACGACGACATGACAGAACATGCCGTGCTTAGACCTACGAGCCGTAGGTCATGCCCTAAGGTAAACTTGATCAGAAAACTTTGGTGAACTGCTGACTGACGGAACGACCTACGAGCCATCGTTGCTGTGACGAGCCGTAGGTCTAGGCTCGTAGATGGAACTGCTCAAAACCAGATTTCCTGCTATTTCCTTTTTCTAGTATAATTAGGATTTATTTTCTATAAATACCCTATGTAAACTTCGTTTTGGAGGTTGTTGAACTATTTTGGAATATTTAGGTTTGACTTTGGGAATTATTTTACAATTTTTGTGAAAATCAATTCTTGAAGTTTGGGATTATAAAGTTTGATTTTACTTTTCAATTCAAGATTGTGGAATTCATCTATTATCACTGTAAGTTCATGATTTATTATTCAAACCATAATATGAATTGTGAACCCTCAAGCATGAGTAGCTAAATCCACAACTAGGGTTTTAGGAACCATGAGTAATTAACGAAAGTAAAACTAATAATGTTGTAATTCTTGAAAGTGTTTATGCATGTATTTGTTAATCTTTTCGTTTAGAATGCTTTTTAACGGTGGCCAACGTTAGAACTCGCCTCATTCCTACTTGCCGGACCAAGGAGGTAACGAATGAGAAAGAGATTATACAACAAAGATTTAGCATTGATTTAGTCCGCTATCTAATAGCCCAAACTAATAAGTTGCGGGTTAATCTGGGTCAAAGGTAAGGGTTAGTAAATCGACACACGTAGACGGACCAAGTTGCGTAGTTAAATTCCCTATTTGGAGGACCAATTACTTCGGGATACCTAGCTTATCGACTATGCATGTTAATCACTAGAAAGAGTTACCATTGTTAGGATTACTGAGTTAAGAGCTTGTGGGGAACACATATGCCCTAGTTTCATTCTTGTATTGATATCATAAACTGCAAAATTCCTGCTATTTGTTTACTTGTTTTGTTACACATCAAGCAAATATAATTTTAGTTTACTTTATTTCTCCCCCTTTTCTTTTAGAGATAATTTGACTAAACGTACAACTAACTGTAAATTAGCCTAAGTCTAAACCATATTCCTCGTGGGATCGACCCTAACCTTTGTTAGGTTCTTTATTTGACAGCGACCGCTTATACTTCTTTTGGGAGGTGTAATTTGGGTGTATCAATTTTGGTGCTGTTGCCGAGGAATAAGGCTTTTATATTATACTAATTTTGTTATTGCACTTTAGTCAATTATTTCTCAGTTTACGTTTTTTGTTGTTTGTCATTTCTACAGCTCGTAGTTCTAGTGTATGCCAAATACATGAAGTCAAGGCATTCCCCTGACTCCTTACGATCCGAAACTAAGAAGAACTCTGTGAAGAATGGCTAGAACAGGTCAACAACTTAGGCAAGAGGATGATCCAAACGGTGAGGTCCAACAAGAGGTACCAAGAGCCCAACCTCCTGGAGCTATAGAGGTACCTGGAAACCATCAAGAGGTTCGAGTGTAGAACCAGCCTGCACCTAATATCCGCCACAACTTTGAAGTTGATCATAATGTAATAGGATCAACTGGTGCTATAATTGTTCATCCACTACCAGCCGGATACACATTTGTGATTACGAGCAGAGAAAAGGATCAAAATAGTCCTTTATCTTTGAGTTAAGAGTCAAAGTAATCCTTGTCTTTTAACATGGAGCACTATTAGTCCTCCATGTTTCAAGAATTGGTGCACTTTTGGTATTCTCTCAAACATCCGTCCAATTTTTAACGGTGATTTTGTTGCACCCAAAACAGCAGCGGAAAAGTATAAAAACTGCATAAAAAGACACTAAAACTACACCAGAAAAACCTCAAAATAGTGTCGAAATTCAGACAAAACAGCAGCACTATTTCGCTGCACTGAAACTGCACCAAAAAAGTAGTAGAAAAGCACCAAAACAACACCAAAGTTGCATCAGGAATTAGGAATGGGGAAGATCTATAGGTTACCTATGGCGGAAGCAGTGTTATGAAAAAGCCTCATCAGTTATATACCGTAACACTATTTTCGCCATAGCTAACCTGCAGATCTTCCCCATTCCTAATTCCTGATGCAACTTTGGTGTTGTTTTGGTGCTTTTCTACTACGTTTATAGGGCAAGGTTAAGACTTGGAACTCTTGTTCTTTCAAGAGTTACATCACCCCTTATCCCATAACTCCCACTACATTCAAGAATACATAACTCTTCCTCCTTTACTATAGGGAGTTATTTAGTGGAGTTGTAACTTACTTCATGAATGAAGCAAGTTACTAGTCAACCCATCAATGGGTGTATCTATTCCAACATAGACAAATGATTGGATCGAAGATCAATCTTTGCCGCTATCTCTTTGGCATGAATTAGTGATACTTATTGAGTATTTATTTTCGTACTTAGAGATCGTCTTTAGATGAACTTTTTAAAAAAGTGATTTATAAGTTAAAAAGTCATGACATTTGTTTGTTTGTTTGTTTTTTTTTTGATATTTTTTCAGTTTTAGTGAGTTATCCAAACACTTTTAAATTAAACAATAGCTTAAAAATCGAAAATCATTAAAAATAAGTAAATTCAAACACTCACTTATATTACCCTTGCTTCACTGTTTTGTATAAATTTAAATATGTGTGCACAGTGAAGCATTCAGAGACTTCAGAGTGAGCTATTAGGCTAAATTCACATAATCGGACTTTATCTGTCTCTTCTGTCATTTTTTTTTAGACAATGATATTTTTATTCTTAATTTCTCTTATATTCATATCATCAAAATTTGGAGTGTATTTAGTGGCGTATGTATAATTCTTTTAAGCGATGTCTTATTTTAAAATATAAATAAGTAAATAAAATAGTATTATAATATATATTTAAAAAATATAATACATATGAAGTTTCTTGTTTGATCAAGATCCTTTAATGGTGAGTGTAAAAATGAAGAAGTGTGAGAAGTTTGATTTGAGAATTAGGGATAATACATAGAGAAATTCATTAAAGGTATAATAATAATTTCTATTAGAAATCGCAAATATGAGTTCTAATTGAGTGAGATTGGGTGGAACTTAAGCGAAATACGGGTAGAAGGTAGGATAGACATACTTCTAAGTGTAACTTAATTCAAGTTAAGCTATCTATATATACACTCTCAATATTGAAATATTATTGCTTAACCATTGAAATCAAGTTAAAACATCTGCTCAATTATGATGCCTTTGATTAATATGAAATGTTTCAAAATCTTCCATCTAGTTTTTGGATTTCCCATGAAGTTTTTTTTTGTTAGATATAAATGACTATTAGCTCTTGTCTTTTAACTTTTAAATCAAAATATTTACTGTTTTAAAATGTTGTTATAGCGAGGAACTGATGCTCAACTTATTCCCGCGAAGTTGGGAAATTTTAAGAATGGGACGGTGAATAATAAACCTCAGGATTCATTGTAATCCAACGGCGTTAAATCGATCACCACCAAACCTTATAAATATCAAACCCTAAATTCGATTTTTTCCCTCTTACCTCTCCTGCAATTGCAGCTCAACTGCAATTCCGCTTCAGCAGGACCGCCATTTTCTCACCTTCAAGCTTACATTTCTATATTTTTATACACTCAATTTGCAGAGCTTGTCATGCCTTGACTTGTTGAAATTGAAATGATGGCGTCTGAAGATTTGAAAGAGCTGAAGAAGAGCGGAAATGGGTCATCCGCCGACTTCCATAAGAAGTCGAAGAAGACCAGGATTGATTCTGGGTCTGATTCAGAGGAGCTGAAGAGGAGCAAGAATAAAGATAAGAAGCGTAAAGCTTTAAACTTGGATGATCAGGAGAATGGAACTTCGGAGGTTTTGGAACCAAGTAATCTGAATGAGGATGAAAAGAAGAAGAAGAAGAAAAAGAAGAAGAAGGAGGAGGAGGAGGCTAAATTAGTGGAGGAGGATCCTAATGCCTTGTCTACTTTTAGGATTTCAGTGCCACTGAGAGAAGCTTTGATTGCCAAAGGGATAAATGCACTGTTTCCTATTCAAGCTATGACTTTTGATACCATATTGGATGGGTCTGACTTGATTGGTCGAGCTCGCACTGGTCAGGTATATACTCTTTGCAGTTACCTTCTTAAATCTTATACATAAACAGTGAAATAACATTTCTTGATATATATATATATATATATTTTGTGTTCAGTTAATAACTTAGAACTTGCATGCTGATATTTAAAAAAAACATAATACATAAACAAACACTCCAACTTGGCCTCAACTGGTAAGTAATCACTCTGACTTTGAGTATGCACATCTAGATAACTCAACAGTCTCAACTTGTCTCCACTTTGCTAGTTGAACACTCCAACTTACAAAATGATCATCTAGACATCTCAAAAATTTATGTGTCATGACAAATTGGAGTGTTTAGTTGCTAGTTGAGACCAAATTGATGTGTCTAAGTGTGTTGCATTCTTGAAGTTGGAGTGCTTACTTACCAACCGAGTCCAAGTTGAATGTCTATTTTAGTATTATGCCATTTAAAAAGACTGGCTGTCATTTGTTGTAATTTAAATGTTTGTTTCTGTCAGCGGACCAGCAACTTGTCATGTAAATGTTGTTACCAGTTTGATTATCTTCTGTTTAGAACGTGGCTTTGGGAAATTCTAACTCCGAATGCCATAACAAATGTCTATGTGTTCCTTGAAGATTATAATTAGGCGACTAGGCAAGTCATCTATAACCAGTTCTACATGCGCTTGGCTCTTAGGCGGGGGCAGAGAGCTTTAGTTCTTTATGGGATTCTCATTCTTGTGCTATCCACTTATACTGACCTACTCAGGAGTAGCTTGCATTTTCCATTTACTTCATGTGCCACGTGTTCGTCCAAACTTCAAAACTGCTATTTACTTGTCCGAGGGGTACACCCTCTGTTTCCGTGCATGTTCATCTCTTTGAAAGAAACTTACAGTACCCTATGGTGCTTATGAGGAACTATTAATGAGGATCTGCTAAAGGTACACAGGTTGCCCTTTGATGTGAGTTTTATATCTGAAATGAGTGTTCTGAGAACACAAGAATTGATAGTTTCTATTTGCAATTAAAACTTTGCCATTGCTTATTCATTATGATAAATGGACAGTGCCCACTTTGGTTCGATTATCATAAGAATAATAATGGACCAAATATTCCAGTATCACAAGACAGTTTATGCAATGTTTGTGAGTATTTGTTGACTAAATAGTCCCTACCAGGTTATTATTTCAATTTGTGCTTCCACATTTGCAGGGTAAAACATTGGCCTTTGTGTTGCCCATTTTGGAGTCCCTGATAAATGGACCTACTAAAGTATCACGGAAAATAGGGTATGGGAGGGCTCCAAGTGTCCTAGTGCTTTTACCTACTAGGGAGTTGGCACTTCAGGTATTATTTTAGAGGCCTTGCGGAAGTTGGCCTCTTCACTGAATGTGAACTCTGAGTTTTGTTTTCTCACTTCATGTTAATATAGGTGTTTGCTGACTTTGAAGTTTATGGTGGGGCTGTTGGGCTAACTTCATGTTGTTTATATGGAAATTCCCCCATGGGACAACAACAAGTTCAATTGAAAAGAGGAGTTGATATTGTTGTAGGTACTCCTGGAAGAGTCAAGGTAGTGTATTAATTGGTCTTATATTTGGTGACTCTGGAATATTCGTTGTTATGTTTTCATGCTTCAGAGAGTTTAGATTCACTCCTTGCAAATTTGCTGCAGGACCACATCGAAAGAGGAAATACTGATTTCAGGTCCCTAAAGTTCCGTGTTCTTGATGAAGTTGATGAAATGTTGAAAATTGGTTTTGTTGATGATGTTGAATTTATACTAGGTATGCTGCTATCCAACGGTATCTTACCCTTATTATCTGATCTTTTACTCTCTCTTTATCTGGTGCTGTCAGTTTTGTCACTGTAATATTCTCTGAGAGCTGAAATTTGTTTGTGCATTAGATGTCATTTCCAGGGGTCTTGTCATCTTATGGTTCTGATTTTGTTATGTTTTTGCTTCTACTTTTCTCTTTTGATTTTTGAAGGCAGGGTAGAAGATGCAAGCCAAGTTCAAACACTTCTTTTCAGTGCCACTTTGCCAAGCTGGGTGAAGCATGTTAGTTTCTTAATTCTCCTTTTCTATAAATACTTGTCAGTGTTTGCTCCAGGGGAATATTTCATAGCCCTTAGTTTATTTCGAAACAAATTGCTTCTTCCAGGGCTTGGAAAACAGTTCACCTTGGGGGTAAATGGGAAATGTAAAGCATCTGTGACCTAGGCTTTCATTTTCTTTTCTCTCCTGAATAGTGATATGTTTCTGATGGCAGATATCTTCAAAGTTTCTCAAATCTGATAAGAAAACAGCTGATCTTGTTGGTGGTGAGAAAATGAAGGCCAGTAAGAATGTGAGGCATATTATTATACCATGCTCTAGTTCAGCCAGATCTCAGCTGATTCCTGATATCATTCGCTGCTACAGCAGGTTGGTTGTTTCTCATTCTTAAGTATCTACCCTTTTGAGATTTAGAATGACAATCAACTAATGGGATCATTTTCCATCCATTTTTCCTTGATATATCAGTTGTGGACGCACAATTATTTTCACTGAGACAAGGGGTTATGCGTCAGAGCTAGCTGGCATATTGCCTGGGGCACGTGCTTTGCATGGAGAGATACAACAGTCTCAGCGTGAGGTAAAGATTTTGTTTAAAATATGTGCTGTATTCTGGCATGCTCTCTTTTTGGTGACCTTGCTGGTTTTAAGAGGATGAGAATTTCTCCAGATGCAATCACCTTCTATTGCCTTCTATTGTTGATGGCTAAAGAATATAAAGCCAAAAAGGACTTTGCATAAGTTGACTATTTGTCACATTCTGCAACTTCTTCAACAAATTTTATAGTTATGAATTTAGATTCTTTCAATTCTCAACTAACATCTGTTACCCTGATTGTTGCATGGTGTTCCAGATTACACTTTCTGGATTCAGATCAGGGAAGTTCCTGACATTAGTGGCCACAAATGTAGCAGCCCGTGGATTGGATATCGACAACGTTCAGTTAATTATTCAGGTTTGATATTATTAAGTTCATATTCGATATTGATGCTCAAACCTTATTGGTATTTGTGAATGCTGAGTTACTATATATGGTCAGTGTGAGCCTCCACGCGACGTTGAAGCGTATATTCATCGCTCTGGCAGGACAGGACGAGCAGGTGGGCTGCTAATGTTTGAATTGCTTTCATTAGATCACTGGAATTCACGGACATTCTACTTATATTTGTTTGTTATTATTATGTCATTCAGGAAATACTGGTGTTGCTGTAATGCTTTACGATCCTAAGAAGTCCAACATCTCTAAGATTGAAAGAGAATCTGGTGTCAAGTTCGAGCATCTATCTGCTCCACAGCCAGCTGATGTTGCTAAAGCTGCTGGGAAAGAAGCAGCAGAAGCAATTGCTGAAATTTCTGATAGGTATGTTTTTCATTTGTGTTTTTTATGGATTTTAATGTGCCACCATTTAATATATTTTCAAATTTCTGTAGTGTAATACCTGCTTTCAAGGCTGCTGCAGAGGAACTTCTACATACGTCTGACCTATCACCAGCTGAATTGCTTGCAAAGGCACTTGCCAAGGCAGCTGTAAGTATTTCTCCTCATTACTTGTCTGACCGGGGAACCAAGCCTGGCCTTATGGTTGACAGGACTCTTCTCTTGCTTTTCCAGGGCTACTCTGAGATCAAGAGCCGGTCGCTTCTTTCTTCCATGGAGAACTGTGTTACTCTACTTCTTAAGTGTGGGAGGCCCATATTTTCACCTTCGTGAGTATTTAAACCATGTTCAGTAAATGGCTTTCTTACTTTCTCTAATTATAACAGGTCTTACCATGAAGATGAATCTCACTCAGTGAGAGCTAAATATGGCAGAGCCTGCTGTTAGTTCGGTTTGGATAATTCCTCTGTTGATCTTTTGTACTTTGTTAATATGGCAGCTTTGCGTATAATGTTTTGCGGGGGTTCCTATCTGAGGACAAGGTTGAATCAATCAAAGGTCTTACATTGACAGCCGATGGAAAGGGCGCGGTTTTTGATGTATCTGCTGATGACCTGGATACATTTCTAGCAGGTGTGTTTCTCCATTTTCTGAAAATATGGGCAGATGAAAATCATCCAAACAAATTCTACTCTAAAGCCTTCCTCTATCAGAGTTTGCTTCCTATACCCATTTCCAAGCAACCCCGCCATCTTATTAATCAGTGATCAAATTGTCACTGCTTGTCTAAGCTCCTTCTCATCTTTACTTTTTCCTTACCCGGTGGGGTTCTGTAGGGAAGAATGCACAAGGTGTAAGCTTAGAGGTAGTAAAAGAACTGCCTCGGTTACAAGAGAAAGATCAGTCGAGAGGTGGAAGATTTGGTGGTGGTCGTGGTGGCTTCTCTGACAGGAGAAATGGAGGTCGATTTTCTGGAGGCAGAGGCGGAAGAGGTGGTGGTGGGAGAGGTTATGGAAACTTTGGCCGTAGATGGTGAAGAATGCAAACAGTTTATTCAGACAGCTGACTGACCGAGTGTACAGGAATTTTTTCGCCCTCGTGGCATCAAAATTTTGCGATGATGAAGAAAAAAAATGTATATTACGGCTGCTGTTTATGAAATACGAACATTAGATTTTCTACATAGGTTCAACTGGACTTATTCTTTTATTTCGGGGCAACTTACAAAAATGGCAAATGCATTTAATGAAATAACATTATATGAGTATAGTTTATATAATTACATTCTATGGGTATATTTTAGTTTGCTACTATTTTTTTTTTTTGTTGTATATAGCGTGTTTTTTGAATTGAAATATACAAATTCTATTTTATCAATTAATAAGCATTAAATGCGGTAACTGATTAAACACCATCTCATAATTCATGGAAACTGTGTCAATTAATTACTTCTTGTTCCAAAAAAAAGAGTTCTATTTCCATAAAAACTCTATTAAATACTTCTTGTTCCAAAAAAAAGAGTTTTATTTTTATAGAAACTCCATATGAATATTTTTGGCTCCCACAGAGTAGTAAAGTTTGTTTGTTTAAAATTCATGGTTTTTCCTCTTTTTCTTTTTTAAGTGGTAACAATCAATGTTTGAAAAAAAGTGTGTTAATGTATTTACAAAAAAGTTACAAATAGTATATTATATATAAAATGTAGTTCGATGAAATCAAAGGTACGATTTGTATATTAGTCAAACAATTTGTATATATTTGGGTACAAGTTTTTAGAGTTTTAAGTATATATTTTTGTATGTGAATTGTGTATATGAATTTTATATGTATATGGGGAACGCTTGTATATATCGAAAATGCACTATTTGTATATTTCAATTATGTATGATTCGACAGAAAGATTAGTATTATTTAAGTGTCTACATTTTGTTTTTAAGTGTAGTCTTTATATTCGTCAAAAAAAGCTTTTATATTGTGCAGTTGACGAAAATTGTGTACATTTTTTTCGAGTTTTAATTGTGTATAAACCAGTATGTGAATTGTATATTGTATATTGGGGACGTTTGTATATAAATTTGTATGTGAATTGTAGTATGAATTGTATGTATACAGGGGGAACGTTTGTGAATGAGGAACTTGTGTGTATATACATTCTGTGTAGCATTTATATTAGTCAAAAAAGATTTGTATATTGCACGATTCAGTATTTTTTGTATAATATTGTTTATATTGTGTATAAATGCTAGAAATAATTGTTATTAATCGTATATAGAATGGTTGTATACAAATCTACAAATTTATATATTATGTTATTTGTATATGATTATTTGTATAATCATGTTAACTGATCTTGTTTTGTATATTAGTATAATCTGAACAGAAGATGGATTCTTTGGCTATTTTGGTTATGCATTCTGGAAAATGGGACGATACAAATTGTTACGTCGATTATACTATAGAGGGGATTGTATTTAAAGAGCAAGCATCATTTCTTGAGTTTTATACAACAATTGCGACACAGATTGGAGTTGACGTGAGTAAGAAAGCAATGAAGATATAGTATAAAGTTGAAGAAAGCAATACACCAATGATTATACACAATGACATGGGTGCTAGGGTGTATGTAATGCTTAAAAAGGCTAACAGTGAATTTAACAAATTCCCTGTTTGTATAACTGTTGTGGATTTGATAAAAGTTTGTATATTGTATATTTGATAAAAGTTGTATATTGTATATTTGATAAAAGTTTTGTACAAGTTTTACGAGTTTTAATCGTATAAATTTATATGTGAATTGTATATATGAATTTTATATGTAAGTGGGGAGCGTTTGTATATATATATATACAAATATATGTATGTATTTGTATAAATTTGTTTATATTTTGTATAAATGCTAGAAATAATAGTAAATAATTGTATATGAAAAGAGTTGTATAAATGTGTGCAGTACAACTTTTATTTTATCAATAAATAGATTAATGAGAGTTAAATGCGGTAGCTGACAATACACAATCCCATGATTCAAGGAATCGTGTAAATTAAGTAGTTGACGTGAATAAGAAAACATTAAAGATTGAGTATAAAGTTGAAGAAAGCATTAATTTTGTATATAACGTTTTTTTTGTTTATAATTTATACAATATTTTATTTTAAAAATATATGGATACATGAACGCTAAATATGGTAACAGAAAATTTACATAATCCCATGATTCAAGCTAATCGTTCAAAATCAAATATTTTTTCAAAAAAGAGTTCTATAGCAATAGAAACACCATAACAACTGGTTTCTTCCTAAAACGACTGAAACATACGATTAATCAATATTCTTCTATATTCAATGCCATGTAAGCGTTTCTTTCAAGGAAATTTCATGTTTTGAACGGCAAAAAAGTATACAAACGATTTGTATAGTATATAATTGAAATTTTGAAAAATGAATTATTTTTTGTTTTGTTTATTCCCATGGTTTGCAAAAATTTATTTTTATTTATACAAGATTATAGGAATTGTATATTAACAATTCTATTCTAATATACAAATACCTCAAGCAATTTTGCATATACTACCTTGATATAAAAATCGCTATATACATATACTTCAAGCAATTTGTATATAAAATATACAAATACCAATATACAATTGCGATTTAAGCAGAAAATATACATAGACTTCAAGCAATCTTATATATAACTAACAAAATATACAAATATCTATAAACAAATATAATTTAAGCAGAAAATATACATATACTTCAAGCAATCTTGTATATAACTAACAAAATATTCAAATATCTATATACAACTGTGTTGATGCAGGAGAGGTTATCTATATCAAACTTTCGCTTGAACTTCTGATGCTCCTTTTGTTGTAGAACAAAAACAATGTCTCCAGTGATGGTATCGGGCTGCAGAACAACAGTAAGACTAAAGTGTGAACAGACAAGTCATCAGCCAAAGTGAAACGGGCAATGCATAGAATGGAATGGGGAAGCAAATAGTTCGACATATTATTTTAGGAGGTGTTATATAGTCGATTCAAATACCGTACTAATTCCAGGGTGCAAGACTCATATATGTTAAGGCACATTTAACATGTATTTAATATGTAAAAGGAATTGCAAGAGAAAACCAACCAATCACACTTACAACTTGATCTGCTTCCCCTTCGAAAGTTATCTTCTGGGTATGTTCCATTCCTTTTTCAACATTCACTTCCAACACCTTCTTTTCTTGTGTAACTTTGTTTCCTTTGTACTATGGGCACCTGTCTCTGTCATTGATAACCTCTCTTTGATGAAGTTCCATCTTTCATTTTGCTTTTGAAAAGGTTGATAATCTAATGACTGATGATAGACTTTAGAGAAAAAATTAGCCAAAAAATAAGAAGCATAATACATATAAAAATGAAAAAAAACTAAAAAACAAAGAGGTTTAGAAAAGATTTAGGTGGTTATCTGCAGATTTGGGAAATCAATTAGGAGGGAGATGAGGAATTTCGGATTTCAAATTAGGAGTGTAGGAGTGATTTTAGGAGAGAAAAGGGGAATGTGAAGAGGAGAGATGAAAATTAGATTTATTGCATATACATAGAACAATGAAAGATTTATGGCACCTCGATATACAAATTCATGAGAGATTTATTGCTCCTCGGTGTACAAACTCGTCAGTGGGTCCCATTATTAGTGGCAAAAAAATTAAAACTGTATTTATAAAACGTAAATAAATTAAACTGTACCCTTAATGACTAATAACCTAATAAAGTTTGCCATTCCATGTAATTTTCCCTTTATTTCTTGCTTGGGGGCCTCTTAGTAGGAGGCAATTTTTTCTTTTCCATCTTGTATTTTTCAACTTAACAATTTTGCTTTTTCCTAGTCAAAATGTATTATAAATGTAACAGTTATTTTCACATAAGCTGACTCGTGATTTGTCGGAAATTTGATTTTGTAGTCCTTTAACAACTTTATGTTGGAAAATATATGTAGATGGGGAAAGTATAATGTCAAAATAATAATACAAGAATTAGGATAAATACTACTACAATAATATTCTTAAGTAATATATATATAAATAATATTTGAGTCGCGCTATGCATTGTCCTAAGAAACTATTTCAGCAATGTGAAATGTTTTCCCAAGCCTTCTCTAATTAATTAGAGGATACGTGAATCAACAATATATAAATAATACAAAAGAAAGCAAGTCAAGAAGAATTAAAAGTTAACTAATTAATACTAAATGGTTTGATGGTCCCTTATACTTGTATGAGTTTGTATTGTGAACACTTCTACTTAATCATTTGTCAATTGAATCCTTAAACTCAATACAATTCAGCATTTTAAACCCTTTTGACCATTGACCAAACTTATGTGACAACTTAATTAGTGAGTTGGAACAAATGTGTGATTTCACGCGTAGGAAGCATGTGAACATATAATTTTTAGACTAAAAATAATTAAAAGAAAAAGAAAAATAGATAAAAAGAAAAAAAAAATTAAAATTAATTTTTTTTATCTTCTTCTTCCCCCCCTCCCCCAACCCATTTCTATTTTTCTTTGACCTTCACCCTCCCCGTTCTTCCCCCTTCTTCCCCAGCCAATCCCATTTCTCTCACTTTCTCCCCTTTTTTCTCTTTTCCCTCCCAAATTAAAAACGAAATGAGCAAGATGTGGTGATAATGAGCAATTTCAGTGCTCTAATTTTTAATCTACTATTACCTGTAAATATATAAACAAAGTGCTAAATGTTTTTGATTTATCTTTTTTTTTCCATTTGTATGGGGTAAGGTGATCGAGATCTGATAGTTTTGGAGGGTACAGAGTAATTATTGTATGTCTTTGTGAAATTAGATAGAGTGTGTTACGTAAATCTGTGTATAAATATTAGGACATGTTGAAGTATTTTAATAGTGTTTGTTGGCATCAATGGAGAAAAGAGGTTTATAATGGTTGGTCAAAGAACAAAGATGGATGAATAAAGTGAAAAAGAAAAATAATATATTTAAAAAAAATAATTAATAATGAGTGATGTGTCATGTATAATCTGACGTGGATGATGATTTGTTATTTTTATTGGGCATTTGAAGTTCACACAAAGCCAAAGGTGTTTAAAATGATGTGTTTCATTGAGTTTAAGGGCTTAGTTGGTAAATGATTAAGTAGAAAGGTTCAGAATACAAACTCATATAAGTATAAGGGTCTACTAGACCATTTCGCCATACTCCTTCACTAAGTTGTGTCTTACTATCAAGACTACATTATATATATATATATATATATATATATAAGGGTAAAGACTTGGAGCCAAAGGAAAACAACTTGGCCACCAATTTATAAAACTTGGCCTCCAAGTTGTTGACATATGAGCTTATGTCGTATATATTAAAGAGTTTAAATATTATTATTTTAAAATATCTAACAATCCCTCATATATTTTAAAATAATTTTTTAATAGAAGGATTCGACTTGCTTAATTTTGTATGATCAAAATGTAATAGGTTTGGTGTCTTTCGGACTATGAACCAAACTTAGACCGATAAAATTTAACTAACAAATTTATTGGTGAAATATAAAATTTCTATGAACCAATAATTCTTATTGTAAGTCAAAGATTCTACCAATCACATTTTAATCCTCATATTTTGTTGTTCAACGCGGTTTTGAGCCAATAAGCCATGCGCGTGTCTGGTTATTCATGAGAGCTTTAAAGATTAGGCCAAAATCTCATAGGAGCGGCTTCACTCCACTTCTCATATAGGTGAATTCATCAAGTGTATACTGCTTTAAATACACCATCCATAAGGACTATGAATTCATTAAGAGTTAATAACTCATCCCTCATAATTAGTAGCAGTTCAAGCACTCTCTTTTAGTGCGTAGTGTCAATATTGACTTGTTATTACCCATATGAACCTACTTCATGGGATCTCCAATCACATAGGTTGGGTTACCATCTCTATTGACAATCATATTGGCCTTAACCCCATCTCTTTCGAGGATTAAAGAATTAATTTTCTTCCCACATGTTTAGTCAGTGAATCGGCCGAATTCAATTCTGACTTCATATAATCAATGGAAATTACTCCATCTCTCATAAGTTGTTTAACGACATCATGTCTCAATTTCATGTGTCTACTCTTACAATTGTAAGATTTATTCTTCACAATAGCAATTGCGGCTTGGCAATCACAGTGTATAAACACAGGAGGCAATACATCCTTTATTAAAGGGATATTCGCTAAGAAATTTCTTAGCCACTCAGCCTCAGAACTAGCTAGCTCCAAAGCTACAAACTCTGACTCTATATTCGACGTAGCAATGATCGTCTGTTTAGCTGATTTCCACAATACTGCACCACCACTTAAGGTGAACACATATCCACTAGTGGATTTTGTCTCATCTGAATCAGAGATCCACTTTGCATCACAATACCCTTCTAATGTAGAAGAAAATCCACTATATATGATACCATAATTCATGGTTCCTCTCAAATATTTTATCAGTCTATTTAATGCAGACCAATGTTCTTTATTGGGATTATGAGTATATCTACTCAATCTACTCAATCTACATAACATAAGCTATATCAAGTCTAGTAAAGTTCATTAAGTGCATTAGACTCCCAATAATGTGAGCATATTTAGACTGAGCAATTGGGTCACCATTATTCTTTTTCAATTGAGAGTTAGCATCATAAGGTGTGGTCACCTCAAAACATTCAAACCTTTTAAGAAGTCTTTCCACATAATGTTCTTGTGACAACATTATACCATCTCCACTCCTTGTAACTTTAACTCCCAATATCATATTTACTTCACCCAGATCTTTCATATCAAAATTAGTAGACAAAAATGATTTGGTACTCTGCACAATATTTAAACTTGTACCAAATATAAGCATGTCATCAACATATAAACATATTATCACATAATCATTGTCTATCATTTTAGTATAAACACATTTATCCACTTCAATAGAAGAAAAATCGTCTCTCATCAAGACTTGATCAAATTTTTCATGCCACTGCTTAGGAGCTTGTTTAAGGCCATAAAGAGATTTAATTAATTTACAGAGTTTATTTTCTTATCCAGAAATAATACATCCTTTAGGTTGAACCATATAAATTTCTTCTTCTAAATCACCATTTAGAAAAGCTGTTTTTACATCTATTTGATGGATAAAAAGCTTATGAATTGATGCTAAGGCAATTTAAATTTGAATAGAAGAAATTCTAGTCACTGGTGTAAATGTATCAAAATAATCAATATTTTATTTTTGAAAAAATTCCTTTGCTACTAGCCGAGCTTTATATTTATCTGTAGATCCATCAAGATTAAGTTTTCTTTTGAAAATCCATTTACAATCAATAGGTCTTGCACCATGAGGTAAATTAGTTAAAATCCATGTATTATTTTTCATAATTGAATCAATTTCAATTTTTATTGCCTCTTTCTAAAATTTAGCATCAGAAAAAGATATAGCTTCAGAATAATTTAATGATTCACTGTCAACAAGAAAAGTTTGAAAATCATGTCCATAAGAAAAAATATTCTTTCCTAGGCCTTTTAATCTTTCTTAGTTCTTCAATATTAGAAGTAGACTCACTAATTTTTTCAGCAGGTACATGAGAAGTTTTATCACATAGTGAAAAAATATGTTCAAAGAATTCAACATTCTTTGTCTCAATAATAGTATTCCAATCAAGCACATCACTCTTTAAAACAAGCAATTTATATGCAGCACTATGTTCAGCATATTCAATAAGCATGCAATCAGCTGTTTTAGAACCTATTTTTCTCTTCTTAGGTTCAGGCTAGAGAACTTTAGCAAGGCACCCCCACACTTTTAAATATTTTAAATCAGATTCATAACCTTTCCACAACTCATAAGGTATTTTGCCAGTTCCTTTATGAGGAATTCTATTTTGTAAGTGACATGCAGATAATATAGCTTCACCCCACAAATTATTAGGTGATTAGAACTAATTAACATGGAGTTCATCATTTCCTTTAATGTTCTATTTTTCCTTTCAGCTGCTCCATTAGATTCGGGTGAGTAAGGCGAAGTTACTTCATGAATAATTCCTTCTTTTTCACAAATGACATTTAAAGAAAAATATCTCCACCTCTATTAGGTCTAATTCTTTTGATTTTTCTACTAAGTTGATTTTCAACTTTAGTTTTATAAGAAATAAAGGCATTAAAAGCATCATCTTTATTTCTAAGTAAATATAACTTCGTAAATCTAGAAAAATCTTCAATAAAAGTCACATAATATCTTTTACCACCTCCAGTCATAGTTTATTTTAAATCACCTAAATAGTGTGAATTAAAAACAGTAATTCAGTTTCTCTATTTACTGAAAAACATGACTTTTTAGTAATTTTAGCTTCAGCACATATTTCACAATTATTAATATTATTTAAATCTAAGCTAGATATCAAGCGAAATGATTGCATATTTTTTATATATAAGAGAAATTAACATGTCCTAATCTAGCATGCCATAAAGAAATAGATTCAATCATGTTAGCAGAAGTAGATGCTTTTTCATTTACAACATTACAAAAATTAAGTACAAAAAGTCCCTAGTTACAATAGCCTTTTCCCACAAACACATTATTTTTTGCCTGTATGATCTTATCAGATTCAAATGACACTTTCACTTCAACTTTATTAAGCAAGACTATGGAAATCAGGTTTGCACTCATTGTAGGAACATGTAGCACATCCATAAGGGCTATAGTTTTTCCCGAAGTAAGTTTCAAGAGCACTTTACCCTTACCCAAGACTTTCGTAGTTCTTGAGTCTCCAAGGTAGACTACTTCACTATCATCCCCTATTGATGTATAGGAGACAAATGCTTCTCGATTTGCACAGATGTGTCGAGTAGCCCCAGAGTATTACCACCCATTTTTTTTATATGTGCTACAATGTTTACTTGAGAAATGACAGCTGCAATAATTTCATCTCCTTCAACTAAATCAGCCTTGGGAGGATAGCCCTTTTCTTTGTCATTTCTTATTCTCTTCCTACATTGTGTGGCATAATAACTTGATTTTTCACAAGTAAAACAAAAGCCTTTCTTTTTCTTAAAATTGGGGTTATAAGACTTGTAACTTTGAGACTTATTAACATACCTTTTGTTGTTGCTGCTTTGGTCTTGTACTAAGTTTGCTTGGAGTGTTAATTCATTTGCTTTGAATGACTCCTTTCTATAGTTTGATATACCATAATCTTCCGACAGAGTGATTGGAATAGTAGCAGCTATGGTAGCACCATCATTAGTATTATCAGTAGTTTCAAGACATATATTATTTGCCATAGTTTCTTAGATTGTTGGAAAATAAATGCAAATGGGGAAAGTATAATATCAAAATAATAATACAAGAATTAGTATAAATACTACTACAATAATATTCTTAAGTAATATATATATAAATAATATTTGAGTCGTGCTAGACATTGTCCTAAGAAACTATTTCATCAATGTGAAATGTTTTCCCAGGATTAAACAAACCTCCTCTAATTAATTAGAGGATACAGAAATCAACAACATATAAATAATACAAAAGAAAGCAAATCAAGAGAAGAATTGAAAGCTAACTAATTAATACTCCTTCACTAAGTTGTGTCTTACTATCAAGACTACAGTATTGAAATATATATATATACTGGACAGGGGCCCAACATAAAAAGTTTTTGTATAAATAATAATAACTGTCACTAAAAATTATTCATTCAATTATAAATCACAATTCCAAGGGGAAAAAAGAAGACGCTCAAGAAGTTATTAGGAATATTCTCTGCTTTTGAAATCTGTTATACATAAACTTTTGGACTATTCAATATGTCAGGGTGTATCAACTCTTCAGATCTTTGTACATGTGAACTTTTTAGTGCAGACATTACTATTTGTACCTGTAAATTATCGGAAAGTGCACACACCAAAGATTAGAATCAGAATAATACATATTTACACTAAATTCACAACATACACAGTTCATTGCCTACAATGCATATAATGCTACAACAGAAAGATTATTAAATAACATACCATGAGGAGAAATTGAGTAAGCAATATCAGATCCAGAATCACTGTTAAACCCACAAAGTGTCCTTGATTTTCATGGTTACTGCTCTATTGGAGATCAAAATAGAGACTACATAATTTCACCCATCATCTTCCTTGCTTTTGAGCTATTTTAATTTGTAGGAACTTCAAATCTATTAATTGTCTGGTCCATTGAATCTCTGAAATAAACGGAGAGAGAGAATAGAGTAGCCAATCAGATCTATACCTTACTAATAAATGATTCCAGTGCCCTTCCACGTGAGAAAAAGTCATTTCTGCCTGGACATACTTGAGCAAAGATTTGTTGTGGAATGACTCTTACATCTCAAAAGATGTTTGATAATCTACAAAGAGGAAAAATGACAACACAAACAAAAGAAGACATTGATTAGAAAATAAATTCAATTAACAAACTAATCACTCCTAAAGGTTTACTTAAAATTCTTGATGAATCCAACCATTCTAGCCTTCTTTTCACAAAAGCAACATCAAAGCTATTTTCACATCTAAAACGAACTGAAGCACGAATAACTAAGCAATGAAAATAAAATCTATGACAAAAGTAAGTTAAAAGTGTTCCAATATACACTAAAAATAAAGAGAACTCATCTCCTAAATTAGGCCTACTAACTTCAAAGCTAAAGCACAACACTCATCTGAAGGTTAATGTAATACTAACTAATCAATGATAATTTTTAGTTTTATAAAACATAGATTCACACATCCAAAAAATTAAAATACAGGATCATACATAAAAAGTTTACTTAGTAAGGAAGCATTAGGAGTAGCCACTCAAGGGTGGAGCTAGCAAGGGCCGATGGGGTTCATCCAAACTCCTTCGGTAGAAAATTACACCGTTTATACAGGGTCAAACTTATTTTTTATGTATATATAGTAGATCTTGAACCCCCTTAGGCCCCTTCATGTGTTCACATTTTATATCTCCTACTACTTTCCTGGGCTGTGGATTATCTGGTCCTCTATCCCTCTGTCCAGAGGTGAAATACAACCATCCATCCCAGAATCCCGCCTGTGTTGTCTTCGCCCGATATGGCATCTTTCCGATGACAGACCATGTCTGCACAAATTATAAAAAAAGAAAAAAACAATCTCACAAGTCAAAAATGTTAAAAAAGGAAATAAGTTGTGCAGTAACTCGAACGGAAGGCAATGAAACGGAGTAGTGAAGGTTCTAACATTTAAAGACAAGTATATTAGGTAGTTTAAGACAAAAGAGATTGCTAACTTTGATGATTGTTTGGAGGGAAAAGGAAAGGTAAATACCAGTGTATTTAGGTTGAACTGGAACACCTCTCCAACTAAAATCATCCTTTTGGTCACATGATGCTTCTCTGTTGTGCCTCCAACAATAACTATAGAATTATTTACAATAACCCAAGAACATTCTATGTGCAAAACCGGTTTTGGCATAGAAGGCAACCCTTTCCATTTCATACTTTCATCCAGCATATAAACATCTCCAAAAACCACCTAAAGCCACATATATAGAAATTATATTAACTTTTCCAAAAGAACTTTCAGATAAGACTCTTAAAAGGAAGGCAGAACCCGAGTTTAGTTGACCAAACTGAAACAAGAATACTTAAGATTTAATAATCAGATAACTGAACCTAGATAAAAACTATAGCAACATCTACCTTGAATCTTCGTGAGCATTTAAAGATAGGGGAGCCAGGTTTGGCCATGAAATCGCACTCTTGACCACCAATTACGTAAAGCCGATCACCAACAGAAATACAAGCCCTGTAGGGAATAGCCTCAAGATCAGGTCTTGAAATAAATTGAATTTCAGAACGGGTATATACTTTTGAAGAGAGGAGAACACAGTTGCCAATATAGATCTGTCAGACATTATGAATTGATATTTACCAAAGTTTATGTTAATGGCCATTCTCAAACTACTCAAGTTTGAACTGTTTGACCTTCAACATAGTATTTGATGATTTGAAGAATATTCAAATGCTTTTGATGTTGACAAAACTAGAACCAGGTTCATGTTCATCTAACTCATTTGGGAAGACTTAGCAGCAGAAAGCAGGAGTTTTATTCGTGTCCCATACAAACTATGAATGTGCGAAGAAAAAAGCAAAAGTAGTTTAAAGGCAGAAATCCTAGTTAACAAAGACAAGAAATTAAAAGAAGAAGAGTTTCACAAGCAAAAGGAAAACCAATTCAATAAGGAATTCTTTCCATATAGAATTTGGTTAAGCCGCCTAAATATTTGGTTAAGCCGCCTAAATCTCTATAAAAGGGGAGATCGTAGAAGGCAAATTCAGTCTTTGCCAATAAACAATCAAGAGAGAACTTTCTCACACGCAGAGATCAATTCGAGTGTTCTATAGAGAGTTGAAGAAAAGAAGTTCTAGAGTTAGGATTTCTTTTGAGTAGTGTTCATTCAAGAAGTGGGTTTGGCTTCTTGGAGAGTTAGAGAGTTGATTCAAGAAGTGTGTTTGGCTTCTTGAAGAATTGAGAGATTTTGTTCAAGAGTTGGGTTTGGGTTCTTGAAGGGTAGAGGTATCAATTATAGTTAATCGATAGAGGTGTTAGAGTTAGTTTATTGATTATTGAGTTGTAATCTTGAATTGATTTTAAAGGTAATAAAACAGAGGTTAAGTTTTCCCTTCCTAAGAGGAAGGTTTTAACAATAAATCTTGTGTTTATTGTGTTTCGTGTTTCTGATAAGCAAACATGCAAGAACCAGGTTCTTGTACAATAGGGCAAGGTTTCTTCAGTATTAACTTTGAATCTCCTCATAAAAGCAAAATGGAACAAGGATTATAGCTTTAGAAAAAACAACTGACAAACCTATGTGGTCCTCCGCGAGGAATGGGTACTTCTTTGCGCCATTGCTTCTCTAAGGCTTTTCCATTTGCTACTGCAAGACTCCAATGATCTAATCCAGGGGTGTGGCGATTCTCTTTGCCTCCACCCATCACATGTAGCCTGCCTTTCCAAAGCTGAGTTGCTGGTGCATACCTGAAAAAATCCTCGTCATTACTCTAGTTTTGTGTATCAAACTCATTCATAAGGTACTTATTACTTCAATGTGCTATCACTACAATGTAATGCTAATCTAGAACCTTTATAGTTTAATTATAACAGCAAATCCCTTAAGGCCAATGACTCATAGTTAGAAACTTGATAGATGATGGGCACATTCCTCTACCATTTTCCACTTAAATACCAGGCTTTTGTCTGCAGCAGAATTTGAAACCTTGACGAGCACCTAACCCACACATTATCTGTTGCACCTTACCACTAAATCGAAGTCTAGGGACAATACTAATTCGGAACCTCAGCAGATGAGGATTTTGAAGTATGAGAAATTGATATTATCTCTACAATCCGCAGTTTCTTAAACCACTTCATTGACCACTAGGTCACACGTGCACAAGAAACTGATACTATATCAACAACCCCCTTTTCCATATGTGATTATTGTAAGAAATAAGGTACACAATCTTGTCTAGGTTTATTGTTGCAAAAGACTTCTGAGAGATGTGTTCTTGGGATAAGCCAGCAAGGATACATACCTTGGTGCTGGTAATGGTGGCAAGCTTTCCCATTTTCTGGTCTGCGTGTCCAAAACAAATGTGTTTGCTGTAGGTCCCCTGCATTGGGGACCATATTGTCCTGACACTATATATATGTATCTTCCATCAGTAGCCACCCCAAAATGTGAATTTGCCATATCTTTTGGGATTGCAAAATTCTCAGTCCAAGTATTTGTTGTAAAATTGTACACTTCAACATGAGAATGCACCTATACAAGCATACATAGTATCAGTTAACTTCCCAATTTTTAGATTTCAAGCTATTAAAAAAAAAAAGGGGAGATGTTTACATGGTCTAGGCTTTCATATCCTGCAAAAACGAAAAGCAAATCCTTAATCTGAAGAGAATAGCCATCCAAACGAGGCACAGGTGCAGATGCCATTTGTTCCCAAAATAGTGATAAAAATAGTTGTTTTCTTACGTGTGACATTTATACATATCTAGCAGGACATACCATATATCCATGGCACACCGTTGTTCGTTTATGATTCCAAGTTCCTGGAGCGCAATGCCTTTATCTTTTGACATTTTTGTTGCAAGTAATTTTTAATTTCGTGAAAGAAGCTGTCATGATTTGGTTTATTCTAAAAGTGTTACTTGATAAAATTGGCCTGGTAGCATCAAATTGCAATTGAACATACATATCGTTTGATAATACTATCAAGTAGAAAATACGTAATGGACTGATAGAAAAGTATGTTGCACATAAAGTGTGGGTAAAATAAGAAAATCAAAGTTATTCAATTGCTTTGGCATATTATTGAACACCTTAAAGTCATCATTTATCTTTGTAGAATCACCTAGCAATACATGCAAATAAACAGAGAGAAGAAACATAACATCAATCACCATCGCACCATCAATAGGGAAACCACAGATCCAACACTGAAAATGGGAAAATACAAATACCCAATAAGCCATCAAATATGAGAAAGATAAGATTACATATTTACATATGAAAAAGATAAGATTATATATTTCCAATATATAGAACAACACAATATTGAAAAAAGAAAATCCACCAGAAATTAAACAACAGTTGAATCAGAAAAATTCTGCAGCAGCAATGGCGATAAGAAACGATTAATACCCAGCCAACAAAGATTATAAATAAAGTTCAATTATTAAGAAATTTTTTTGTAAAATAAGCTCAACAAAACTAATACAGTAAGTAACAAAAGTCTAAATGATTACATGCATGACTTCGAGAACTCTATGACTAACCTTTTTCATAACTACTTTTTGCAACTAACTCCACAACAACTTCTAGCCATGATTGAAACATTGAAGATCTAGCTAGGACATAGAGGGAAAAGGAGAAATAGAAAATCGTTTCTAATGAAAGTTTAGTGAGAGGAGTAATTTTATTCAACTACACGTGTCATCACAAATTCACTACACGTTTGTTGAAACGTACTACTAATACTACTTTTGTGGTACAACTAATAGATGTTGTGTTCGTCCATGTCTTGTTGGCTTATTAAATAGAGTAATATATAAGGGTAAAGACTTGGAGCCAAAGGAAAACAACTTGGCCTCCAAGTTGTTGACGTATGAGCTTATGTCATATATATTAAAGAGTTTAAATATTATTATTTTAAAATATCCAACACTTTATTTTAATTTTTTTTAAACACGTAAGAGATTTAAACAACATTTTAAGTTGGACAATATTTTAAGTTGAAACAGAAAAGGTAGTACTTGAAATTAAGATGTTATGAAACAAGTTAGAAGTTTGAAAAATTATATGTAAGTCGAAGTAAAATAAATTATGATTATCGAATAATCATACAATAAATATCAAAATTAAAAATACCTTATTATATCGAGCTAATTTGATATTATAATGATATAATACTTTTAGATATAAAAATTGAAGTTATACTACTGAGCTTTACAATAATATACCATAGCATGTCCATTCTTGTACACGTAATATGGGAAGGAAGAAAAATAGAAAAAATGTATAATCCTTAGTTTCAGTTTATTTATTTTACTATTATTTCAAGTTCTTTGAAAAAGAATTTCTCTTTAACCTTTTGATGATTTTTAAATTCCAACTTTATATTTAAGAATATCATATAATTTATAAATATTTTAAGTATCTTTAAGTTTAGATCATTAACATTTAAAAACTTTTTACTTTGTTAAAACTCCATTATCACATCAACCCAACCAAACAAACTGAAATTGACTTTATTCATTGCTTTGAGCCTTTAAGGGCAGTTTCCAGACTCTTCCACACTTTGTTCGCCTTCTCTATTCACCTGATTCCATTTCTTCTATTCATTGCTTTTCTCTTTTGCTCCAACTAATTGATGTCTGAATCACTTTTGTTCCTACTCGCAATCAATCTTGTTGATTTTTGAGGTCCTCGAAGCATCATGGGATGGTACAGAAGATCAAAATTTGGCATTGATAGTTTTCGAAGTTTCGCTTCAAAGTTTTCACTCAACAATTCAATTAAACGAACCAACCACTGCAATTCTTTGGTACCAAACGCTTTAGGTAAACCTAGTCCATCTGGGTCCTCACGGATTTTGAGAAATTCGTGTTTTCAGTATGGAATCAAGCAAAATCAGTACATTGGGTCTTTCTTCGGTGGGGCTAGAAGATACTACTATGTTGATCGAAACCAAATTCATCATTTTCGTCCAAGGGGTCCTCACAGGTGGTTTCAGAATCCCAGAATTGTTCTTATTGTTGTCATGGTGGGTTCAGGATTAGTGATTACTGTTTATCTGGGTAATTTGGAGACTATACCCTATACTAAGAGAACCCATTTTGTGATTTTGTCTAAAGATATTGAGAGAAGGCTGGGTGAGTCTCAGTTTCAAGAGATGAAAGCGTCATTCAAAGGGAAAATATTGCCCGCGATACACCCGGAGAGTGTTAGGGTGAGATTGATAGCTTCAGATATAATTGAAGCTTTACAAAGAGGATTGCGAAAAGAGAAGGTATGGACTGATCTTCACTACGCATCAGATGCTGTGGAATCTCATGAGACTAGTGGGCATGAGACTTTGATGGCATTAAGTGATAGTAACCCCGAGGCGAAGTGGAGCAAAGAGGATGAGATTCTAGATGACAGTTGGGTGCAGAAAAGTAGAAAGAAGGGACAGGAGAAGGGGTCAGAGTCTGCTACGGGGCATATTGAGGGATTGAAGTGGGAGGTTTTGGTTGTTAATGATCCTGTTGTAAATGCCTTTTGTTTGCCTGGTGGGAAGATTGTAGTTTTCACAGGGTTGCTCGAACATTTTAGGACGGATGCTGAAATTGCAACCATCATTGGGCATGAGGTATATATCAGCTTTGCCATTTTGTTCATTTATTACATCTCCACTTTAGTATGGTCCCAATTCACGCCTTTGCTTGCTTGATAGGTTGGGCATGCTGTGGCCCGCCATGCTGCTGAGGGAATTACAAAAAACTTGTGGTTTGCTATCATTCAATTGGTTCTTTATCAATTTGTGATGCCTGATGTTGTTAACACCATGTCAGCCCTGTTCCTAAGGCTTCCATTCTCACGCAGGTATGCGTATCACCTTTTATTTTCTGGATTTTGTAAGTTTCTCTTGCTTGTGTGTTTTATGTTTAATCTCTCTTCTAGGACTTAGTTAACATTGTTGTGTCTTATCCTGCCAATTCTCTCTGTTATTTAATCATATTAAGGTGGTAAATTTTGTAGTCATAGGAATGTCATGTCCACATATACAGCCAATACGTAGCCAAGAAGTGTGCATCATACAATATGTCATCCTAGTAAGCTCACTTTTGTGTGTTATGTAAGTACCATATATGAAATATTTGTTAAATGTTGATGGGGATCATTGCAACATGTAGGCATAGAGCTTGAGCCTCTTTTTATAAAGGTGATCGCATCAAAATCTTGGTTGGATGTCGTTATTGTCCCTTGTTTCTTTTCATTTGCATCCTCCAACACTCATTTTAAGAAGAAGACATTTTTACATCAACTTTTTTGTACTTCCTATCTAAATTTCATTATGTTTTGTGCTATGGTTTTCATTGCACAGACATGAGCCCTTCTAAGAGGCTGTCCCTCCGTGTCAGATGCATATGTTATAGTACAGCATAATGGTGGACATTGAAATTGTTGGTAGTTGGGAATCCAATGTTCTACCCCTAGTATCATTGCTTCTACTGTATACAAAGTGAATAGAGCTTGTAGAATAGAACAATCAAAGAAAAAAGAAAAAGAAGTTATGCCAATTTGTTTCTGATGCTTTGGTCCAGCAGAACAGGGTGTGTGGGAACTCGATAACTTAGCTCTAGCTTCACATGGGAAACATTTATAAGGTTTTTGTTCCGAAGGTATTTTTTTTTTAATGTCAAGGGAAACCCGCAGCCGCTACCCTTTGGGTGCGCATAGGGTAAAACCCCCGCTCCTATGCAATAGCTTGCAAACCACACTGGAGAGGTAACCCGCACTAGGCAAGTTGTTCCGAAGGTATAATAATAGTAAAGTAGAACAAGTTGATAATATTAGGTGTGTCAATGGTATTCTGAGAATGGATTGTACTGACTGAACTGAACCTTACTGAACTGATTCTTAGTCTATTTATAATAAAATTGTAGGTTTCAATATAGATCTATAACTGTCCTGAATAATTATGGTAGTTTTTCTAATTTTATAAGATAAACCAAAAATAAATACCAAACAGAACTGAATAAATTCTTATATGTACAAAATATATCTTCTATATTAAGTTTACGAATAATCAATAACGAAGCGTTAAATTTTTAACCTTGGGACTTGGGGTGGATTCATTTGGAAACGGCTGCAAGTAACACTTTGACCGAACTCCACTACTACTAAAACTAAATTGGTTAATCTAGCCACCAAGGCTAAGTTGCGCGGACTCTTCACTTTCGATGCCGCACCCGTGTTGGATTCTCCAAAAATACACTACTTTTGGAGAATTCGATATGCACCCGTTGACATTTATGAAGAGTTCGAGCAACATAGCCAAGGTATGTTTTCTCTTGTTTTTTACTTTCCCCTATATATATAGATGTGTGTGTGTGTATCTATTTGTGTGTGATGTTAGAGTCAAATATCAAGGAAATATATTTTCCAAAAATTCTAGTGATGCTACACGTTATTGTTTCAGATTATTTTTTTTGAACTACATAGTTTTTGGTTAGCAACTCGGCAATCGTTCTGAGATAGTACAATATTGTTTTGGTCAAGAGTGTGTTGCGAGTGCACAACCTATATTATTGCAACCTCGACCCTGTAAGTCAAAATTTTAGTTGAGCATTGCGTGTATACTAGGTTTTGCAGTAAAACTTTTGCTCAGCGAACAGATAATACTCTTAATCTACACCATATATGTTATATTAAAGTTTGTTATTATTTTACACAAGCTTTGACACCCCTAGGTAATATAGGCAACTTGGTTTTACTGGGGAGAAGTTGAGATGATTAGGGCAGTTCCGAGAAGTCTAATATTGGTTATACATAGTAGAGTAATTGAAATATGGTATAAATTTCTTAGAATAACTGGCCGAACCAAAGCATCGAGTCATCGACATCCCTAGGTAATATAGGCAACTTGGTTTTCAGCGCTTATAAGGATGCCCATCTACACCCTTCGGGGTGGCCCAGTGGTTTGGGCTTGGGACTTCCATGTTGGAGGTCTCAAGTTCAAAACCCCTTGCCAGCGAAAGCAAGGGGTTTGCCTTCTGGGTCGAGCTCGTCGCACCAGGCTTGCCTAGTGCAGGTTACCTCTCCTGTGTGGTTTGCGAGCTATTGCATAGGCGCGGGGTTTTACCCTGGGTGCACCCAAAGGATAGCGGCTGCGGGTTTCCCTTGTCATCCATAAAAAAAAAAGAAAAAAGGATGCCCATCTACTTGCTTTATGCAATGATGAGCTAAGGAGCGGATTATCCCTTGGCTGCTTTGTGTCAGGGTTCTAATGAGTTAGAAATTTCAAGTTGCTTGGTAAAGGCCAAGTTCCCATTTTATCCACGTTAACTTGATAATGGTCAGCGCCAGCGGGGTGCAATTGAAGTGCATATGCACTCATCTTCTGATGGTGTTGGAATTGCATATGCACTCATCTTCCGATGGTGTTGTCCCCCCTTTCTAGATGGCTTTTCTCGTTCTCTCTCCTTTTCCCATTTCACGTGTTGATTCAACCTTGATCCATCTCTCAATTTTTCTGTTCAGCGCTATAAGTTTGTCAATTTCATTTACTAGTGAGTTTTCCTAAAACATAAAGAAGACATTCCCAAAAAAAAGGAAGGATATTTGATGAGCATAAGCTATGTAGCACGGGCACAAATATGAGTACAATTTTTTTAATGATAAGGTAGGGTAACAGATAGGAGTACAATATGAAAATATGAGAGTCAAAATGCAGGGGGCTACTTATAGATGTGTAGTCATATGCTGTTTGATAGTTTTCCTTGATATGTTTTCATGGTATAAGTTTTCCTTAATATGTTTGATGTCTAAAGAGTTGTAATATTCATTAATAACAATGAAAACAAAAGCTATAAGACATGTTCCATCAATTCTTACTGATTTTAACTGTATGGATTGTGAATCACTCAAATTACCATCTAACTGGATATTATTCCATAAGATATTATTGAAGACATCTCAATATTAACCGCAAAATGGGAGTTTCAAACTATAGATGATTGTTGGGAAACAATGAAGCAGTGTGCTTAACCACGAGGATAGATTGCTGCAAGCACATCTTCTCAAAGCAAATTTTGGCATTCCATGTTCACAAATCTTCCTTTTCTTATTCATAAGAAGGGCAATTGAAGTTCCAATTTACCCAAAATCTAAAGAGAGTTTTCAACCAGAAAGCCTTTCACGAACTGCTAGCAACCCTTCAGAATTTTCCCAAGTAGTATCGGTTTAGTTTGAGTCCTGGCTTTTCTTTACTTCTTCTCACAATTGCATTGTGGTCTCAAATTTGTCCAGTGAATACCAATTTTAGGATGTTATTTGAATCTGAAAATCAGGAAGCTCTATCCAAAAATGAAACAAGAAATACCTCTTCCGGGCAATATCCAGCGTGTATCTTGCCTGAAATATTCATGATAGCAGTGTGCAACTAAATATTAATACCTGTGTGCCATAGGGTGTCTTGTCAATTGATTATTGATGAGCCTTTCGGATGAAAAATATATTTTTGAGAAATGGGTTCCCTGAGTTCTCTAAAGCTTAGGGGCTTATCTTTGGTTAGTGAATCTAAGGCGGTTCTCAGGAATCTATCAGAGGAAATTTAGTGTGGCAAAAGTGACCTCCACCCTGAAAAAAAAAAAGAAGTAAAAAGGAGACACTGCATCCACTTTCCTTCTTTTTATCCTGCTGGGAGTTGTTTTTTTTTTGTGTGTGTGATGTGTGGGGGGGGGGGGGGGGGGGGATTGAGCGCAAAACATGGTAAGTATGATTTGTTAGAATGTGGAATGTGGATCTCTGCCGGCCAACTCAAGTGGGAAACCCAATGTTTGAGATTTCATCCTCTTAAGTGCTTCTGAGCTTTAGCGGTGCCAATAGACGATATAGTCTGTGTGACCAGAAAGCAATAATATGTGTCCAGCTTATGTTTCTTAATAACTTAATGCTACTTTCTGACTGTTTTCATAAGTGCATTGAAAACATATTCTAGTCTCCTCATTTGTGACATCAGTTTGGTTGTTGACTCCAGGACTTACAAATTTAAATTTGTTTGTGTTTGACATAATCCATTTTGTCACTTGGGTAATGGGTTCTAGAATTCTGTTGATCATGTTGTGAGTGGCGAAAAATTTGAAAAGGATTGGATAATAGGAGAGAAGGTTCCATCTCCAAAGTGATTAGAAACCTCAACATTCAAAATGAATGCGAGTGGCAATATCTATTGTGTAACCCACCTTTCCGTCCACCTGTCCCACATAAAAAATGAAAAAGAGATAGGAGGAAGTCACCAATTTCAGATGCTCAAATATTTTTATTTGTGTCGGTTATCTGGTGCATTTTATTAATGCGCTTGATAGTGATCTAGTAAAGCCTTTATCCAAAAAGTGATCTCGTAAGTTTTTGCTTCTTTTAACCTGTTTATATTTTTTCAGATGAGAAGTTTGTAAGTGATCACTCTGCTTTCAGAGTTTTACTGTGATACCTGCAGTTCATAATTAATGAGATGGTGCAACAGTAAGTCTGTTGTTGTTTCTCCAAGTCTATATATTTAGGCTTTCTTTTGTTGTTGGTTAAAGTCTTGACCTAATCGCTCAATGAGCTTGTTCCAGCAGTAGAGGTTGGTGATATCACTAATCACTGATCATAGAGTTTGGAACTGAAACTCATGTCTTCAAACCTTTATGGCATCACCTACTTGTTATGTGGGTTTTTGTTAAATTCTGTTGATGTACCCTGTTATATCTCAACCGTTTTATCTGTGTCGGGTGAACACATCTTCTTAGTAAGCATGCATATGTAATACAAGAAACTAGATATTTCATGGTGATAGATAGGAATTCGGATGAATGTTTTGCCTGTTTTTTCCTGTCGTATCGAGTTCTCATGAATTTGTATGTATCAGGATGGAGATGGAAGCAGATTACATAGGGCTGCTATTGATGGCTTCTGCTGGATATAACCCTCGAATAGCTCCCGCAGTCTATGAGAAGCTGGGCAAAATTTCTGGCGAATCAGCCTTGAGAGATTATCTGTCTACTCATCCTTCTGGGAAGAAGAGAGCGCAGTTGTTGGCTCAGGCTAAAGTAATGGATGAAGCCCTTTCAATATATAGGGAAGTGCAGGCAGGAAAGGGGATTGAGGGTTTCCTATAGAGGTGAATCAAATGCACAGGCCATGTGAGTAGGGAGCCATCCAGAAGCCTATGCAGGCAGCATCTTTGGAAGTTATGCTCATCTTTTCTTTGCATCTTGATTGATTTTCATTTCAAGTTCCAGTAAGCAAAGAATTCTTTACAAAATTGTTGTTTTTAGACAACTCCATGCTTATTTGTCTGTAACCCTCTCAAATCCCGTGTCGGGAAGTTTCTATGAAATCGAGGAAGCAACGTTCCATCTTTTCAGGTGAAATTGTGTTGTCGATCAGCTACCAAACTTTGCAAGTTTTATCTGTCATCTGAATGTCTTTCCTTTATCAATATGTAAGGCCGTTGTCCATATTTTCCAAGAATTTTCGAATGTATATTATATGCTTCGCTATGGAATCTTCCACACGTTACCACTGCGTTAACCCGGACCAGTGAATCAACATTCTAATGACAATAGGTGAAGGTCCATTTACACCACAAAAACAAACTAAACTAAACATCTCGGCTTTCTTTCTGATTGGAATGCGTGTCTTTTTCCTGGCGATCGTCATTCCATCACTCCTACCTCTCAAGCTCCAAATACGAAATAGGAAATAGGAAATAGGAGTAAAGTTTCTAACCTATCCAGATAATGATGATTACACTGGGTATGTTATTGTCGTTGCTGGGTAAAAGCTTAGGATTGACACTTCCTAATTTCATTATTTCCGTTTTTCAAATGTTGGAGCTTCGAAAATGATGGAGTTGCAACGGTTAAATTTGAAGAATACACTAGCATGCCTGCTTGAGAATTGCAGGAGCATGAGAGAGCTCAAGCAGATTCATGCCCACATCACAACATCTCCTCAGTTCTTCATCACTGACCGTTGGTTCTTAATCTCTCGCATTATTTTCTTCTGCACAGTTTCTCAATCAGGGTCTCTCAGCTATGCCGACACCGTATTCAGGCTCGTTCCTCGAAAAACTTTATTCATTTACAACGCCATGATCAGAGCTCACGCTTCAAGAATCCATGACCCCAATTCATCTCAGCCTTTAATTTTGTACAAACAAATGCTCTTTGATGGTATTACACCGGACTGTATTACATTTCCCTTCGTGTTAAAACATTGCGTGAGCAGAGTTGATGGACTTGTCGGACCAAGTGTTCATGCCCATGTTGTTAAGTTTGGGTTTCACAGTGATGTTTTTGTGCAGAATTCTTTGATTACTCTGTATTCACAATGCGAGTCAGTGGACAATGCAAGGAAGGTGTTTGATGAAATGTCTAATCGAGATGTTGTTTCCTGGAATTCTATAGTAATTGGGTGTTTGAGAAACTCAGAGCTGGATATGGCCTTGGAGTTGTTTAGGAGGATGAAGAAGAGGAATGTTGTCACTTGGAATTCATTTATCACGGGGTTCGTACAAGGAGGTAGGCCAAAGGAAGCTTTAGAATTCTTCTATGAAATGCAAGTTTCTGGTGATGATATGGTTAGTCCAGATAAAATGACAATTGCTAGCGTCCTCTCAGCTTGTGCTTCTCTTGGTGCGGTTGATCAGGGGAGGTGGGTGCACGATTACTTGAATACAAGCGGAATGGAGTGTGATATGGTGATTGCAACAGCCTTAGTCGATATGTATGGCAAATGTGGGAGTGTTTCTAGAGCCCTTTATGTTTTTAGGTCAATGAAAAACAAGGATGTTTTGGCATGGACAGCTATGCTTTCTGCATTTGCAATTAATGGGAATGGCAGAGAAGCTTTCGAGCTTTTCTTGGACATGGAAGCAGCTGGAGTGAGACCTAATGCTGTGACTTTTACTGCATTGCTGTCTGCTTGTGCTCATTCTGGCTTTATAGAGATTGGCCGCTGGTGTTTTCGTGTGATGAAGCATGCTTATCACATAGAACCACAAGTCCAACACTATGCTTGCATGGTTGACATTCTTGGTCGAGCTGGTCTCTTTGATGAAGCAGAAGTGCTAATCATAAATATGCCAATGGAGCCAGATGTTTTCGTTTGGGGTGCACTACTTGGAGGCTGTCAAATGCACCGAAATTTTCAGCTAGGAGAAAAAGTCGCCTGGTATTTAATTGCATTAGAGCCTCTGAACCATGCTTTTTATGTTAATCTTTGTGATATATATGCCAAAGCTAGAAGGTTTGATCATGTGAAGGAAATTAGAGCCCTTATGAAGGAGAAAGAGATCGAGAAAACCGTTCCTGGCTGCAGCACGATTGAAGTTAATGGAGTTTTCTGCGAATTTTCTGTAAGAGGATCACCTCAAGTTTTGATGACTGAAATAAAGTTTGTTTTATCTAATTTGAGTGATGAGATAGGAAGGAGTATTAATATGAGCACTGTTATGGAATGATGAAGAGAGAATTTTATTACCAAGTGAAAAATACTTATTTGGTTCTTCAATACATATGTCCTCAGAGCATGGCATTCCATTTGAAGACATGACAGTCATACTTTCATATGCCACACTTGTGGTGGTCTTGTTTATAAAATAGCCAGCAAATGTATAGGTATAATAAATTGTATAAATAGACATATACTACACATACATATACATAACCAATGTATAGGTTTTGTATATTTGGACTAGCTCCGATAAATAAGTTTGGCCGAAGGGACAAAACTGAAAGAGGCCCGATAAATGTTATTCTTTGTGTAAGCAAATTGTCTTTTGTTGGTTGACATTGTAATGTTGTATGAATTATCACTTGGTTGATCAAGCTTTTGGGAAGCCAAAAATGCTTATTTTAAAAAAGTGAGATGTTTGATTAAATTTTTGGTAGAAAATAAGTATTTTTGAGAATTAGCAAAATCTTTCAGAAGCTAAAGATACATGGAAGTAGTATATATTATTTAAAAATTATGTAAAAAGTATTACCATAAATTTTTGGTAGAAAATAAGTGTTTTTTGAGAAGGCATAATACATAAACATGACTCTTAACTTGGCTTCAGCGGATAACTATGCCCTCCAACTTTGAGTGTGTACAAGTAGACACTTAAACTTGTATAGAATTGAACAAGTAGACACACATGTCCTACATGGCACCTATACATAAATATGTTAATTTCTGCCAGTTTCTAAAGATAGATATACATATATATACATGATTTTTTCGAAGTCAACGAATGCACGTACACCCCACTTATACATGTGGATCCGCTTTTGCAGACAACATCACATTTTTTTAATAAATTAGTCCTGTTCTATAATATCTTTTTAACGGGTTAGAATCTGACATCATTCTTTAATTGGGAGTCTCAATCTCAATCATTTATGTATTATTTATATTTATATATGGTAAGTCATTCTCAAACAGCTTAACATTGTCATTCACACTGAAAAGACCAGTCTCACAATAACAGCATTTTCAGTCATTTTAGCAACAGCATTTGTGTTCAAATTTGTCTTCAACAAGGGAAAGTACCATCCTGTCGCGAACAGCCATCGATCATTTGCTGAACTTCAACAGGCTGCATGATTACATGAAAGAAATGGCAAGCAAATACAAGATCTATTGGATACTTAACCTTTTCCAAAGTGAGGTTTACACCTCCGACCCTGCTAATATCGAGTATATTCTGTAGACAAATTTCCCCAACTATGGCAAGGTAACATCTTTAATGCTTAACATAGTTTCTGAATCTCAAGCAGATAACCTTCTAACTTATTTCCCGTGAGGAAGAACACCGGATGATATTTTTGATTTTTTACATAATTGGTAGATGAAGAAATCAGACATTCTGTCTAGGTTCCTGGAAATGAACAAAACGGATCCAAAGGACATAATCCTTAGCTTTATAATTGCTGGCAAAGACACTACCACTAGCACACTTTCCTGGTTCTTCTATATGATGCGCAAGTACCCTCTCCTACAAGAAAAAATTGCAGATGAAGTCAGGAAAGCAACCAGAATTTGAGTATGGATGAGCTAGCTAACAGCATTACTGATGACGCACTGGATAAAATGCAGTATCTCCATGCATCATTAACCGAGACACTCAGATTATATCCTGCAATTCCTGTGGTAATACATACATATAGTGAGAATGATATAATATTAACAAACATCAATGTCATTATGCCAATGCAATGCTTATACCTAGGTGTATATGGCTATTAGGCCACTGCTTTATGTGTATATGTCTTGATATTGAGTTTTTTCTCCATGTAGGATGGCAAAGTCTGTTTATCAGATGATACTTTCCCTGATGGGTTCAAAGTAAGTAAAGGGGACGCTGTCGCATATCAACCATGGGCTATGGGCAGGATGACATCTTTTTGGGGTGATGATGCAGAGGATTTCCGACCAGAGAGATGGATTGATGAAAATGTTTGCTTTCGACAAGAAAGTCCCTTTAAGTTCACAGCCTTTCAGGTACCACAGAACCTTACAACATAGTTAAAACTTCTAGGAGCTTAGCTTCACTAGACTGAAATAGTTTTTCCATCCAACCTTGACAAAGAAACAAATTAATTGTTAATGTTTACACCCTTAAAATATATAACTTGAGTAAGTTAATTTTGACAGTAGCTCAAACAATTTTTTGCAGTTTATGGAGAACCAACGCGGTACTCATTAATATAAACTCTGATAATCGAATTAGATATAAAACTCTCAGCAAATTAATTGTATTTACAAATAAGATGAATATGTTTGGCATACATGAAGCTCCTCTCTCCATGTTTGTATTTTCTTCATTATAATACTAATAATCATTTGTATGATTCTGGTATGCTTCCGCTGTGCTTATAGTTTTCAACAATAAATTGCTGGAAATAATTAATGCGCAGGGTAGGCAGAGAATAGAAAATTAAATAAAGAAAATTCCATGAATAGATGGAGTCAACGGTACGACAGACAGCACTGCCTACACGCGAATTAGCTTCCGAGGTTGAGCAGTCTCAATTTCACTACAGGATTTGCGAATGAATACTGGGCTGGGCCAGGCGGATTTCAGCGCATGCTGCATTGAGAATCTCCAAAGAAATTCGAAGCGCCTATGATAGCGTATGATTATTCCCATTTGTGACCGACGGTTGCTTGCAAGAGGTGGCGATCGGCAGTGTTCCAAAGCGCCATAACGACGTGTTACAGGCAGATGAAGATCTTTTCAGCAGTGTTGCTGGGCATCTTTAGATTTAAGCTGAGTGATGAAGAAAGAAGAGTTACATACAGAACCATGCTCACTCTTCACATTGATGGCGGTCTCCATCTTCATGCTTCCTACAGATTAAGGCACCACAAAAATATGGCGCCTTAATATTACTGATCATCTCCACAAATACCTTTTCTATAAACAACAAAGTAAAGACCTAGCTGTTTCCTTTGTTTTGTAGCCATTGAATAATATTTTAGAAAATTTATGTGGGACGGGGCGGGCTATACAATTCTTTAAGTTTAAATACACTATTTCTTTTGAACTAAAAGCAATTTTTTTTATTTCTTTGCTTTAAATTCTTTAAGTGAACATGTTTTATTTTTCTTATAAAATTTCCTCTTAAATTGTTTAGCTCATTTACTGTAACCTATTCTAATTTTTTTTTATGAAAGTTTACTGTAAGTTATATTCTAAGATTTGCTACGCTATTAAAATAATTTTTGAAAATTTTCATTTGGACTAACTGGAAAAAAAATCATGGATGTTTCACTTATTTTATTCATTTAACTTAAAGGGCCCTAATAAATGAATAAGTTTAACATTGAAAAATAATAATTTTTTTTTTACTAATGATAGTAAATTATGTGGAGCGAGTCCATGCAGAGCGAGTTCATGCGAGGTGGGGCGGGGTGGGCAGGGCGGATTGAAGTCCTTGCGGGTTTGAGCAGGTTTGCTCCACAAATACACTGCCCCGCCCCGTTTGTCATCCCTAATTTCACTAGGTATGTTGTAGTTGTTGTCCATTTTTACTTATCAGATTTGAAAATTTAAGAGATAATTTACTACTTATGTAGTTCCTAATTTATCTTTATTACTAACTATATATAGTCATTTTTCAATACTTTAAATTTATTATATTCAAAAAATGATACAGTAAATTTATCATTTTATTAATTATTCACTTCGTTTCAATTTGTTTATTTTATTTTTATTTTTAGTCGTTTAAAAAAGATTTATCTTTCTTTTCTTTTTTTCTTGGCAAATTCTTTAATTTCAACTTTCAACATGTAAGATTAAATGATATTTTGGTACATTATATATATTTTTAGTTTAAGACAATAAAATTTAAAAAAATCTTGTTAAGTCAAATCAATAAACAAATTTAAATGGGAAAAGTATTTCTTAAGGACGTATTAAATCAAACATAAACAAGTAATAATGGACAATAAGAATGCTTATTAACATGTAATTAAGTATAATTTCAGAGGGAGGGGGGAAAGGGAGGGGGGGTGATAAAAAATTTACATATTTATTTTTTCAGTTCTTTATTTCTCATTTCCCAGCTTTAATATACTTGTTGCACCTTAGGCCTAGCTTACATCCCAAACTAATTTATAAATAGTGGAGAATTGCTCAAGTCTTACCCAAAGGCACTCATCTCTCATTAACCAATAACCACGTGGCACTTATATGGAGCTTTCTCATTTTTCAATATCATTTCTTAAGTAGGAGAATCGTCCAAATCTTATAAGAAAATCACACATCTAATCGATTCTTAATATGAAATTTTTTCAATACCTAACTTTTGAAGTGTGAATTAGATCCTTGACCTAATTTTACAATCTTATGTCGAGAAACTGAGTCCTTGCAATTAGAATGACCTTGTCACTTTTGTTCTGTATTTCACTTTGAAAATGGGAAAATGTGTTAGAGATAGCTATCGTGTTGTCTTGTTCCTAGTACATGAATGATTGATCACTGTACAGTGATAAAGGAACAGCCCAAATTGGTGCATGCATGGCGATGGTGGTCTCCCACCACTACTGCATTTTGGCCACATAAAGATTCTCTTTTGTATAATCATCACCCGCCAAGTTGAAACAATAAAAGTTCTCTTTGTTCCTGTAACGTACTTGCCTTTCCTTTCCTTTACTTTTTGGGGTGAGTGGGTTGGCAGGAAAATGTTTTTTTAGGAACTAAGTGAATTTAATTTTTTATTTATTTTTAATATTTGGTAAACAAGTAAAAAATACTATTTCAAAAGAATTTATGTGTAGTTAGCAAAATACTAGGAGGGTGGGACGGTGTGGGGAGTGGATCATGGGGGTGCGATGATCAAGGGATGGGAGGTTGGATGAGTGGGGACTGGGGTGGAGCAACAATGGACTTGAAACGTCACTTATAGAACTTAATTTGCCTACTCCATTAGGAATTTCATTTTCCTCATTTTAAAGAATTTGTTTTCCTCGAGAAATATTTTTCAAAACATTCTAACCGATCAAATATTAGAAAACTGAAAAACATTTTCCTGTCATGTCATGTATACCTAACACACCCTTAATTTCTTTTAAATTTTATGTTTATAATTGTTCATGCTTAAAATGCAGGTGTCATGAAAAGATAAATTTTTATGAGAAAAACTTTTTAAAATGAGCATGTATACAATGAAGAAATGATAATATGGTAATGACAACATGTTATTTTCTGGTGTCAAATAGCTATCTTGATTCATTATAGAAGTTGGAGAAGATTAAGTAGCAAGGCAAATTAAAGATATAAACCAACATGTGAACCATGTGGCTACCAAAAGGGATCAAAATGTAGACCAATTGATGAAATCAAAGGAGTTCCCCTTGATCCAATTATCTTTATCTTCACACTATAAGCATTATTCACCACCCCTTTTTCTATCCTGTGTAGCTTCTTGTATCCTATTGTAGTTCCATTAGCAATTTTCTTCCCATCTACATAAATTTCATGACTTTTTATCCTTTGTCCTAGCCCAATTGCTTCTTGAATCCTTACCACATTAAACATCAACGGCTTATTACTCTTTGTTTTGAACAACTCAATCCAATGCTCGTTTTTATCATCTTTTGGAGCCCAATATGTCCATAAATGGTCATCGTCTAGCACGTTTTCGGGTCCAAATCCTTCATTTTTACCTCCCCTCTGACTACTTGCTTTGATTGAACACTCCTTGGCTAAATTGGTGGAGAATATTGTGTCAATTGCACTTCTAAATTCTTTGAGTCTTTGCACATCGATGTTGGATATTAATCCTTGTTTGTTAGGAGGCACGTTAAGTAGCAATACGCAATTTCGGCCGATCGAATTGTAGTAAATTTCGAGCAATTCGCTTAGGCTCTTTGGTGCTTGTGATTTATGCCAAAACCATCCTGGTCGAATTGATACATCACATTCTGGTGGTAGCCAATCTGTCCCTTTTGGGTCTCCGTTGTTGAGATAACTACATTGGCGAAGTCAGAAATTTATATAAGGTGACTCAAAAGAAAAATTTTAAAATGTCCCAATTGTAATTTGAACATATGATTTAAAGCAATTTGAACTATACTTAGAATTTTTCTTCCTATTAATTAAGGGATTCAACAGTTCACATGTAAGTTATAATCAAGAAGGATAATTTTTACTCTAATCTTGACACTACTTAGAGTTAGAAATTTTATGGAAAATATTTTATCATGAACATTCAGAGGGTATTCTCATAGCTTGAGGCGTGTTAAAAGACATTGTCCTTAAGGATATTTAACTTCACCCGGTAGAAATGTATACTCCGAATTCAACAAGTTTTTCAGGTATAAAACTAGGAGCACAAAAACTAACAAAAAATATTTTTGGTATAAAACCTAGCAACAATAATATGGAATGAAGGGAATTTGGACTAATCTCTTTCTTTCTCTCCTCCATCAACACTTGGGATTAGAAAATCTATATATGAGATCACAATATAAGAAATGGTTGAAAGAATCACAAGCCTCCAACGGACATGAAGACAATTAAGGGCTAATGACTAATGACTAAGACGAATTATGAGGCAATAAAGGGCTACTGATTAATGGCTAATAAATGTCATAAAAGTCAATTGTCCATAAAGACAATTTAGTATACCAAATTGAATTGATTGAAACGTTTTGCCAATACTCATTTTTTACCAACATTAATTGTAGGATTTAGAGGAAGAAAAGGGTTCTAAAAAAATGACACACATTTTTTATAGTGAAAAATAATTTAGCAAGGGTTCAAAAAGAATGACACACATTTTTTATATTGAAAAATACTATAACAACTTTTATTTTTCATTAATTTATCCCTTAATGACATGATAATTTTATTATAACACAAATAGAGATCATAGCTTATTTTAAATTCTAAAAATCCTTAATTTTTTTCTTAAATTTTGCACCTAGTGAAAGTCACTATCTAATATAATTGGCAATTTGACATGTATCTTCTTGTTTTTCATGAAAGGGTGATTGACGTGTATATATAGCCAACTTAGTACTGTTTTCTAGTGACGTCTTTTCCTTTTACAAGTCTTGTGGGCACACTTAGCTAATTAATATAAATACAGCTAGCACAAACAATAATATTAAGGAAAATAATTGTATTTTAGCTAGGTTTGGGAAAAATAAAGTGTACGTACTCAACGTTGCTACCGCCAATAGACAACAATGTTCGATTGATGGTGGACCAACATGTGTTTCCGGCGAATCCATACTCGTTTCCGACCCATCTGATCCCCGGTCCGGCATCGGAAAATATGTTGATTGCACTCTGCAATTCATTCACCATTGCAAACCAATCATCGAAGTAGTATGTCATGTTTGGTGCATTTGAACCCTTTGCTCCATCAAACCATATCTCTTTAACATCTCCATATCTTTAATTTCAACCATTAAAAATGAAAATTATTAGTTCCATTCATTATTGAACATATTATCTTATATACACGATATAAAGTAATCATACGAAAAAGTTAGATTAGCAACTTGAAAAGTTATATACATGACTATATATAAACATGTCGGTTTTCATCTTTACCAAATAGTATCAATTACTATTCTCTCCATTTCAATTTACGTATATGTTTGATCGGACACAAAGTTTAAAATTAAAAGAAATACTTTTGAAATTTGTGGATATAAAAAATTTAATCATCTTATGAAGGGTAAAATTAAAAGTTTAAAAAGTTAAATTATTACCAAAATTATAAACGTGTCATTCTTTTTGTAATTGGCTAAAAATAAAAAAAGTATCACATAAATTTAGATGGAGTTATATTTATCAAGAGATTCACCTATAATTATTAGATTGGTGAAAATAACTTTTACACCGCAATACATAGAATTGAATTCTTTGAAAAAATAAGATAAATTACCTACTATATAAAATAGGCTAAAAATTCTTTACACATTCTATGTATATAAGTAAATTATATTTTTTCTTCCTTTTTTATGTTACATGTATAACAATTTACAACATATCATGCTAGGGGAGAAAAGATGATAAGGCCTTACTTATTGAGAAGTTCTTGTAGTTGAGCCAAATAATGTTCATTGTACTCCTTATTTAGCCCATAACTCTTATCATGGAGATCCCATGGCGAAAGGTACAAACCAACGTCGACGCCACGAGCCTTAGCTGCATCGACAAATTCTCGAACCACATCGCCTTGGCCTTTTCGCCAAGGACTTGTTATAACTGAATGATCAGTATATTTAGAAGGCCACAAGCAAAAACCATCATGGTGTTTAGCAGTGAGTATCACTAGTGATACTCCTGCTTTAACCGCGGTGTCAACCCATTGGTTGGCATCTAGGTTTGTTGGGTTGAAAATCGAAGGATTTTCATCCCCGGTGCCCCATTCACTATCCGTGAACGTGTTGACACCGAAATGTAGGAACATGATGAGTTCCCTTTGTTGCCATTTTAATTGAGAGTAATTTGGTAATGGGAGAATTGGCAATGGAGGTGGTGTTATCTGTGCTTCTTGGCTAGGAATGATCAATTGCAATAAGATGAATAGACATGACAAAGAAGTATAAGGCTTAGACATGGTTTTTTTTCTTTATTTTTTCAATGTTGATAATGTATGGTCATGTGTAATAATTCAATTGTGTGAATGAAGAAATATGAAGAGAGAATGAATTATAAGAGCAAAAGTGGGGACCTTTTCCCCTTTGCTTTTTTTGTGTTGTGTAAGGAGATTCTTTAGTAGGAGAAAAAATGAGAATTGTTGAGAAAGGAATATTTTTGTTTGGTTGTTAAAAAAGGAAGTAGGTAAATATGAAGTTGGTTTTGTTACTTTTTTGCCTTTTTGCACCGTTTCACGGGTTGGCCTCCTAGTGTTTCTAGTCTTTGGACCAAAGTAACCGTGAGAATTATTGTTCTAATATCATGTTAACGTGTGTGACCATCTCATTTAAAAGTTTAAACTGTTAGAGAGAACACACTTTTATTAATTATAGGAGGATCATATATTAAATTAGCATAAATGTTGTGAATTCTTTGATCTGTTACTAAAAGTTTATCTTTATCTAAAATATGTATCCTAAAGTACACAGATTATACCAATATGAAGATGGTCACTCTTTTTCCCTTTTTTTGTTTTAATTTCAAAAGGTTTAATAATTCAGTCTAGATCATTTTTCTTAACACTACATACTTGTGCAATATTTAGAAATTTTTACAAAAGTTTAACAGAATTACTACTAACATTTTGTGACGGTTATATATTTCATTCCATAATAGAATTCTTCCGTAAAAGGAATCCAGCTGGATGAGAATTTATATATCCCCCATCACCCGTTAGCCAAAATCACGTTTCGTAACAGCTTTTCGTTGATGATTTCAACCTCAATAAAAGAATTTTTGGGATAATTTCAGAGATCTCTCCTCAGATTTCGCTCACCTCTCCTGTGGTTTATGATACTACGTCTATCTCTCTTATTTTGATTTTTTTGTAACCATTCTTTAAATCTATTTATAATAAATATAAATCAAATTATGACTTGACGAATTTGTCTTCTTTATATATATATATATATATTCATATTAATGCATATTATTAAAAATGATTTATTTAATAAATACTTTTAAAATATATCAATATGAAGAAATGTGTATCTTTGTTTTGGTTAAAAAAATACGTGTATATATATATCTATATTATAGTATTAATCTATGCATACTTGAATAATTAACTGGTTTATTATATAACTTTATACTCCCTATTTTTCAATTTACTTATTTGATTTGACTTGGCATGAAGTTTAAGAAAAAGAAATAAAATCTTGTGGTCTACAACATTCTCTTTTAAACGGATTAAAATAAACATTCTTTTTTTAATGGACTAAAAAGAAGAAAAAAAAACAAGACAACAGATTATAACGAGGGAGTAATAACTATTATATACCGTATATATACGTGGTATATTAATAATTATTTATTAAAAATAAAATTTGCTTGTTTGCTTCTTTCCATAAATTACCTTTCCATAATTAGTGTTTTACAATACATTTTTGCTAAGTATATCAACAATTTATTATTTTCAGTGTAAGCACTTTTATCCCATAGCTAACTTTTTATTTATAAAATCAATTGTTACACTTAAAAAGTGTTTTTCAATCCTTGATATTTAAAAGCTACTTAAATATGATCAATGCAAACGGGTGTTTAGTTATGTTTTTAACGCATCTTTTTATGTGTGTTTGTTCTTCTTCACGGTCCAAAATATATGAACATTAGTCTTTTCTAAATAGTGAGCAATTATGAAACTCGAATTAGATTCAAACTTCTGCTTTTTCTAATATCATTTAAGTTGTGTGATTATCTTATGAGTCCAGCACACAAAAAATTATCTTTCTCATTATGAGTCAAGCACACGAAAATTTATCCTTTTAATGATTAATTAGTTGTGATGAAAGTCAAACTCAAAAAGTTTGCAGTTTTAGCTATACAAATAAAAAAATTTATGTGCGTCTAGTTGTAACCTTTGTAGCTAATGCAAATGTATACTCAATGTATAACGAATATATAATAACCTACACTTCTTCCTAAGACGTTGACAACTTCCAAATTCATCATTTGTCATTGATTATTTTAAAAAAAAAAAAAATATATAAACTTATGAGTGAAGTTTTTGCATTTGAAAATAATGATTAGGAGTCCTAAATCATGTTTTTTGAATAATTTGAGATTTGAAATCTCGATCCCAAATCATATAATTAAATATTGATTTGAAATCATGATTTCATATCACATGTCCAAATGTAAGCTTATTACAATATGTCTCAAAATCAATTTTTGAATTCCGTAATTATGGGGAGCATGATTTGGAGGGTGAAAGCAAATTTTGAAATTTCAAATTAAATATGGATGAGTAAAACTAGGCAAAAAATCAGAGTGTAGGAAAGATGAGGGAGAATTGATTTAATGTATAATAGTTAATACTATAATAGTAAAGGAGGACACACGGGAGACTCGAGATATATATATATATATATATATATATATATATATATTGATACAAATGATATTCTATATATGCGTGAGATCTATATTAAAATAGCCATATTAATTAAATAATAGTTGTGAATTGTTATTGAGTTAAACTAAAATTGTGTTTAATATTATATAGTAGATGTTTGCCGTACCACGTATTTTTTCCTATCTTTTAACACATAAATAAGAATAAAATAGTCAAATACTTTCTTTTTTTCAAAATTAATACTCCTTCCATTCTATATTAGTTGTCCATTTTTTTCCTTTACGCGCTATTTAAGAAATTATAAATAAGAAGGATAGTTTTACTAACTTTCATCTTAAGAATTTTTTGTAGAACTTTACAAATTGGTTTTCAATTTGAAAAAATAATTAATTATAATAATAAAATAAAAAAATTGATAATTAATTTTTGAAATTGACAAGTAATTAAGGATAACTATTTTTAATAAAGCGGATAATTAATTAAAAAAAAGTATTTTTTCAAATAATGTGTAAATGGAAATTAAAACACTAAAAATATTTTGAGATGAAGAGAGTAGCTACAACTTACAAGGTAGAACCAAGAGAGAAGTATCAAAAACACCTCTAAACTTGGCGCAAATTATTAGTTTTATCCCCGAACTATTGACAACCTTAAAAACACCCCTCTACTTGACTAACTAAACTTAGATACACCCCCGATACACTCCCGATATGCCACATGACATAGCAAGTGGTCTCAAACTCTTGTAGGAGCATGGGGTTCTTAATAAAAATCAAGAGAAATGTTGAAAACACCCCTAAATTTGACGAGAATTTAGGGGTGTATTTCACTAATGTTGCAAGATCGGGGGTGTATTTAGCTTCAATTAGTCAAGTAAAGGAGTGTTTTTAAGACTGTCAATAATTCAGGGATGAAACTAATAATTTACGCCAAGTTTAGGGGTGTTTTCGATACTTCTCTCTAGAGACTTCTGAGCTCACTCTCTTGGAAAGTCCTCTTTAGGTTTGTGGACTATAGATGCATGACTAGTTAGTCAGAAATTGATTCGTCAAACTATGTAACTTATTATCATTATTTTTGAGGATTTTATTTGATGTTTGATCTTTGTATTGGAATTCGATTAAATTTGAATTTATATTAAAATGACTGATATTGGGGGGTAAAAATTCTCTAATAAAAGCGACTTCATATTCAGGAAAACTCAAACTCAAGACGTCTGATTAAAGATGAAAAAGTATTTATCACTCTATCACAATCTTTGTTGGTTAACTATGTAACTTGTATCCACTAACATGTAATGAATTTTGGTATACATAATCCAGGGGGCAGAGCTACAAGTAAGGAAGGGTGGTCAGCCGAACACCCTTCGTTGGAAAATTAGATCGTGTATATAAGAAAAATATTCTCTATAAACTAGATATCTTATAAAAGAACATGCTTAAACACAATAGGGCCTAGGGGTGTGCAAAAACCGAACCGACCGATAAACCGAACCGAAAAAAGTGTTATTGGTTTATTGATATTGGGTTATTGGGTTAATGGTTTTTAATGGTTTTATAAAAAATAATTATCGGGTTATCGGTTCGTTATTGATTTTCAATATTGGGTTATTGGGTAAATCGATAACCCATTAAGACTAGGAATTTACTATTTTGACCTATACATAAATATTAAATATTAATCTAAATACCTTACTAGTTACTGTCTTTGTCCTTAGCTTTCAATTCACACTTCATTGTGACTTTGAGTTCATAACTTCACATTATACAAAATGTCAAAACCTAAAGTAAGAAACCTTTTCCTCTCAATTTCTCTTTGTGTTACACTTGTATAGCTCTTTTCATTTTTGTTATTATTGTTTCTATTTTATGAGCATTTATAAAGTTACATTATTGTCTTGTCGCGTCAAATTTATTAGAGAAGTCATATATTTGTTTTATAAGCATTTTCTTATTGGTTAAACCGAAAACCGAACCGTTAACGACTAAAATCGATAAACCGAAAACCGATAAAAAATATCTTATTGGTTTGGTTATTGGTTTAGCGTATTTAAAAACCAAAAACCGATAAACCAAACCGATAATACGTAAAACCGAACCGAACCGACCGATGCACACCCCTAATAGGGCCTATAGTCCCAGCGGTCAACATGCTTGTTTGTGACTTTGAGGACCTAGGTTCGATTCTTGCCTGCTACATTTTAACACATTTTTCATCTTTCTATTTCTAGCCTTAAATTTTATTACAATTTATTCAATGAATTTATTAACTATTAGCCTAATAATCATTAGGATTTTATTGTTTCTACATATTTTCAATCTATATTAAGTGAATTGTTAGAGTATAACATAGTCTTCTTTATATTTTTCGATTCTTGTTAAGTAAATTGTTAGAGTATAATATAGTCTTAAAAAATTACGTTCAAAGATAAAATTAAAGGTTACTTTGCATTATTATGTTTTTGATTATTTCTAAACTATTCTTTTAGAAAATGTAAAATAGTTAAGAATCTCATTAAAAGAAAGGGTAAATATGAGAAAAAAGTCTCAACAATTCTCTTGAACTTTAAAAAATTCACTTATTTTGAATTATGAAAAAAGTCCCGACAATTCACTTAATATGAACTAGAGGGAGTGTATTCAACTAATAACTAAAATTGTTTTTTCTTGACTTTTCTCCATTAATTTTGATTTATACCATTGATAGTTTTATAATTTTAAGTTTTCGTATGATTTAGTTAAATGAGATATAATTTAATTTTAAATTTGGGTGCACCCACTCATCAGTAAAAAAAATTGTTTTGTGCACCCACTCTGCTAAAAAAAAAAAATCACTCTTTTAAAGTTTGAACACCCTTGATAAAATTTCTGGCTCCGCCACTGACATAATCAATGCAATTAATCTGTTTTCAAAGGTCACTTATCTATTTTTTGAGTAACTAATTTCATTAGTTATGACTATTTACTTGAACTTACTTATTTGAGTAACATGATCGTATACAAAAATTTATATTGTCTATGTATAAAAATGAAACTGATCCAACATGAACAGTGATCTAGTCAGCCACTGGATTCAAGTGGATAGCACAAGTCAACTGAAATACTATAGTTTTACTATATATTGCAGAACAGGTACATAATTTGCATTTATAAGATCGATTACCACTCGAAAATTTAGGTTGGATTTTAATAATAATGCAACCAAAATGAGTTGAGACGTTTTCCATATATGGATATATATATATATATATATATATATAATCGGTCAAATAAATACACAGCCGCCTGATTTTGACATCGTCTATTTTGATACTTTAACTTAACCTTGTTCTATTTTGACGTTCCATCTTCATTTAAAATAGGTCAAAAACCACAAATCTCACTAGCTTAGGATCAAATTACTTTCTTTCACGTGAGTTTTCAATATCACGAATCTTATTAGAATTTGAACTTCAGATACATATATTTGGACGTGCCAGATATATGTATCCAAGTGAATATGCATGTATCTCGGATATATGGGGTCAAAATTACGTTTAATTTGTTCCAGATACATTATATCCGAGTGGATTTGCATGTATCTGATTCTCTCGCTCGCATCTCTCCTGTCTCATTCGCCTCTTTCTCTATGTATCAGTATGTCGAAATGTATCTGCAATGTATCTGGTATCTCAGATACATGTATTTAGTGTGATTTGCATGTATCTGCGATACAAAGACTATCTCGCTCGCCTTCCTTCTATCTCGCTCACTCGCCTCTCTCCTTATTTAGTGTATCTGCTAGTAAAAATACATGTATCTAACTTGAAATTTGATATGAAATTATTAATTAGTGAGACAATATGTAATTATTTCAAATTGTAAAAAGAATTAGTAAATACGAATGGAATATTTGTGCAATTAAGTAATTTTTTCTTAAAATATGTCTATTAAGTCATTACGGTGACATGACAGAGGTGTTCCTCACTTTCCTTGAGAATGTGAGTGAAAATATAATAATTTCCCTTTTTATTCTTCCCTTAAAATTTTCACAATTTCTTCTCTGTTATTGCAATTTGGGTAAAAAGTGATCTAAATAAAAAAATCGAACCAAATCGAGTTTTATTTGATTTGATTTTATATTTTAAAAATTAATAATATTTTATTTGATTTTAATTTTATTTAAAAAATCAAATCAAACCGACAAATTATATACATAATTTTTGTAATTATATATACATAATATATTATTTTTATGAATATTTTTATGCAAAAAATGCAGCATTCTAATGAAAAGGAGTAAGGTACGAAGCTTCTTTTATTTGTACAACAATATTGATATGTTGTTTAGTACATTGGATTGACTAAAAAATATAAACAAGAAGTTAACATAATTAAAGTTCTTATATAAGAATTATGAGATAAAAAATGACACGAAAGCAATTCATTTTCTTTTGAATGAATTTTTCTCTCTTTTGAATGGATTATTTTTTTATTTTCATATACGATTAATAACCGAACAATCGAACCAAATTGAATTGAAACCAATAACAATCAAACCAATAAATGTATATTAATGTATTTGTTTTAATAATTTATAAAATAATTAAATTAATTTGATTTTAATTTTGACCAATAACCAATTCAAATCATCCGTAAACACCCCTAACTGCCGCCATGTATCCTTCCGGCATTTCTAAAAGAAAAATAATAATAATTATAATCTACTATATTTTTTATTTACTTTCATAAATTCAATAGGATTTATTCTATTCTCAATTTGACTTCAAAAGATCAAAAAATTCTACAAATCAAATCTCATGCTATTTTTATTTTTTTTTGCTAAATTATGCAACTGCCATCATTAAAAAATATAATTTATTTGTTCATCTTAAAAAAAAATTATGCTAAATTATTTATTTATATTACATCAAAATTATTCATTTATTTTTTAAGCTCTCTTCTCTTATTCATAAGTGTTGTTTAAGTTATGGGAGTAACTTATAACTCTTCATTTTTGTACTTTGTTTGTAACTTAACAACTTTATTCTTTATCAATAAGAAAATAATTTTAAATTTCTCAAATTTCTTAGAGTTGTTAATATTTTAAAATAAAATAAATAATTTTTTTAACATTTTTAGTTTAAGTAATTGGTCTTTGTTACCAATAACGGTTGTGATAGATGATGATAAAGTTCATTCACCTTTAATCAGAGGTCTCATTTTTAAACTTTGAATAGGAAAAAGTTTCTATTATAGGGAGCGCTTCCCCCATAAATTGGTTTTACGCAACTTAAATTAAAATCAATCAATGCGTTAAAAAGGATATCAAACACTAGATGAAAATAATAATAAAAAATATTTTTGTAGAACGTTTTAGATTTCTTCCCCAACCTTTTTTGAGAAAAAAAATGTCAACCTCAACTATTTAAAATTGTTCATTTTGTGGTAGTATTATGAAGACCTCAATCCCAACCCCAACCCTTCCCTCTCAAAAAATTTTTTACTTAATTACACGACTTAAGATATCATAATTTCTAAAAATTCCTATCATTTGAATTAATTATAAAAATCCTTTTTTTCCTTCCCTCTCTTAACATCCGGATACATCACTCCACCTCTATTAGATACATTACAACTTTGTCTGTGTACAATGTATTTGGTATAAATGTTATTGTTGATACATAACCCCAATTATTTTAAACCTAAATCAGTATGAATCTGGTTTATACTTATGTATCTGATACATAACTTATGTATCGTTTGTTATGTATCAAGCGAAGAAGCAATGTATTCGCGAGTTCTGAAAAATTCGAGATTATTGTAATTTGAGAAACTTTCGAAATAAGATGTAATTAACGCCCAAATTGTTGGGGTTTCTGTATAGAATTTTTGTACCTTGTACAGAAATCCCAACAATTTAGGCTAAGTGAAAGTTGGTGCTATCTTTAAGTAGTTGTCGATGATTCCGCCAAATAAAATTGAACATGATCAATATCATTAGTAATTATATCATCATATTCATATTCCATGAATATTGTATCACTTCTATGGTATTTTTGCAAAAAAATTATGTAGATATAAAATGATGAATTTGTTTTTACAAAATATAAACTTATGGCAAAATATAAACTTATAAATTACTTTTTATATTTAAAAAAATATAAAATAATCAAATGAAATTGCATGTCTAAGGGCATGTATATGGCCTACATAATCCCCTTCAACATAAACTTCATTCCTCCACTCCACCTTCAATTTTCTTGCCTTAATATTTTCTTTTTAATCCTCATGGAACTAACCAAACTTCTCTGTCTTTTCATCTTCTTTACTACAGAAGCTCTGCTTATTCTTCTACAAGCAGAGCTCACCATCTTTCATCTGTGGTCCTTTCATTTTACATTTTCGTTATAATCTTGAAATCAAGACCTTCACCATTATACCTAGTAGACTATTCATGTCTAAAGCCACCAAGTTTATGCCGAATTCCTCACTCTACCTTCATCGAACATACCCGAAATTTCATGGATAAACAGAGTGTAACTTTCATGACTAAAATCTTGAATCAATCAGGACAAAGTGAAGAAACATATATACCTCCTGCACTTCATTACATTCCACCAAAATCAGAGTATCAAGAAGTCATTAATGAAGTCCACATGGTGCTCTTCCTTGTATTTGAAGACTTTTTAGTTAAAACCAAGCTCACCCCACGTGATATCGATGTTTTGATTGTCAATTGCAGCAGATTTTACCCTGCTCCATCGCTTTCTTCCATCATTGTAAACAAATTCGGCATGAGAGAAGACATTAAAAGTTACACAATTAGTGGCATGGGTTGCAGTGCTAGCGCGTTAGCTATTGACATGACTCAAAGCATATTTAAATACTCGATTGCCGTTGTCCTTAGCACGGAGATTTTATCTACAGGTTGGTATCCTGGAAAAGAACCATCAATGCTGGTTATTAATTGCTTATTTCGAATGGGTGCTGCTGGGATTTTAATTTCAAATAAAAAAGACACGAAAAACAGAGCAAAATACGAGCTTGTTAAAACTCTAAGAACTCAGAGAGCTTATGATGACAAGGGGTATTTTTCTGCATATCGCGAAGAGGATTCAGATGGATATACTGGAGTTACACTAAAGAGAAACTTATTGGAAACAGCAGGAGAAACACTTAGGTCAAATATAACAATTCTTGGTTCACAAATTTTGCCTTTTACTGAGAAAATTTTGTATGGTGTTTCAATCTTGAAAAAGAAAATGGTAGAGAAAAAATCAAGTGTAGAGATTTATGTGCCTAATTTTAAGTCAGTGATTGAGCATTTTTGTTTGCCAACATCAGGAAGGACAGTGATAAAGGAGATAGGAAAAGGGTTGAATCTTGGTGAAAGTGATATGGAAGCTGCTTTGATGACATTGCATAGATTTGGGAACCAATCTTCTTCTTCTTTGTGGTATGAATTGGCATATTTGGAGGCTAAAAAAAGGTGACAAAGTTTGGATGCTTGGGATGGGAAGTGGTCCTAAAGTGCATTAGTCTAGTTTGGGAATCTATTAGGCCCATTTGTGGGGAAGCCCAAGGAGGTCCATGGGCTGATACTATTGATAGATATCCCTTAGGATAATTACAGTCTTAAAACACTTCAACCAACTAGTTTACGAAATATACATAAACGTGTGTCACTTGTTTAACTTTGTACAAGTTTAAATGCATAATTGTACGCACCCAAAATTGGAGGGCATAGATTCTAGTTATCTAGTTGAGACCAAGTTAAATAACACATTTATTTATTATGTCTATATAAAAATTTTAGATGTGTATACTTTTACCAAATATACATATAGCATGCAAATATATATACAACATATATACTGTCAGTGTATATTTTAGTTATATTGATAAACTAGTTGATTAAACTGTATATATCTGTAGCTTAACGTTGTGAATTGGATGCAAGGTTCAAGTATATTATTCATTGGCTAATTGGGGAAGATTCAAAAGCATAACGTTGAAGGTGTGAGATCTTGAACTTTTGACCTCGCTTGACCCGGGCATAAAACTTCAACTCAAAACTTGAAGTTTTGTTCCTTGGACAACACATCACCTATGACTTTTAAACTTGACTCAGGAATGATCAGTCAAAATATTGGGGCAACGGGTCAAAATAATGTAAGCCAACCGTAACAAAGTCTTTGTTAGGTGTTGTTGGAATACGTATATAACCAACTGAAGCAATTTTTAGTATCAAACTTGTATGTTATATAGACAATATATAATTATTGATTTTAACTAAACATAAATTAATACTTATTTCTTCAAGCATATGACTATGACCGCGAATAATTGAGCCTTTAAGCATGAGCATAAATCGTCCACGTGATCATTTTCTGATTTCACAATCTTTTATTGGGTAATTCAAATAAGCCACATGTTTTAGTGATTAAAAATCTTTTACAAATCTGCTAAATCTTTCTATTCAAACTTTAGAATTCAGCTTAAGACATTCAAGTCTGAAGTTAGGCTTGATCAATTCCAACTTGAACTCATGAATCTGAATTTGATTCTGATATGGTTAGAAATTAAATTTTACTTAAGCTTTTGCTATTTTTTTAAAATAGGGAGTTCTTAAAATGACTATTTATGCATTTACTCGACATAATTATTTGGTATTTAGTATGTAATTAATTTAAATTCTTATTACGTATGATTATTATACTATATTTTTTTTTACTTATATTCAAATTGAAGACCTTTAATAAATGGCAGATTAATTTCATCCATCCTAATAACATTCTTTTGACAGTAATTTTACATTAATATCAAACAAACCTATTCCCTAGTGGCATATTTTTCATTTATTTCAACTTTCCTTAATTAGTGCGTTGAGTTCATTAATTCGCAAGTAAGCTGTTGGAGACAATAGTAGCTCTAATTATGCTGGCAGCAACTACTTGTGATTGTACGTAGACGGTGTGTTAATGAGATTGAATATCCACATTGGAATTTGACTATATTCGTATTGGTGTCAGGACGTTTCCACTCCCTAACGAAGGTGACTCCATACCTTGGAGGACTCGAATCCAACACCATATTCAGGAAAACTCGAATCCAAAAATACTTATCATTCCGCCACAACCTTCTATAAAGCACATCAAACAAACAAATGAAAGAGCACAATTACAATTAAGTCCTGAAAAGAAATGAACCTGGAGCACAACATTCACAAGTTTGAGAGTTCCCTTTATATTATAATATATAAAATAAATATAAAAATCAATTAAGTACCTTGAAAATAAAAGTTGATACAGGCACTCACCAAATCTCCTATCCTGTCTTTATATTGAGTGCATCTTATATAATTAAAATTCAACATCAAGCAATTTTGGGCCGCGTTATAAGCTAGCTAAACTCAACACCTAATTTCAAATACTATCATTTTATCTGTCTCTCTCTCTCTATATATATATATAAGAGGTAATTTGATATAATGCCTCTGTAATCGTTTAAAATTTATTAAATATAAATTTATAAAATGATTTGAATTATATTAAATTCATGAATATATTAGTCCAAACAAATATCATGGATTAATATAATTTGGTTAATTATTTAAGTTCAATAAATATGAATTTAATTAAAGTTCAAATTAATTTATTTGGGCTACAATAGATGAGCTCAATTTGCTAAGGCAAACTTCATCTCATCCTAGAGGCCCATTTTTGGTGCCACGTGGCAAGTGACGTGGCACGCCAAGTCAAACAATGGAGCCAATGGGATCATGCCATGTGTCAAAAATGACAAGCCCGCTCTATAAAACCCATATGCCATGTCACTTAAATCTGATTGGCCGGAGGGAATCCTATTCCAATCACAACTCCTCCATTCTAAAACTATAAATAGAGGTTCTCATAATTCAGAAAAAACTGAAAAATTCTAAGCAAGAAGCTAGAGAAAACCCGTGGTACAAACGCCATAAATTTCTCTATAAGCTACAAGCTTAAGAATTCAAGCATTCAAGTTCAAGAACGATCAAGATCAAGACTATCGAATTCAAGAACAAGCTCAAAGCCCTTGAATGCAAATAAAAGTCAAGATCAAGATAGAGTTCAAGTTCAAGTTCATCGAAGATTCAAGAACAAGCTTTAAAGCCGTTGAATCCAAGATCAAGTTCAAATTAAATTCAAGATCAAGCTTAAGAGCCCTTGAATTTATATCTGAATAGGCGAATTCGGAGAAATCATAGAGATTGTAACACTCGCAATTTGAAATCAATAAAACGATTGTTGCATTATTTTCCATTCTTGATTATTATTACCACCTCAATTTTAAAATGTGGGATTTATACTTGAGAGTGAAATGGTACACCTTGAGTTTGGAGATGCGATTTCAAATGCTTTCAAATTTTAAATTTTATTAAAAGCATGATTTGACATTTTTTTAAATATAATTTTTGACCAATAAATTTATATTTTGTATAAAAAAGATTCATCATTTAAATTTTTTAAAAATAGACTAATGCTCGGTATGAAAAGATTGTTCCTATCACGTGAAAAAATTATACTAAAGAATAACTAGTTATTTTCTCCATTTTATATTATATTAGTTATCTACTTTTTTCTTTACTCGATCCTTAAGAAATCATAAATTAAAAGAATAATTTTACTAATTTATCCTGAAGAATTTTTTTTGAGAACTTTACAAAGTTGTTTATCCTTTCAAAAAAGAATTGTTTGTATAGAGTAAAATGAGAAAAAATGAATTAATTCTATATTGAGTTTGTAAGTGACAAGTAATTTGAGATCACTACGTAATATGAACAACTAATATGAAATGGAAAGAGTATTATAATTATTGATTAATAGAACTTTATAGAATTACGTGTATCTAAAAGATTGTTATCACAAATATTTACTTTTAAAAGGAACATGAAATATGTGATTTATTAGTGCGACACCTTAAGATATTTTAATATCTTGTTTATAATTATAATTAATACATTTGATAAAAATATATAAGAATTGATTGTTTTTGATAATTTTCATAACTCGTTAGATTTTTATATTTATAGAAAAAACACAATTTAAAAATTCACATTTATATCTAAAAAAACTCTAACTTTATATTTTTTAATTTTATTTTTTAATTTTAAATCACATGTCCAAACTACATGCCTTAATATTACCAAACAAGTGTGGCCTACAGTTTGATGTGGTGTTAACGGATAGGGGAAAGTAGTCAAATTTGGCGACCATTTAGCTTGTCACGAACCCCACAGTAGCATGGCTTTGAATGCTCTTATTTAATTTCTCACCTATCTATCCACCTACTTCTCTTTAGTAATTATTGTGAGCTGAGGCGTAGTCAAAATTAAGAGTTTGGGGTTCTAAATTTTCTTTAGAATCATCAATCAATTTTATTAAGAATTCAAAAATTAATATACATATATATTTAATTAATTTTCTAATACAAATACATGATATATGAAAAAAATATTGGATTCAGTCGAACCACGAACCTCACCTAGCTCCCCTACAGTGAGAGGTGAGGGTGTGTCAGACAGATGAGTGTCTTTAGGAAAATTGCTGTTCTAATTTACTGTATCGGTTACGCTTTACATCGGATTCCGGGCCGACGGTGACCATCATTGATGGCGATGTCCATAAAAATATAAATAGAAACATATACCCTATGTGATATACTCTCTAGTCCCTAATTAATTATACCCTTAATTAATTAATAAACTTTTTGAAAATTTTTAATTTTTAATTCACCTACTTCATAATTAATAGAGGTAAAATTATAAACTCACTATATCATTCATTACATTCTTAATATGTGTGTCAATTCAAAAGTGGATAAATAATTATAAACGGAGGAAGTAATATACATAAGAATTTTAAATAAAACATAAATTATCATATAGAATACATATGTATAATTATTCAATTTTATTAAAGCTAAAGTGTTTATTCATTATGCCTACATTATAGGCTCAAATCTTATAAAGCAAACATAAACTGTTACATTCGTCATAATTATCAGAAACCGGACTGGAAATTCCATTTGGTACGAGAAGCCAACTAATAATGGGACCTTCAACAAATAAGTAATTTGAAAATAAAAAGTGGCTTTCAAATGGTAAGGAAAAAGTGAAACAAATATGGATGCATATGAATTTACTTTTCTTCCACTTTTGATCAATAAAATACTCCCTATGTTTCATAGTGGATTGAAATATTGAAAACACTCTTAAATTTGATGTAAATTTTTAATTTTATTTGAATTATTAATAGTCTTAAAAATATCTCTTAACTTGATTAACTGAACTTAAATACACTCCTAAATTCTCACCAAGTTTAGGATATTTCAACACTTTTTTTGGCTTATTATTAAGAGTCTCTTTCTCCTACAAGAGTTTTAGACCACTTGCTGCTATGTCATGTGGTAGATTGGAGTGTACTTGAATTTAGTTAGTCAAGTAAAAATGTGTTTTTAAGGATGTCAATAGTTCATGAATGAAACTAATAATTTGTGTCAAGTTCAAAAGTGTTTTCAACACTCCTCTCTTCCTATTACTTCGTCTCCATATCAAAATGAATATTTTATTTTATTTAGAAATTTTATTATTTATATATATATATATTTTAATAATTATATAAAATAATAATTATTATATTTAAAATTTTAAAATATTATTAATAAAGTTAATTTAATAACATACATCCTAATAATTTATTTTTATTTATTTTAAGGGAATGTGCTAAATTATATGGCTACCTGCCTACCTCACATTCATTCAGGACCAAATTTACTTTCAACCCACTTTCCTGATATTTGACTCGTTTATTTGGTGTAGTTAGGTCTCAAGTGAGACAGATATTTTTTGTGTAAAAATTTCTTTCCTACAGGCTAGAGTAAGTTAAAACAATATTTGGGCAAGTTTTTGAATGGATGACCTCTATTATCGGATGATTATTAATTTTTGTCTTTGTTTCTCGTTTAATAAAAATTTGTGAATAAAGGTATCTTGGACTAAAACTTATTTTTAAAAGACAATTCTTTTTACTATGCGCGCAAGTTGAGGGAGTGAGGCATGAATAAATCAGTAGCAAGAAAAAAGGTATCAAACCTTTTGATTATACCTTTTATTAAAGAAATTGATGAGCGAAGATAAGATAAAATCTATAAAGTTGAAGTTTTTTTCTTCATCTAAGAACAGTAGAAGAGGGATATAATTTTATATTAAATAATAAAATTTTAAAAATAAAATTTTATATTACATGAAAATTATATAAGTGATTATTTGAAAAAAAGAAGAAGAAGGAAATTATATTATGAAATAAGAATGAAATAGAAATAATAATAAAATATTAAATAGAGAATTAAATTGGAGTTAGTTATCTAAAAGAAATAGAAATTTCTATATTTACAGAGTAAAATAGAGGATAGAATTGAAAATGCATTTATATATTTAATACTTATATTAAAATTTAACTATTTTAAATTTATGTAGTACATGGCTTCATTTAAACGGAATCACTCTCTATCAAAAAGATTTTTTAATTACTAAACTCGAACTTGAGACCTCACCACAGAAAGAGCAGTCCTGCACCACATCCTTTGTAGTCTCGATAAAAGCCTTGACTACCTTACCATTCATGCAAACAACCACCTACTTTTATTACCAACAAAAGAAGACACATTAATGGCCTATCCATTCTGCTAAGTATACAATACTGGAGTACTATCTAACACACCGACGGACTCCCACATAACACTAATCATATTCAAACCTCTCTTCTTCAATTCTCCATTCTTCTTTCTCTTCCCGAAAGAATGGCTGAAACACTAGTGACATGCTTGTTTTTCTTTGTATCACTATGTCTTGCTATCAACCTAGCCATATGTATTCCAAACACAAAGAAAACTTACATCATCCAAATGGATAAATGGGCTAAACCAGATGTATTCATTGACCATGTTAAATGGTACTCATCACTAGTAAAATCAGTACTACCATCTACACCAGAGGAAGAAAAAACAGGGGATGAAGAAGAGAGGATACTTTACAGTTACCAGACTGCTTTTCATGGTGTTGCTGCTCAGCTTAGTGAAGAAGAAGTGAAAAAATTACAAGAACGAAATGGGGTTCTTGCTGTTTTTCCTGAGATTAAGTATCAGTTACATACAACTAGAAGTCCTCTGTTTCTTGGGCTTGACCGTGAGGACAGTAAGTTGTGGGCAGATAGATTATCTGACCATGATGTAATTGTGGGTGTTCTTGATACTGGGATTTGGCCAGAAAGCCCGAGTTTCAATGATACTGGAATGACTGGTGTTCCAGCTCACTGGAAAGGGGCATGTGAAACAGGGAGGGGTTTTGAGAAGCATCATTGCAGCAAGAAAATTGTTGGTGCTAGAGTGTTTTTCCGTGGGTATGAAGCAGCTTCTGGTAAAATTAATGAAAGGGGTGAGTTCAAATCGGCAAGAGATCAAGATGGGCATGGTACTCATACTGCTGGAACAGTTGCAGGGTCTGTAGTCCGTGGTGCTAATCTTTTGGGTTATGCTTATGGTACTGCCAGAGGAATGGCCCCTGGTGCAAGGGTTGCAGCTTATAAGGTGTGTTGGGTGGGTGGGTGTTTTAGTTCTGATATACTTTCTGCAGTTGATCAAGCTGTGGCTGATGGGGTTAATGTTCTGTCAATCTCTTTGGGTGGGGGAGTTTCGTCTTATAATCGTGACAGTTTGTCAATCGCAGCATTTGGGGCCATGGAGAAAGGGGTTTTTGTTTCATGTTCAGCAGGAAATGGTGGGCCTGATCCAATTAGTTTAACAAATGTGTCGCCATGGATCACTACAGTAGGAGCCAGCACTATGGATAGAGATTTTCCAGCAACTGTTAAGCTGGGGACTGGGAAAATTGTGACTGGAGCTTCACTTTATAAAGGTAGGATGAATCTTTCAACACAAAAACAGTATCCTTTGATTTACTTGGGAAGTAATTCGAGCAGTCTCATGCCGAGTTCATTGTGCTTAGACGGTACCTTAGATAAAGCTTCAGTTGCTGGGAAAATTGTGATATGTGACAGGGGAATTAGTCCTCGAGTTCAAAAGGGGCAAGTGGTTAAAGAAGCTGGAGGAGTAGGAATGATTTTGACAAATACTGCAACTAATGGTGAAGAGCTGGTTGCTGATTGTCACCTTCTTCCGGCAGTAGCAGTTGGTGAAATGGAAGGAAGAGCAATCAAGCATTACGCTTCTGCTCGAAACGCTACTGCCACTTTGAGATTTCTTGGGACTAAATTATGGATCAGGCCTTCGCCGGTGGTTGCTGCATTTTCATCAAGAGGACCTAATTTCCTCACTCTGGAGATTCTAAAGCCAGATATGGTGGCACCAGGAGTGAATATCCTTGCTGGTTGGACTGGTGCGTTAGGTCCGTCTAGTTTGCCAATTGATCAACGAAGGACGAATTTCAATATACTGTCTGGAACTTCAATGTCATGTCCACATGTTAGTGGCATTGCTGCTTTGCTCAAGGCCAGACATCCAGATTGGAGTCCAGCAGCTATTAAATCCGCACTCATGACAACTGCTTATGTTCATGATAACACTTATAAATCTCTAACAGATGCCTCATCGGCTACTCCTTCGACCCCATATGATCACGGTGCAGGACACATCAATCCACGGAAAGCGGTTGACCCTGGTTTGATTTATGACATAGGTGCACAAGATTACTTCGAGTTCTTATGCACGCAAGAACTCAGCCCTTCACAGCTAATGGTTTTCGGGAAGTTCTCAAACAGAACTTGCCACCACTCGTTTGCTAATCCAGGGGACTTGAACTACCCAGCCATTTCTGCAGTTTTCCCTGAAAACACAAAAGTTTCAGTGCTGACCCTTCACAGAAAAGTCACCAATGTGGGTTCTCCCATCTCGAATTACCATGCTGTAGTCTCATCATTCAAAGGCGCAGTCGTGAAGGTTGAGCCAGCGCGATTGAATTTCACCAGCAAAAACCAGAAACTGTCTTACAAAGTGACATTCAAAATGATATCTCGTCAAAAAGCACCTGAATTTGGATCCCTGATATGGAAAGATGGAACACATAAAGTAAGAAGCCCGATTGCGATCACATGGCTAGCATCACTATAGTTCAGCTTGCCAAATTTCAACTAGCACTTTGTTTCGCGAGGATAATAAAAAACATGTCGCGGCAAGTCCCTATGTTTCAGCAATGTTGTTTTTACTAGGAAACAGTTTCTTTTGTTTATTGCTAGCTATATTGCCAAATTGCTTGCAGCAACTATCATAATGATGAATTTGGTAATACGAATGCTGAAAATGTCAGTTCTTCAATTGATTCAAGTTTTGCGTTGTTGTTATCACGCTATACTGTTAGATAATTACCCTGTAGAATTAGTCGAGGTGCACAAGAAATTTGTCACAACGACTTGAGAAACTCTTGTCCAAAATCTAGGCATTAGAACCTGTCTCACACAAAAGGTTTGTGGAAGGCTCGTTCAGAGTATAAACCTCTACAGAGCTTCTGAACTCCTCTATATGGCCAGTCAAGCATTTATATGGGACAACTTTATCCATTAACCGATCAAAATTTCAATAAATTAGATACTATAATTCATCAAGAGCAACTCAAGAACAAGGTATTTAGCCCAAATTTAATATATAGCTTGATATTTCTTTGTTTGATTGGCATGAAAGCTTCACTCTTCACAGAGCATTACACAGATTTGTAGGAGTTATTCATCATTCCAAAAACTCCTCTTATATAAATGCTTGTAACTTTTTAAGAAAAATTGATAATTGAAGGACAACAAATGAAAACGGTCAAATGGGACTTTTTGAAAATTTTTATGGTGATTGAGGCACACCATGTCATAGTTGTGTGAGAAATTAATTTAATAGATAAAAATTTATGGGCCCCATATTTTTATAACTTTTCCATTTCTCTTCTCACTCCTCCACTCCACCTTCTATTTAACCCCTCTATGTAGAGTACTTTGTAATTTTTTTTAAATTTAAATATATTTCATTACACAATAAAAATAATAATATTCTAGAATTAATATTTCATTATCTCTTTTGCATGTTATTTCTCCAATTCTTCACTAAATAATAGTACTGTCCTAAAGTTAGTAATTTATTTTCTTTATTGTTTTGATAATTCATAATGTTCATTTGTTAAAAATCAAATAGAGATAAATATATTAATATTAATTTAGATTTAAAGTCAAATAATTACGTATTTTTAAAAATTTAAATTAAGATTTGTGCTCTTAACCTCATACAAAATCAATTGTATTATTTTTAGGACAAAAATAAATAGTTATTTAAAATTACTTGTAAATCAACAAAATCAAAATATAATTAATTAGTTTTTTTCATTTTACTCTCTCTATTAATTTATTATTTTTGTTCTCGAAATTCAAGCTATAAAAAATATATTAGTTGCAATTCTTATCATGTTAATATAGTAAAAAATATATTTTGAACAAATACTATAAGTTGCAATTCTTATCATGTATTAATATAATAATAAAAGAAAATTTTAAAAATATTAATTAAATTTCACATAGCTTGAATTTCAAGAATAAAAATATATCATATAAATTGAGAAAGTATGTAAGTATGTAGGAGTTTATGAAAATAGTAACAAAACTTATGTAATTATTTGTCAAGATTACTGATGTTCTTTCTGTTATATTTTCTTGTTGGAGAATATTTGATACATTTAAGTGTTTACGAAATTAGAAAATTATGAAATTATTGAGAAGAGAAAAAATTAATTTTATACTCCTTTTGTTTTTCTTATTATTTATTTTACTTTTTTACACGTTCGTTAAGAAATTATTAATAAAAATGATAATTTATTAATTTACTCTTTAAGATTATTTTTTTTTGCAATTTTACAAATATTTTTTTTTGCAATTTTACAAATTTTATTTATACTTTCAAAAAGAATTAATTGGTAGGGTAATGAAAATAAAAAAAATTATAGTTTATTTTGTTATTTAATAAATAATTTTAATAATTATTTTTAGTAATTTAGATAATTAATATAGGATAGAAAAATAATACCAAATGTTAGGAGTAGGATGGAGTAGGCTAAATTTCATACTTATAAAATTATTTAACGATAAAGAAAGTAGCAAAATTTGAAATAATGGTAAAAAAATAAAAAGTTGAAAAGTTGAAGTAATGGAAAAAAGTTAAAAAGTAAAAGAGAGAAGGAACTTTGGCTCATTTTTCAGAAAAATGGGACCCAATAATTCATTTGTCAAATTATGAAAAGAGCCTCACACAACTTTTGTATGCCACCTCATACTTATTCCTCAATCACCATAAAATTTTTTGGACTTTTCAAGTTATAGAAAGTTGTTTTTCATCTTGCAAAATTTTTGAAAATTTTGTTAGCAAAATAAAATAATTGTTAAAAACTCTGAAATAAACAAAGGTTTGTAATTTTTAAAATTTGTGCATTTTAAAGTCGTGTTAAAGTCAAACGAACGATACCTAAAGAAAGGCATTTGTATAAAGATATATCGTCAAAAAAGTTTTCCATGGACAAAAACTAATCACATTTAGGATTTAAAAGTTGTTGGTGTATAATTAAAATATTAAGTGCTTATGTTAGTGGGTATAAATTGATAAGAATGTGGTTATTATTATGGTGTAACTCTTGTAATCACTATTGCCATGATCTACCACTAATTTCACTTATTATTCTACCTCTTTATACCTTGTAACTATGTAACCTTTGGGCTATTCATTAATCCAATTTACTATTCCATAATCTTCCTATTCATTGCAAGAAAGAATTTCTCACCTATAAATTGCGTGGTCTTACTTTGTATTGGAAAGAATGTGAAAGAGTGGAAGAAAAAAAATGAGAAGTGTGAAAAAATATTATATTGAGATTAGTGTAGTGAAAGAGAGAGTTGTGACAAAGAAAAATATTCTAGGGGTCGATTGGTAGCTGGATAAGGCCAAAGCTAATACATGAATAACTTGGTTATTCATGTATTAATTTCCTTAATTTTATACCATGTTTGATTTGCAAATGGGATAAAATTTATATATTCATGTATTAATTTTATACAATGTTTGATTGACAGATTTTCAAATGTTGTATAGAAGTTATTCATGTATTATTTTTATACGGTGTTTGATTGCGTTTTTTGTAATCTTACATAATTAATACTTGTATAACTTATGAGGGAATCTATGTAAAATTTATGCGGGATAGAAGGTGGAATAAGTTATGTGAGTATTAGTTATACATGTATTAAAATGATAAATTACACATTCACCCTTATTAATTTACTCTTAAATGTATATTAATTTACAACAAATCAAATATGTTAAACAAAGCACTACCAATTTTTTCTTTTGAGTTTTTTTTTCTTGTTAATTGCTCAATTACTTTTAATTTCTTTGCTTAAATTCTTGTTAATTATTTTCTTTTTAGTTAAAATTCAAGTTCTAATTTTTTTTTGCTTAAAAATACAAGTTTTAATTTTTTTAGTTCTGTTATTATTTTAATTTAAATTATATATTATTTAATTGCTTAATCATATTGAATACAAATTACTTAATTACTTTCCGTTATTTGTTATTTACTTTGTTATTTTTAGCTATTGGTATTTATTTAATTTTAATGAGTTATTTATATAGTTGGTTATTTTAATGGTTATAATATATAAATATTAGCTCACTAATTACTTTTGAAATTAAGAAATAAAAATTAGCTCACTAATATATTGTAATCTCTACATAACTAATACATGTATAACTAAACTCTGCATAACTAATACATGTATAACTAAACCCTGCATAACTAATACCTACAAAACTAATACCCACATTACTAATACCTGCATAACTCTATCCAGCTACCAAACGACCCCTAAGTCTTCAACTATATTCACAATACAAAAGATGATATTTATATATATGTTGAAGGAAGGTGTTCTTTTGTGAAGCTTTGAACTCTTCAACTAATTCGAAGTTGCTTGAGTTGTACGACGTTGTTGGGCTATTATATCCTGGAAGGGATAAGTCAAAAATATTACTGCTAGATCGGTGTAGATTATGCCGCAGTGGGCTTAAATTTCCTTAAAGAAATCGAGATATCTACGCCTTAGCCTGAGTACATTTTTATTCATTTGTGTTTATTTTATTTTCAACTGTAATTTATTATATTTGTGGTATATTATATTATGCATTCTGTATTTAAAATCAGTACTAATGACAACAAACTTTGCGGAAACAGTAAAATTCCAAAGCTTAAATCATATAGCTAAGAACAGAATTTAATAACTTCAACAGAAATTAAAATTGTAAAACATACCAAAATCTGTAATGGTTTTATGAAAATGACAGGAAAGAAATCGAGCCCACTGAATGCACAGTGTCCCCTTAAAGAAATTATTCCCCTCTAGTATCCGAGGTTTGAACTGGAATAGATCCTCCCAGGGTAGAACGACTTATTCACCAGTGTATTGATACCCAAAACAATGGTGTCAGCGAACCAGTCAACGGCAGTAAAGTACACGAATATTTATTTAATTGTGCAGAAGAAGAAGAAGAAGTTCAGAATTTTCGTTAATTAAAAGTCTGAGGAATCACATGTATTTATAGCCAAGAAGCACTGTTTCCGAAAGGTTGTAACCTTTTAGAAACCACACGACCGTTCATGAAAGTTTGCAACCTTTCAGAACAGTCATGGCCGTTCCTGAAAGGTTACAACCTTTCAGAACAGTCATGGCCGTTCCTGAAAGGTTACAACCTTTCAGAACAGTCATGGCCGTTCCTGAAAGGTTACAACCTTTCAGAACAGTCTTTTCAAACGGTGGGAAATTCAAATAAAACGGGAAAGATGTTTTAAACCATGGGTCGCACGGATCCGAGTTGGGTCGGATCGTTTCGATTAATTAATTAAATAATTAAATAATTAAATTCGCTAAGGATATTATTTAATTAATAATTAATTAAATAACTAAATAATAATTAATTAAAAGAAACTTTGTCCAAAAAATAATCTCTCGATCGATAATTTTCCGAAGCCGAACGAACGACGACGACGGCGCGAGGGGGTCCCTCTTTCCAACCCTTTTAACAACTAGTAGAAGTGTTTTTCTATTTAAACACTTTAACTTTTTCTTTCCACCACCGATGAGGGAGAAATGTTTTTTCTTATTAAATAATAAGAGAACCTTTCAAATTCCTCTTTTCATCTTTCCTTCATTTCCCATTAATTCTTACTATATACCCAACATATTACACCAACAAAAGTTCTGATTTCTCACCTCACAAGAGAAATGTTCTCTCTTGCCTACTGAAATTGTTACAATGAACGTGATTAAGTGGATGTTTCTGTCAGTTTATTGTAGTCGAACCAAGTGCAAAAGAAATGAAAAGTAATGAACACGAGTCATTTTTATATGAAAAATCACAATGGACACTATGGAATTTAAAATCAACTCTCTTCACTTATAGAGGTTACCTCTAAATGTGAAAAAGTTTAAAGATGAATTTTTTTAATAACATAGATTTCTCTAGAATTTCCTAGTGAAGAAACATAGAGAATTATCTTGAAGAAATATCTAGATATTCTAAAGTAATTGCTAGAAGATAAGTTTGCATTATATATATATTTAAAGTTTAAACGTACCATTTAGCTTATCTACGAAGGAATTTCTAAGTTTGAACTGATGTAATAATAGTGCACCATAGATCGTAACATGGAAGGTAGTCTCCCCCACTTTGAGGCAATAATAGTACACCATGAATTGTAACATGGTGGATAGTTTCCTCCACTACCAGACAATAATATGTCGTAAGTTAGATTTAGTTATAGTGCACTATGAATAGTATCATGACAAGTAGTATCCCCTTCTACAAGACAATAATAATGCATTATGAATTGTAACATGGCAGGTAGTTAACACTCCATAAATTCAGACAAGATTTGTACATATTAAATGCGTGTGGTTGATCTGTTTTGAAATTAAGGCATATCTAATATCTTTACTTTAATTTTCTACGTTTTTATGTGTTTTTAATATTAGAACGTTATATCGTAGATATTACATGTCATGCTGATCAAAAAGAGAAAAGGCTGAGAAATTGCTTGAAAAAAAGAGCCCGCAACCATAAATTGAGATACGATTCGTGAATTCCATCATGCAAAGTGATTTTTCATTGAATACTTCCTCTTTCTTCATATCATCCATATTCATCTCGTAGGTTCTAAGGTTTCCAATCAGTTTATCAAGTGTCATAATAGAGATATCGTTCGCTTCCCTGATGACAATGGCTTTCACATCCCATTTTGCCTTTGGGAGAACCCTTAGAACTTTGTCAACTTGTTTTTCAGTGGTGAGAACCTTTCTTAGTGATGACAAATCATTGATTAGAGTGATAAGTCTGGTGATCATATCAAGCTGAGGTTCATTCTTCTTCATCTTGAAAGTTTCATAATTAGTTAACAACATAACAACTCTGAATTTTCTGACTTGACTGGTTCTTTCATGAGCATTGACTAGTGAATCCTATATTTACTGAGCAGCAGTATAGTTTGAGATTCTGTTGTACTCATCTGGTCCTAAGTCACACACCAGAATATTCTTGGCCTTAGCGTTCTTCCTAAAGGCTACAAGATCATCAGCAGTGAAGTCAACTTTGACCTTTGGAACTTGAACTTCTTCCACAGTTTTCATGGGAATAGTAGGTCCAGTAGTTATCCTATTCCATAGTCCATAGTTTTCACTACAAAAAACAGCGCTTACCGACGGACAAAATCCGTCACTAATCTATGAAATTTCGTCACTAAACAGGATTAGCGACGGATTAGCGACTGTTGCTATAACGCTCGTTAATAATCTCTTAGTGACGAAAAAATGAGTTCCGTCGCAAGTTTAGCAACGCCATAGTGACGAACGATGTCCGTCGCCACCTGTTAGCAAAGGACTTGTCCGTCATTATATATATAGTTTCGTTGCTAATTTCGTAATTCATTTCGTCATTTTGGATAAATTTGTGACGAAATTTTGGTCGCTAGTTCGTCGCAACATATTCTGTCGTTTGAGCCAGCATATTTGGCCCTTAATAGTCCGTCGCCAACATTCTTTTCATAGCAACGACCAAATAGTTGCTAAATTCGTTGCTAAAATTTTTTCTTCTAAAATTATTTGATTTGTTTATTTTAAATATGCATTGCTGAAATGAATTAAATGTAAATTACTAAATACTCTCAAAATAACCAGCATTCATATAAAATAATACTCATAGAAGATTCAAAATATATAAATAGAAAAATCCAAACCACATATATTTGGTTCAAAATATCCAAAGCATCTATCAACTATTCTTAAATGAACCTAGGTTCATCAAAAATTGTTACTACATAGTTTGTAGTTTCCAAAAAAACATGGCAATATTAAAAATTAAAGTTACGGGAGACTAAGGGATACGATCGTCACTTGAAATTCAGGGATCAACCTCGTCCACATTAGTAGTAGCAAGAGGCACTATGGGTGTCACATGTGATGGGTTACCAACGGGAGTAATCACTGCTTGCACCCGCTCAACAATAACAGGAACAAGATGATTAGTAAGTGCAGGTATCCTTTGCTTTACAAACTCATCCATATTTGTTGTCGATGTTGATTGAGAAACTGAAGGTGGTCATGATGATGAGCCACAAAGATTCTCCCCGTAGTAACTTTTTTGCTTCACATCCAAGGCCGTATATTCTTCTTTTCTTTTCTCCCTCCGCAGCTTGGTAATATGTTTCACAGTGATCAATATTAGTTTGAGACATTGTTTTTTCCCGTAATATTTCTTCATATTTTTCCTATAATAAGTAGAGGAAATGAGAAAGCATTAAAGATAGGGAACAAAATAATTTTTGAAGGCAGATGCAGAAATATAGCACCAAAATACTTCAAACAGCATCATAAACACCCCAAAAAAACCAAAATAGCATCAGAATTACACCAAAACAACTGCATTAGATTTACACTAAAACGGCACTAGAATCGCACCAAAATAACATTAAAATTGCATAAGAAAAGCCTCAAAATAGCACCCGAATTACATCAAAACAACAACAACAGATTCTCTCTAAAAAAAGGACTAGAATTGCACCAAAAACAACTGCACTAGAGTCACACTAAAACAACACTAGAATCGCACTAAAACAACACTAAAATTGCACCGAAAAAGCCTCAAAATAGCACCCGAGTTACACCAAAACAGTAGCAACACATATGCTATAAAATAGAACTAGAATTGCATCAAACAACACCAGGAACACTGGAAAAAACACCAAAATAGCATCATAATTACACCAAAACAACTGCATTAGATTCACACTAAAACGGCACTAGAATCGCACTTAAACAACACTAAAATTGTACCAAAAAAGCCTCAAAATAGCATCCGAGTTACACCAAATCAGTAGCAGCACATACGCTCTAAAACAGAACTAGAATTGCATCAAACAACATCAGAAACACCCGAAAAATATAAAAAAACTGCACTAGATTCACACTTAAACGACACTAGAATTGCACCAAAACAACACTAAAATTGCATAAAAAGACTCAAAGCAGCACCCAAATCGCACCAAAACAATAGCAACATATTCTCTCTAAAACAAAACTAGAATTGCACCAAAAACATATGTTGTGCTTGGAGGTGAGTGTTTATGGTTTTTCGTTCATGACATGTTTGTGACCTTGTCGTGTAGCACACATCCCCATTGCACTTTCCTTCGCCCACCCTTGCAGATGCCCACAAACAAACAAATGCATGTTGGTTTTTAATGTTTTGGCTAGAAAGAGTATCTATACTGAGAGTATATGAACCTATAACATGGATGGGAAGTACGTTTTAGCTGGTGGAGAAGATGACCTAGTTCAGGTTTGGAGCATGGAAGAACGTAAGTTGTTGCCTGGGTCGAGGGGCATAACTCTTGGTGAGTTTTGAGCAGTTATAACTTAGCTTGGTTTCTACGTAGTATTCATGCCTTATTCTCTTAACTTGTGTTTGGCATGTCAGTGGTGTGACATTTGATTCATATTGGTCAGCACCAAATTTAGATGACACAGATGAAAATGTGGTGTACCGTTTTGGTTCTATTGGTCAGGTACATTTTCAAAATAAAAAAAACTCATATTATTGAGTTTACGTCTCACTGCTTTACTTGGTCTTTTATTTGCTCATTAAAGATTAAAAGTTTCTGTGTTCAAAAGCAATTTCCTCACCTTACTCATAATATGATTTTCAAAGGCTGTGATCTGTTTGAGGTATATAAGGCACTAGAATAGCACTAAAACAACACTAAAATGCACCGAAAAAGCCTCAAAACAGCACTCGAATTACACCAAAACAACAACAACATATACGTTCTAAAGCAGAACTAGAATTGCACCAAAAACAACATTAGAAAAGCACCGAAACAACTCCAAAATTGTACCTTAACAACACTAGGAATTGATTCTCTGTTGCACCTTAACAACATAGTTGCTTCCAAAAATTGTACTCTGAGCGGACTATAATTTCACTAATAAGATTTTGAACCTATGAGACATGACATATACATATTTAGATAGGTTTTAAAGTTTTAAACTTACATGGACAATTCGAGAACGCTCACCAACAAATGATTTTCCATCATGACCATGTGTATGCAGACCATGTCTCAACATCCATGATGTTACTCTCAACATCTAGAACTTTCATTATACTCAATTTTTTCTGTATTCAAAGACATCAAGCGTTATCTACACAACAAGTAGCAGGATATCCTTACCTTGGATCCGTTCGAAAAATCTTACACATATGGAACTGAATAATTGTGCACATAACTTTAGAAATGTTTTTTCTTGTCAAAAAGGAGAATATGTAAGTCACAAAAAAATAAATACGAGTTCATAGTCAATATAGGGTGAAAAAACTAATGCAAGTCATAGCAATTAACAAAGAAATATACTTAAACAGAGAAAGGATTTTCAAAGCTCCGAACGAACAACAAAATATGTGATTTTAAACAAAACTTAAAGCCTCAGAGTGAAATCAGGAAGATTTGGACAATTGAGCAGGTAGTTAAAGAGAAAAATAAACATTTTTTGAGCTTAACGGGAAAGCTAGCAGCAGTAAATTATTTCTGAACAAACAAGGAAATATAAAATAATTTAGCAACCTAAATGTTGAGGCATAAAGAAAAGGAATGCAGACCATGTCAATCTAAAAGAAAGATTTAAACTAGATCCTTAGCAGCCTTTTGACTTGTTGAGCGGCTAGAAATATAAGCTAGACACAAATACACTTCAAAAATAGGCAGCCGCAACTTAAACATTGCTTCACTAGATTTTCCAGATTTCAGAGGTAGCACATATAAACCAAACGACCAGATTTCCCAGATTTCAGATGTAGCACATTCAACAGACAAGAGGTCAAGTTCTCTAGATTAAATCCTATGCTTAGAGGAACAGAAGTTGGTAATGTGATGGTGAAATCCTATCACATTATCTTCAATTTGTTCAATGCACCATCTATAATTTGTTGGACTACTGAAAATAGGAGGGGGAGCAAAGAAGCGTAAGTAGAAACAAGTTATAAGAATAAAAGAAAAATAATGGACTAACCCTGCAGAAGTTAGAAAGATAAGGGTCCGTGTATGAACATACTTGCAAACGTTGCATGAACATACTTCATTACAAGAAAATAAGTTAAATTGAAATTTGTGATATAAGGATATGTTTATATTATTAAGAAAATAAAACTAACTTTTGTTACCTCACAAATGGCTCAATCTCCTCACAATTTAGTACGATATAAATTTGGGCAGCCTGAATTTCTTCAAGGGATAAATCCCTTTTTTTTGCTTCTCCCCATAGTCTACCTGGATGGGAGAATATTGATAAATTTTCTTCAATATCTTCCTCAACACCACCATCATCATTACGGTCCACGTTATGATTACGTGTCATGACATGAGGTTCAAAATAATGAGAAAACAGTTGTGTTGATTCTGTCATCAAGTACGCTTCACAAATGGAACCCTCAACACTAGCTTTATTCCCAATCATCCTTTTAAGATAAAATCTGAAAAATAACATGTTTAAAGTCAACTAACAAATAACATGTGAAAGAACAATATATGACATATGGATAACATTAAAAGCCTATAGCAGCTGCTATGCCCAAAAAAATAGCAAAAGCAAGAATCTTTATTTTAAAAAAAACAATTTTTAAGACAATCACATGACTTTCTTCTATAAGTACAACAATTCCTCTAGCAAATAAAACCAATGTAAAAAGCTAAAGTATAGAATGCATTCTTCTAACAAATAAAATCAATGAACAAGTTAAAATTTAGAAATGCATTCCTCTAGTAAGAACTAATCGCAAATTATAAAATCTTATTAAAATAGAAGAAATAAAAGAAGAGGAGATCATTAATTTAGTTTGGTACCATATGCATTACCAGCCTAAAAGACAAAAGGCAAAAGGCAAATCCTTGCAATATTACTTGTTCTTCAGGAGGTTCTGAATATAGAAGCTTCTTCCATGGTCTATTTGTTTGCAGAGTTGATTTATGAAAAGTTGAAACATCAAAAAATGGTATTAAGTCAACTAAAATAAAATGAAAGCGAAGTGCGATTTCTCTGCAATTGGTATCTATCATGTTCTTCAACCATACTATTGGTGGATACGCCTTCAATGAGCTAATTATGATTTCCTATGAGTTGTCCACACTCATTATTATCTTTTGATCGATCAATTAGATGTAATATGAGTCACTTATGCTTAACTAGGCTGGTTACTATCGTGATTTCTAATGGCAAGTGATCTGAGGCCAAAAATATATTTTCTTATCATTAATTGCATCATATTTATTATTTAAATTTTTCCTTTTTGAGCATGAATTTTATGAAGTGTGCTTAATAGTGTATTTTATTTGTAGGATTAAATTGGTGTAAAGTTGAAGAAGTTTGGAACTAAAACGAATTAAAGATGGAAGATTATAGAAGGAAATCAAGCAGGCAGCTTAATAGATTAAATTGAATTTAATAATATATAATATTAATATGTATATGCGGCAGTGGAGAATTGAAAGAGAACAATTTGAAGAGAAAGTAATGCCATGTGGCAATCGTCTAACGCAGCAGCAAACAAATTGAGGCGGTGCACTGTTCACGTAGGAATTCAATTCCTTTTTGGTTTTGGGTTACTAATTTGTTTTGGACTCAATTATTTTATTCAGGGTTTTCAATATTTATAAATAGTCCATAAGAATAATTATTTAGAGGATATTGGAGATACTTTAAAGAGGAGATTGTGGAAGGAAAAGTTGTCAATATTTTTTAGGGTTTTTTTTTCTTCTTCTTTTCTTAGGTATTAGTAGCTAAAAACCCTTGTTCTGGGGCTGCGGCTACGGGTAATTGTTGAACATCAATTGTTTTTGAATTAATTGTTGGTTATCGCTTAAATTACTTTTGTATTCTTGTTTTAGTATTTCATGATTGGCCACCATAGAAATAAATATATTGTCTATTCTTGGACTCGAGAGATAAAGAGGTAGATAGCTTGGTGACACTGCATTACAAACAAAATCTTATCCCTATCATGTTGTCTTAGTCATCCAACTCCATTGTTTATCCTTCTATTTCTACATTATAATTAGCTCTAAAACATTTTGTCTCGCTATTTTGAATTTACAAATTTCATAGTCATGGTGCCTACAAAAAAAATCATGAGAGATAGCATTTCTACAAATCATGAGAGAATTTAAAATTTTCATAGTCATGGTGCCTACAAATTTACTCAAATGTCACAACTTGTTCATACAAATACTTTAGGTTATTACTAATCTGAAGGGAATTTTTGTGAAACTACAATTTAGCATTTTCGCTAAGGAACCTATCCAATTGTACCTACAGTGCAAAAGAATGTGTTATGCAATCAAGTGAAGGTCATGAAAGTTTTGTGCATGGAGTGGTCATATGTCAAACGAATGAAGCTGATTCAAGGATCCGAGCTATACCGAACTTGCACTTTTAGTTAGATACTTATAACTATTGTCATCTTTGTGGCTGGTATTTTTCTTATGTTTACTAGAAATCAAACAGATAGGACTCTGTTCTCTAAGTAAGAGCAGCTAAAGAGTAGTAGCAGAGACATCCATGTAACAATTAATTACTTGAAGCAAACTACTACAAACTAAAGAAATGTACATTAGGCATCAAATGACAACTTAAATAAACTTCAATAGATGTATCTGAGGACAAGTATTGGGGTGTCTTCTTCCCTAGAGATGTTCAAGTCAAATGCTTGTGGTACTAATTGTGTATTGCAGTCACTAGACTGCCTAACTATAGTTATCGATTGAATCAAAGTTGACTTGATTTTATGTTCTCTTCCCCCTCCTCCTATGTTGTGTTACTTTTTAGCTAGGTTTTCATCTTCTTTTGTGGGACTTTATTTTGGTATAGCTCATCTTCACACTGTTGGAAGTACAAAATGAAAGTTGCATAGCAAGTTGTATAATTGTCAACTGGAAATACTAACTAACAAGGTTGCAAATGATGCCAAGAAAGTCATAAAACATTAAAAAAAAGAGATAAAGATTAGGTCATAATCGCTTTTTAACATATAGGTTCAAGTTTCATTAAATTTGATGGTAAACCAAATATTGAACTTAAAACAGAAACAAAAAGGAAGAAGAAAAAAGAACACTAAGATGGACTAAATTGAATTTAATATAGAAAATGTAAGATATAGCAATATAAATACCATCTTATCTAGATTTTGTTGCCTGAAATGAGTAACATATGAGGCTAATAAAAATGCAGCCACAAAAATACTCGAAACTAAAAATCACGAAACAAGCATTATGTAAACAAGCACAAAAATTTAGAAAACTTGCTGCTTGAATTTTTTGAAAGGAAGAAAACTTACCAAGAGAAAATATTTCGAACTCTGCTAAGAAAATCTTGAAGAAAGTATATACATGGCTAGCAAACAATAAACTTCAAACTCGAATCTGTCACTTCCACAAAAAATCTTGAAAAATGTTGAGAGATAACCAAAAATTAGCCTTAATCGAATTCACACAATGAAGAAACAAAAATTATAGAACAAAGAGAAATTTACTTGACATTTCCACACCTGCAACCTTTTCTTTTCAAAAATATGAGAGAGAGACGAAGTCAGGTACCAAACTTGACATTTTCGCTATTGTAAAGTTAGGAACAAGATAAAGTCGAGTACATCTCTTTGATGATGTATGTGTTTTAGGCGATGAGAGGATCAAGATGAATATGTGGGTGTGTTACGGCATGGAGAAGAAAGAGGCAACATGACCAGAGAATTAGAAGAGAAAAAGAGGGGAATATCAAATTTGTGCCCTAGATTGTTGTACTTAATTAGAAACAGACACGAAATTGGCGACGGAATGCAGTTTGTCGCTACTTATAACATTAATTTTTAAATAAGAAAAATGTTAACGACGGAAGATATCCGTAGCAATGACTTTCATTATATTTTGAAAAAACTTAATAATTTTAGCGACGAACAAATCGTAGCAACATCCGTCGCTATAGTTTAATTAATTTTGTCGCAAAACTTCCATTGCTTATTCCGTAGGCAAAATTAAGGCGCCAAAAAAATACGCCAAAAATTAGCAACGATTTTTGTTTTTTGTCGCTATTCCGTCATTAAATTAGATAGTAACATTTTTTATATTTATTTAGCAACGAAATATTTTAATATTTCGTAGCTAATCTGTCGTTAATAGCGACGAAATATGAGTTGTCGCTAAGAATCCGTCGCTAAATGCTGATTTTTTAGTAGTGCTTCAGTCGGGATGAAGTCCTTCATGCGTGCCTTCCACCAACCAAAGTGTGATCCATTGAACATTGGAGGTATGATGGTTGATTGTCCTTCACTATGCCCGATGGGTGGTGCAGAATTCATCTTGATCTTATCTTAGGTGTTAGCCTTTATAAAATAACCTGCTCTAATATCAATTGATTAATTACATGACCTAGAATTGCTTATCTTAACTTTACTTTTACCTAAATAAACTAAGTTGCCTAACGTGTTTCAACGGAGGAGTAAAGACATCAAACTAAGAACACAATATTTTATGTGGAAACACCCGACTCAAAAGGTGTAAAAATCACGTCCTGTTCCTCAATAGGATTTACTCCCAATTGCACTAAATACCATTGAGCTTGACAACATACAACTTACTAGATTATGTAACCTAAGGAATAAATAAATAAACTTTATGCTAGCACAAACCTCACAAGGTATGTATTCCCAAATCTTCGAGTTTCCCATAACTTGAAGATATACTTGTAATTCAGTTTATTGATCATTGAACTAACAATACATCAAACTTCAAAACACAATGAATAAACTTCCTAGAATATAAACTCTATAGTAAGACTTAGTTATTTAAAGCGCAACTTTCACTTCAATAGCACCTCCGAAAGTCAATGTACCAATCACCTGTTGCTTTTTGAGTGCTTAAGTCTTCATCAACTCTTTTCTTCTATTTAAAGACCGTTGTTTCTAGAGTTCTGCTTTTCCATGACTCCAAGTCCAAAGCCAACTCTTCTATGACTAAAAACTCTTTTTGTCTTTGAGTTCTATTTTGAGTTAGACTCCTTCTTTCAGCATGCTTCTTTTCTTGACAGTTTTGTTATTGATCTATAACTCTTCTTTTCTGCATTTTACTTGTTTCCTTGATTTTGTGGGAGTCCTCATTTATTCATTTCTTGATTCATGTCTGTATTTATTTTTACACACCTATGCAGAAGTCAACTACCTGTGATGCTATACCTTGAACCATACTGGCTGACCTGTTTCATCATTCTTTGTCATTCATCAAAACTTCATAAACTCAACAAATTTTCCCCTTTTGATGATGACAAATTCCTTGCAACTGTGCTTCTATTTCTACTTGTAGACACTATTTAAGCAGACCACTATTAAGATTAAACAAGTTAGGCATTGGGTTATGAATATTGCACACCCTTTAACATGTATTTTGATGCCCCAGATTCATGTATCTGAAGACCAAAATATGATATGAATAGTAATATTAAAAATTTATGGGAAGACAAATAATTAACTCCTAAATCAGTGAGATTTGTGTTGTTTACCCATAAATAATAATGTTTCTTTCTTTGTGTAGAATGAGAATTATGAGAAGTGTGGAAAATATTGTGGTGTATAGTGAAGTTAGTGAAGTGATAAAAAGAGTAAAGAAAAAAAAAATATTCCAAATCTCCAACTTATTCACTGCTCAGAATTAAAGAGAAATTTTTTGTATTGAATGGAAGTGTCTTTTGGTGAAACTTCGGACTTTTAAACTATTTTAGAATTATTTAAATTGTACTACGTTGTTAGACTATTGTATCATAAATGAAACAAATCAATAATGGAAAAATTACTAAATTACACCGCTTTAACTAAACTATTTTCCATATTTCCCTATATATTTTCAAAATTTTTAAAATGCCTTATTTTAATAATGTATCCGTATTAATGTATCCACTAACGTATCCGGATTGGGAAATCCCTTATTTTAATAATGTATTTGTATTAATGTATTAATGTATCCGCGCTTTCACTAATGAATCCGGATTACTGTATTAATATATTAATGTATCCGCGCTTTCACTAATGTATTCGGATTGAGAAATCCCTTATTTTAATAATGTATTAATGTATCCGCGCTTTCATTAATGTATCCGAATTGGGTTAATTTGAAGGGATTATTGTAATTAGAAAAAAAGTAGGGATATATAGTAATTTCATCTTTACACTATGTGATTTATGTAACGTATACATCAATAATTATATCAGTAAAGATTATATCATAATAAACTTTCATCTACTTAAAAAAAAATTAAAATATTCACATCTCAACTTGAATATTTATTTATTTATTATATTTTTAACTATAATATATGGTATATTCACCGATATCAACTCCTTTAAAGGAAATTTTTAATGAGATTCTGTGATTAACCTTCTTTCCGATTTCACAAGCCAAAACTTGTCCTGGTTGTCTCATACAGTCATACGTGCACATATTAGAACCACAATGTTCTCCTCCGCATATAATATAAGATAGGAATTCAAAATTTTAAGAGGTTCGATTTAACATTATTGTTTGAAGAAAGCACGAGTTTACGTGATTCAAAAGAGTCCATGAAAATCCGCCCCTGCATATGGCCCCCGCGTGCTCTTCACAATCAAAACTGGCGCTGATTCCCATCAACTGAACAAAGTGGAGGAAAAATTTAACTATTTTCTTGATATAAAAATATTCAGTACTATTATTTTTTTTATAATAATATGAAAAATCTATTTAGATATAGTTAATCAAATATCTAAAATTAAATAAATTTAATACAGATTCCAATTTTGAATAATTTTTACAGCAACTCTTCACTAACAAATGGTTGTTTATTTCCTCCGTTTTAAAATAACTGTGTTTTTACCCCTTTTTTTTTGTCGTTACAAATAAATAGTATTTCGCATAATAAAAAAATATTAGTGATGTTCTTTTAATTTTATCCTTTCTTTCCTTTTATAAAATAGTAGAAAAATTATATCTTTTTAAGGATATTTATTAAAAATGCTTTTAGAGATATGTCCAAGTAAAAACGTCATTTATTTTTGGAAGGCAAGGAATATCCGTCTGTTGTGGTCCACTAGTCAGGTGATTTTGGTAACGCGTCAAGCTAGCTTTAAGTTTCGATATATTCGAGAAGTTTCATTCATCTCGCGCCAGAGAGGGAAAATTAATTTGGATTCGGTGGACAATATTAATCGATCAGTACCATATTAATTAATCACTTTCAATTTTAAATGATGCTTAAAAAATCATAAATAAAATTAATTCATTCTTAAAAACTTTTTGAGATTTTTATAAATAAATGTGAATACTTTTAAAAATGTAATTAATGCTTTGTTAACTTAATAATGTGAATAGCTAATATGAGATAATTATTTCCTTATTTTTAATACTCCCCATTCAACAATACTTGTCAATTATTAATTTTGCACACTTCTTAAGAAACTATAAATAAAAGGTAAGTCTTAAAAAATGTAATAGAAAAATGACTATAATTAATAATAAGGGTAAATTAGGAATCTTAAAATAATATAATGAATAACTATTGTTGGACGGAAGTGGAAAAGGAAAGAGTCATTTACGAGACGTGTCGCATGCATGTCTCAATAAGTGGTTGCTTCGGGCATCTCTGGAACAAGATGAATATATCCTTGTCACATTTGATGAAGCTGCTGCTGTGAATAGATCCCTTGTCACATTTTGGTCAGTCAAATTTCTCAACATTTTTTGTCACTCTAGTTGGACACGATGACACTAGGGCTGCGTATCGGTCGGTTTGATTCGGTTTTAAAGTTTATCAATTTGACTTATTGGTTATCGGTTTATAGAGATGTTAAACCGTTAAAGAACCATTAAGATATTGACTTATTGATTATTAATCGTTATCGGTTCGGTTATCGGTTTAACAGTTAAGATTTGACACAAAAAAAAAATCATTAAAAATATCTTAGAAACAAGGTGACAAACCAAATGAACATGACACATGAGTTCACAAATAACATCTTGCTAAAAAGCAAACACTTTTACATTGTAGAATACCCAAGAGTTTGAGACCACCAAAACTAAAAGTAGGAAACTAAACTCTAAGTCAAGAACTTTATATATACAAAATATAAAAATATTTATTTAATTTACTATCGGGTTATCAGTTAATCCGTTAAGAAAAAACCTCAAACCGTTAAGAACCGATAACCCGATAACAAAAAAAATCAAAATCGTTATCAAAACCGCTAAACCAATAACCCATTACTGATAAACCAATAAAAAAATTTCTGTTCGGATTATCGGTTTCGGTTCGGCTTTGAACAGTCCTAGATGACACTATATATATTACTGTATATAATATATAAGCGAATGTTGAGGAGCTTAGGGTCAGCCGGTCAATTGACCGGTTTGCCCTTCTCCTCAACTTCCTCTATTTATATTTTATATTATATCCGTTTTAATTTATTTTTATTTTAATATTTTCCTTTTTGTATATAATGAATTTACAAAAAATAGTACTAAAAATCAACTTAAGATATTACTCTCTTCGTCCAACAATACTTATCCACTATATTATTTTGGGATGTCCAACAATACTTGTCCACTTAATGAAATCAATGGATATTTTACACTTAGTTCTTAATTTACCCTTATCATTAATTATAGTCATTTCTCTATCACATATTTCAAGACATTGTATTTATTATATTCAAAGAATGATATAGTAAAATTACCCTTCTATTTATAGTTTCTTAAGAAGTGTGCAGAATCAATAGTGGACAAAGTATTGTTGGACAGAGGGAGTATAAATTTTGTTAAGTCTCGAAATTTCACTTGTACTACATAATTGAGATTGAGGGAGTAACATATATTATTTGAAAATTACATTAAGAGTACCATAAATCACAATAATTAACAACTTAAAATATTTGAAAAACATATTAAAATGTGATTAACTCTCAAAATTTCACATGTACCACATAAATTGGGACAAATGGAGTAACATATATTATTTGAAAATTATGTTAAGAGTACTATTAATCACAACTTAAAGTATTTAAAAACATATTAAAAATTTGATTAACTCTCAAAATTTAACATGTGTCACATAAATTGGGACATGAGAAATAACATATATTATTTAAAAATTACGTAGTTAAAATATTTAAAATATATATATTAAAAAATTGATTAACTCTCAAAATTTCACATTTTAAAAATTAATTACCTCTCAAAATATCACATGTGCTACGGATATTATTTGAAAAATACGTTAAAAATATAATAAAAATAAATAACAACAATAATATTTAAAAATTTAATTGATTCTTTTAATTTTATCTGTATCATATAAATTAAAATAATAAACTAATATATCAAGCCCGGGCTTTTGTATCTAGTACAGAAACAAGTCGAAATAAGAGCTACAACCCAACAAATATACCTACACGTATACACAAATTTTACCATACGTTTCCAGTCCATTACCGACTACATAACGATTAATAACAGGTGTTAGTATTAGTATTAGTACTATATATAAATGCCATTATCTCTCCGTAACTTCTGTAGCGATTACACAAGTTGGACTAATGATCAGCGACAACGACGATTACTGTGAGAAATTCCGTATGCGACGACGCCACCGTAGAATTCAAATGAGAAGGCAGCAGCACCCGTAACTATTATCATATTTGGGGCAAGGAATTGGTGAAGTTGGGAAGATGGAATCCTCGTCTTCTCGTGAAGCGGAGGCAGCAGCGGCAACAGGACCCGTGGTTGGAGCAATTTCTATACCGGGAAGGCAGCGTGTAATGGAAGATACAATTTCAATTCGACCTAATCTTTGTTCGCCGGAGATCAATCGCCGCCGACCTGTTGATTTCTTCGCTGTTTACGATGGACATGGTGAACGTCATGTAAACCCTACGGTTATGTTTAATTTAACCACCATTTCTTTTCATTTTTTATTATTAAGTACTCCTAATAAATATATCTGCTTACCTTTTTAAATTCAGTTATATTTTCAGGTTTAATTTGTAAAGAGAGAAAATCCATTATTGTGGCTAAACAAATTTTATTTGTATAAAATAATGGAGTTCGTTTTATTACTGTTTGGATCTGCCTGGCTCTTTCGAAAACTAATTCTCTACCTCGGGTAATTAACGTTGAAAACTAGTCTACTTGGAAGTTGGGATTCTGCAGAGGCGGCTCAACGTAATTGAACGCCTAAAGCTAAATTTTAATTAGAGGCCTAAATTTTTACTTAAAATTTCTTTATAGATGATTTCTTCAAATACCTTTTATTTTAATTATTAGTTTTAGGTAATGTTTTATCAATTCAACATTATAAAACACTCTTTGAGGCAATTGTTATATGAATGGTTAACATAATTCTAACTAATAAGTTGACAAACTTTAAATAAAAATAAGAGTTAAAATCATAGAATTTGATTCAAGAAGTTGATAACTTGGTATATCCTACTTTAATATGTTTGTTGTATTGCTTGAAAATTGAAGAAGATATAAAAAAAAATTACAATTTACTTTGTTCAATACTTTTCGACTATTGATTCATAACTTTGACAGACACATTACTCTTGCTTATCAAAGATTTGAAGAAAGAGAGTGCAAACAGATAAATTATAGGAGTGTTAGTGAAAATAATTATTTTCTTCTATTTGAATGAGGTTAAGGAGAACAAAATAAGGAAGCTATTCAGGAACAAATGGACCGTTTTATACTTCAGGAACAAGCATAAAGAAATATTTATCACTTTTGTCTTAATCTTAATAGAATTGAGAATTGAAACATAGCATCTGAGGTTGCATTAATCGAGGATACACGACAGAAGGAATTGTTCTATTTCCAAACAACTTTCTTTTATGACAAAATAAACCAAGCCTAAGCGGTTACGACATCTTGTTGATATTGATTGAGTTGGAGGGACTTTAATATAATTTTATGCAAAAAAAAAATAACAAAAAATTTATTCTTGGTAAGAATTTGAGGCATATGCCTCAAATTTATTATGCAAGAGCCGCCCCTGGGATTCTGTTAGGTCCTTCACATGTTCACTGTTAGCAATTGTGTAATCAAATAAAAGATTGTACTTATCAATTTTGAAGACGACAGTAGCATAATCAACTTACAGCTGTTTTTCCTATTCAGGTAGCTTCAATGTGTAAAGAGAGAATGCATGAGGTACTAGAAGAAGAGCTGATGCGCATGAGAAACAACGTAGACATGGGCGGTAGCAGTAGTCCCCGTGGAAGACGACAACCATTGGAAGGGCAGAGGATGGAGGAAGCATGGAGAAGAGTATTTAAAAGTTGCTTCTTGAAGATAGATGAGATGGCATCATGCATATGCAGTGAATGTGGTAGTGTGGGATATCAATGTGACTGCCCACCGGGCGTATTGAAACCGACAGGCTCCACTGCAGTGGTGGTAGTTTTGACGGACGAGACTATTATTGTAGCAAACTGTGGTGACTCACGCGCTGTTCTTAGTCGTAGTGGAAATGCGATCCCACTTTCTTATGATCATAAGGTATGTCTCACTTGACAGGACTGCAGTCACTAGATTATTTAGCAATTTATAAATTGTTTCCTTAACATGTATCTAAGTAAAAAAATTAGATAATTAAACATGCTAAGCACTGTTAAATGTACATTACTTGTGGTATTTTATTCATTAAGCACATTAAAGGGCTAATGCTCCACCTAAGCCGAGCATATACTAGGAAAGCTTACATAATTCGAGAGGTTGTAGTAGTTATGTCAACAAGGAAGCTTAAACTTCAGTAATGTGAAAGAACACTTCAGGAAATGTAAGTTTAGACAGGATAATTATGATGGTTGAGCATGGCTGGTTTCATGATTTACCGTCTGTGATCTCTCTGAGTCCAGTTAATTTTCATAGAGAACATATAAAAGAATCATTTCGTAGCTCACTACTTGAAGAAAATGATTTTTGATCTTAATTAAAAGTAACTTGACTTTCGTTTGCAGCCAGACAAACGAGAAGAACGTGCTAGAATAGAGGCATGTGGAGGTCGAGTTGTTTTTGTAAACGGAGCACGAGTTGAAGGAGTACTTTCCATATCTAGGGCAATAGGTAACTTCTTTTTCCTTTTGCAGAAAATGTTTCTCTGTGCAATGACATACTTGCAGTTGCCAGTGGAAATATTACTCGTGGACATACAGTAAAAGCTTAATGTCGTCTCGCTAAATTTCTGCTTCCGATGAAGGAAACTAGCATTAGAACTGTAGCTTGTTTGTTTTTCCCTTTACGTACATTATCCCTTCCTTAGCACCATGCTTATTTCAAGGGTTAGAGTGTAGATTGCCTTCAGTACCGACTGCCACTGTTGCTTCTTCAAGCAACAATATTTTCTCTTCTATAGGAAAGCCGCAACCCTTTGTTGTGGAGAAGTCGAACTAAGAAAATCCCTAACTGCTTTTTAACCAATAAAAAAATAAGGGCACATATCTTGTATCAGGCATGAACAAAAGATTGGAGACAGAGAAGACTGATTATCAGTTAATGGTAGTGCATAATTGGGCTAGACCGCTAATTATTGTTTGCAGTTACAAGTGCCAAACTCACCCTGGCTTCTTGAAGAAGAAAATTAGTTGTAGAGAGATTAAATGAATTTCAGGCAATGTAACCAGTGTACATTTGCGGATCTGTATCGATCTCTTCTAAGGTTATGCAAAAGAGATCAACTGGGGGTGTATTACAGGTTTCATAGTTAGGGCTCTATTTGGAATGTGCATGTTGGTAGAACGCCTATTTAGGATGCTGTAAATACTTACTATTGAATTTTCCTGTTATATTTCATTGCAAACAGGTGACAACTATTTAAAGCCATATATCACATCGGAGCCGGAGATGACTTTCACAAAAAGGGAAGCAGAGGATGAGTGCTTGATTCTTGCGAGTGATGGCTTGTGGGATGTTATATCAAGTGATATAGCGTGTGCGGTGGGTAGAGAGTGTCTTCGAGAAAGAGATCCAGCTGGGGACCTTAGTTCCAGGCCTTTGGTAGAAGGTGATAGAGCAATGTTTTCTTCACGAAGGGCATGCGCAGCAGCAGCACTGCTCACACGGCTTGCTCTGGGCCGGAATAGCAGCGACAACATTAGTGTAATTGTGGTGGACTTAAACAGAAACCGTACTGCGGTCTAGTTTTCTAGAGCTAGAATGTAACATGTGAGGCAGTGTTCAAGTTTTTTCACCTAATCAGGTAGCTTACAGTTTCGGTTTTCCTCTTCTATTGTCATTAGCAAGTGATCTTCTACATAATGACAAAGGGAGGTTCTACTCCCCTGTCATGTTTTATTTTGTGAGGCTGGCGTTTGGTTGAAAATGAAACTTTAAACATATCAACCTTATGTACGACTTTAATCTACAATATAATATGACAAAGGGAACCAATATATTATTAATAAGAACATTTATGGTTTTCAGTTTGAAATTTAAATACACTGTTAAAAAAAACTGCATCAACTATTTTTGTACTAGAAATTATAGATCCATCAATTTAATTTGTCATTAAAAAGGGCCGACCTCTAAATGCACCAATACTTTTTTCTATAAATCCCAAGTAATGATACAAATCTATTTGTTAATTGAAACTCAATTCATTGGTCGATATAGTACTTGTTAAATAATTATTTCAGGGCGTGAATCTCATATGAATGCCTCTAATCAATAGTCCAACTAACTCTCAACTTTCTAGTCAATGGGCTGAAGTCTCATACGAATGCCTCGTCGAGCTGAATCAATAGTCCGACTAACTCAAAAATCACCTTTCGTATCTTAGATAATTGTCAGAGTTTCATTATAAGCTCAATCTTCCTCAAATGTTGACTTTGGTCTAACATTTTCACTTCCAAACCTACCAAAATGAAAAACCTCATCCAAATTCTATCAAAACACCTCGGGAATTGTGCGATAACAACCATATACCATAAATAAGGTACAAAAGAGAGAGAAACAGGGAAACCATACAAGAATTCAAAAACATATATCATAGATAAGGTACAAAAGAGAGTAAAACAGGGAAACCATACAAGAATTCAAAGTGACTATGATTACTATGTACTTATGAGGATTCTTCTGGATATTGTTGCTTTTTGATTACACCAAAAGTCAATAAACAATAGGTTCATATACTATATATTCATATGCTAGTGTCAAGATTGAATTATTAAGAAATAAGTTCTGATCAGGTTTTTAAACTTAGCCATCTAGAGAGTTGTAATGAGTGAAAGGTAAATCTCTACAACTGATTAAGTGAGATTATCTTACTTAGTCAAGAAATATATCCATTTAGTGAGTAGGTTAATTTGGAAGGCCTAATCACAATGAAAAAATAGCTTCTGGCTCACCTCTTGACTAAGTCATCCTATTAACAAGATATCATTTTATTTTGTATAGAGACTTTGGAATGTGCTGAGTTATATCCGTATGATTTATAGTCTGTTTAATCAAGTTTTAAATATCAACTTATTTTGAGTACATGTTTTTTTTTTAAAAAAATATTTACAGTGAGAAGCAATTTATTTGGCTAATCAATTTAAAAAACATTGTTAAACAACAATTAAAATTTGTTAAAGTTATTAAAAAGTGTTTTTCGAAAAAAATACTTTTAGGAGAAAATTACTTTTTTCAACTTCTGCTTCTGCTCAAAGATACTTTTTGTTCTCCTAAAAACTTGATCAAATACCCAAATTTTTTTTAAACAAAAAAATACTTATGACTTTGGAAAAGCTTGACCAACATAACCAGGCTATTAGACTAATTTGAAGTACATGTTAGTGAAATATGTCAGTCATCATGCGAAAACTAAACCAAGGTTAAGATTGAATATCACATTGTTCATCGCCTAAAAGACTACTTGCTAAAAGCAACTTAACAGAGAAAAACCAAATTGAAGTCATTTAAGCAAATACTAATCATTGTCTTTAAGCTTCCTCAATAAGAGAAAAACTTTTAAACAAAGTTTAATAAACCATCTCCAAATGGGAAATTCACCCTTGGTTAGTTATATGCTCTAACTATCCAAGATGTTCAATTCAAGAAGTTACTTTCTCCTGAAACTGAACTTCAATATAGTCTATCTTCAAATCAATCACAATAACATTGATGTTATCTTCGCTACCCCGTTCCATAGCAAGTCGAGTAAGCAACGCGTCCGCTGCTGCACTTGGGGATGAAAATACTTCTCCTCTCCCATATGATTTTCTTTGTTGAAGACACTCTCTAGCCACCTGCCACGTCATTTCATTTGATACAACACCTCACAAATCATCACTAGCAATAATCAAACACTCATCGTCCAATTTCCTTTTTTGTGAAGGTGAATTCAGGTTCGGTTATGATATATTTCTTTAGATACTTGTCTCCTGTTTGCAATGCAGAATAAAAGAAGACACATTCAATACTAGTATTTAAATTTCTATACAAAAAATCTGAGTAAGCAAAAGTGCATAAACCTTACAACTTCACTAAAAAGGAATTATTTAATTGAATGTTATCAAGTTTATCTTGGTTAATCTTCAATTGTTTCAAGACAAGTAACATAAAATGGAACCCTTCAATATTTACAAAACAATTGAATCTGCAAATTTTAGCTATTCTACAAACAATTAGAAATATGATAATATAGGTACTCTATATGAATCATCAGTACTAACTCTACTGAAAATTAAAGGAAAATATAAATAAAGCAATAGTTTTGATGCTAATTTCCTTCTACTGAAGCAGAACTCTAGCTAGATGAGATTAAGTTTTATTTGTATGGACACAAGTATTGTTTAAATTAATAACTGCAATAATGTTATTTCACAAAGAAACAAGTTACCGCAAAAGGAAAAAATAAGTTACCTATTGCCCTTGGAATGGCAAGTATTCCTTGAACTCCACATACCTCTATTCCACGTCCCTCTCGTCTGTCTGGCTGTAATGGAAAGTCAAGTTATTTCTAACGAGGAAAATCATTTTCTTCGAGTAGTGAACTACACAGCACGATAGTCATATCTCAAAGCTGAAGCAATTTTTTAAAATTTTTTGGGTATTTCCATAGCTAAATTTGGGACTTCAATAACAGAGAATACAAACATGAATCATGAATCTACCATGTTCAACTATCAATGCAGTAAAAGAACTCAAATCCCATTTATAAGTCTCTTGTCACCTGCTTTGTTTAGTTGCACCAAAAATTTAGTGTGCTTTATGAGCACTTAAGAGGAACAAGGCGAGTTACACTTGTTAAGTTCAGTAATTGAACAACTGAATCAAAATACTCACTAACAATGAAGAGAGGATTGTATTGATCTCAACAGAGAATTATCACTCAATGTACATTTCATCAGAAAACTGACTAATTACAATGAACCAACTTCTATATATACAAGGAGAATCATCTAATCGACTAACAACATTCTAACTAACTCCAAACTAATTTCCACTGTTAACTTAGCTAATTATCAATTAATCACTAGTTCACAACTGTACACTTTATTAACTGCTCAACATCTTCCCTCAAGCTAGGTGTATGAAAGACATTCTTCATTCCTAGCTTGGTAAGAAGATATGTATGCTGTACACAGGTAAGTCCTTTTGTAAGCAAGTCTGCAGGCTGCTCTGTTGTGTTCAGGTACACTGGTTGAACCAATCCTAATTGAACCTTCTCCCTGATGAAATAGCAGTCAATATCTATGTGCTTAGTTCGTTCATGGAACACTGGATTGGCTGCTATCTGTATAGCTGACTTACTGTCACTATGTATAGGAACAGGCAACTTAACTTGTACTCCTAGTTCCTTGAAAATGCCAACTAGCCACACAATTTATGCAACTGTTGAGGCCAAACTCCTGTACTCTGCCTCAGCTGAGCTTCTTGAGATGGTGTTTTGTTTCTTAGACTTCCAAGAAATCAATGAATTTCCATAAGTAAACATGTAACCAGTTATGGACTTCCTATTGTTTGGACATGATGCCCAGTCTGCAGCGCAATAAGCCATCAATTGATTATCAACAACACTTGTCATGAATATCCCTAGACCTGGTGACTGTTTTACATATCTAACCACCCTCATTTCTGCATCCATATGAGATGTCTTAGGACTATGCATGAACTGGCTTAGAAGTTGCACTGCAAAAGCTAGGGGTGTCAAAAGAATATGAAAAATTGACCGAACCGAACCGATTTATGTTATTTTTTCAATAAAACCGTGGACTTTTATTTAAGTGTATAACTGTCCCGAACAATTGGGATGGTCTTTTTAATTTATGAAAAAAACCGAAAAATTCCCGAACCGAACCGAATAACATTACGTGTATGTAAATATATTTTTAATATTAACAATATGTTAAATTTAATATATAAATATATTTTATAACATTTATCAAATATAAATATAACCTAGGTCCCAGGCCTCTGGTGACTAGACGACTTTGAGTCTTTGCTCTTTAATTAGCCTTTACTTAATTAGATTTAAAAATTAAAAGATACTATAATAGATACTCTATCAAACAATACAACAAAACCTATGCAAACACTCCTATTAAATGTTTAAGATCAAACAATACGGCTACACGGTTTTAAATTCTTGTCTTCTTGGTGAAGAATTAAAGTGCTTCTTCAAGAACATATTTGCGAAAGAAATTTTTTTAATAGTAGTATATTTTGAGGTGATATTTTAAAAGAAAAAAATAAAAAATTAACCAAACCGTACCGATATCGAAGAGAAACCGATATGATTGAGATGGTTTAAAAAATCTAATTTTGGTTATGTATTATAAAATACCCGAAAAATTGAAATGATACAATTTTAAAAAAATAACCGACTGAACCGTACCATTGACACCCCTAGCAAAAACAATGTCTGGTTTTGTCATAGTTAGGTAAAGCAGTCTTCCTATTAATTTCTGATACACACCAGGGTCCTTCAACAGTTTGTCATGTTCATCATTAGGAGGAAAGTGTAGATCAAACTCTGCAGTTGTAAGTTTCTTATTCAACTCAATAGGGGCTCCAATAGGTTTTGAACTTGACAATCCCATGTCTGAAATTAGTTCTAGACAATACTTCCTTTGATGCATAAGGATTTCAGTATTGTTCCTGGCAAAATTCAATCCCCAAGAAATATCTTAACTCTCCTAAATCTTTGATCTTGAAACTGTCTTTGAGGATCCCTTTTGTCTCCAAAAGCATCTTGTGATCATTACTTGTAATTAACAAGTCATCAACATAAACTAGTACCACCACCAAACTTTCTCCTTGATGCTTTGTGAATAAGGAATAATCATAGTGACTTTGTTTGAACCCTGAGTTGACTAAGGCTGTAGTTAACTTGATGTTCCAGTGCCTGCTGGCTTGTTTAAGTCCATAAAGTGATTTTGTGAGCCTGCATACTGACCCCTGCTCACTTTGATGGAAAAAACCCAAAGGCAATTCCATATAGACTTCTTCATTCAAATCACCTTGAAGAAATGCATTGAAAACATCCATATGATGTATTTGCCAGTGCTTTGCAGCAGCAAAGGCTATGGCAGTCCTCACAGTCACCATCTTTACAATAGGGGAGAAGGTATCCTGATAGTCCAAGCCTTCCTTTTGGTTGTAGCTCTTGGCTACCAACCTAGCTTTGAATCTATCAACTTCACCATCAGCCTTATATTTTATCTTATATACCCATTTGCATCCTATTGCCTTCTTGTCCTTAGGCAGCTTAGTGATTTCCCATGTATGATTGTCTTCCAAAGCTTTTATCTCATGTTTTATAGCTTCAATCCATCTGGGATCATGAACAGCTTCTTGATAAGACGCAGGTTCCCTCTCTTGGGAAAATTTACTGACAAAACTTTTGTAGGAAGGTGTAATGCTGTAGTAATCTACTACATCTGTAATAGGATATAAGCATTATCCAGCAATTCTACCTTTTGTCAAAACATAGTCTGCATGCCATAGAGGAGGCTTAACTGGTCTGTGGGATTTTCTGATGTTAACAACATCAGGTGTAGGTGGAGAGGCTGAGAGTACCTGAGTCTGAGAAGTCTCCCCATTGACTGAGTCAGGACCTGAGGCTTAAAAAACAACACTTTGATGATGTGTAGATTCAGAATCATTTACTACATTCCTCATGATAACACAAGGTGTGAGTTCACAATCCCTCATATGTTAGTATGATAATGTAACCTCTGTATCATCAGCTTGACCAAGATCTGATGTCTGAAAAGGAAATTCCTACTCATAAAATATGACATCCCTGCTAATAAAGAAAGTCATGGACTCAATGTCTAACATTTTATAACCCTTTTGGCTAGCAACATACCCCAGCAATACAACCTTCTTAGCCCTAGGCTCAAAATTGTCACCTCTATTTAAGTTTGTAGCAAAACCAAGACATCCTATCACTCTAAGATGTGATAAGAAGGGTTGTCTCTTGTACATTACCTCAAATGGTGATCTATTTTTCAGAGCAGACAAAGGAATCCTATTAATAATATATGTAGCAGCTTTTATGCAATTTCCCCCAAAATCTACTTGGTAAGTGACCTTGAAACTTAATAGTCCTTGCTGTTTCTAATAGGTGTCTGTGCTTCCTTTCTGCAGCTCCATTTTGTTGTGGAGTGTGTGGACAAGATCTTTGATGAATAATGCCATGTGACATAAACAAATCACAACAATTAGCATTTAAAAACTCTCATCCATTATCAGATCTAAACTCCTTTACACATTTATCTAATTGATTCTTTATCATTACCAAAAACTGTTTCAGAACAACAACTACATCAGACTTCAACCTTATCAAGAAAGTTCATGTCCATCTAGACTTGTCATCAACTAAGGTAAGAAAGTACTTCATTCCATCATAAGTGGCTATCTTATATGGACCCCAGACATCCACGTGTACCAAGTTAAAAATAGCATTTACACTTTTACTACTGTTAGGAAAAGGAATTCTTGTTTGTCTAGCCTGAGGACAAACAAGACAATGATCAATAGTAAAACTACCATTAGTATTGAACTCTTTAATCCTTCTAAGTACTCCCATTGGAACATGCCCAAATCTCTTGTGCCAAAGTGCTGGATCTCCATCTTCTCTTCTTATTGCAGACATTGTATGAATCTTGTCTCTTTGTGGTCTTGCATTCCAGTGCATCACATATAAACCTTCTTCCACTTCACCATGTTGAGCAGTTAATAAAGTGTACAACTATCAACTAGTGATTAATTGATAATTAGCTAAGTTAACAGTGGAAATTAGTTTGGAGTTAGTTAGAATGTTGTTAGTCGGTTAGATGATTCTCCTTGTATATATAGAAGTTGGTTCATTGTAACTAGTCAGTTTTCTGATGAAATGTACATTGAGTGATAATTCTCTGTTGAGATCAATACAATCCTCTCTTCATTGTTGGTGAGTATTTTGATTCATTTGTTCAATTACTGAACTTAACATGGTATTAGAGCCATGTTCATTCCCGTTTGGGCTCCCAGTCCACACGTCAGTCGGGCCTAGGTGTGAAGGGGAATGTTAGAGTGGGTAAAAGTCTCACATTGGTTGGGGAATGGACTGGTGGTCTCCTTATATGCACTTGGGCAAACCTCCCCTCATGAGCTAGCTTTTGGGGTTGAGTTAGGCCTAGGTGCCATATCTTTACAACACTTATATATATAGTTGAACATTTACAATATTTATGCAGTACTAATGTACATCTTAATTTTATTAAATATATTTGATGGCCAGACGCGGCTCAATATATCGGGAGGCCGGGAGTCCGAAAGCCAAATCCAAATAAGAGGCCTTAAATATTATTAATAAAATAAAAATACATATACTAGCTATGACAACCTCTGCTAACCTATTAATTTCAGAATAATCTTATTATGTGGTTAAATATTTTAAAATAATACTTTAAAGTCATACATGCATTGTAACAGTAACATGTATAGTGAGATGTAGACAAAATTCAATTTTTCACTTGGGTCTAAACATAAAATTGTTCATATGAAGTATTTTACTCTTTTTAAGTGTTTCTACTTGACCTAGAACTGAATTGATTAGATTCCTAGATTTTTAACTAGAGAAATGATACCACTCTTTTTTATATAAAAATAAAACTCCCTTATGAAAAATCATACCTGGTGATCAATAGATAGAGATATGACTCTCCCACCATGGCTAAGAACGACACGTGAGTCACCACAATTCGTCACAATAATAGTTTTTTCCATTAGAATCGCTAGCAAAGCGGTGGAGCCTCCGATTCCAACGTGCTGTGGTGGGCAGCCACAAGGGATACCCATACCACACAAATAGCACGTAACAAAAGTCATCTCATCAATCCTTTCGAAGCAGTTCTTCAACACCCTTTTCCATACCTTCTTAACCCTCTCCTATTCCAATTGTTGTCATCTCGGACGGGAGATGTTATTGTTGCTGCTACTGCTACCACTTACGATCATCTCGTTATCATCAACTCTTCTAGAAGTACAAGGTACATTCTATCTCTACACAATCCAGCTACCTGCATCGATAATTTTCGTAACTGTTATAAGTACTAGTCCTTATTCGATATTTAATTTATGTCAACTTTAATCTAGGCTACTACTATGAAAATGAAAAAAAAGGGAGAAATAGTATTTTTTTTTAGTTTCTTTTTACATGAGGTCCAACATGCCCATCGTAAACAACAAAGAAATCAATGGGGTGATGTTGATTGATATAAGGGGAGCAAAGATTTGGCTAAACAGTTATCACATCTTCCATTGAATTTTGTTTCCAATTAAAGAAACTGTTCCAACCATTGGCACTGGTTCTTCTGGTGCGCCTGCTTCTGATGTTGCTGAATTAGAATCACTCATCCTGAAATTTGGTACACAAAGATTGATAAGGAAGAACTAATCAACAAAGAGGGTGTTGAAATAAGAATTGTAGAAGCCTTCTCGGGGAAATCGTCATGTAACATCTCAAAAATTCTAACAAAAAATCAGACTTTAAAAATTTTCTTCAGACTGGTCTCACGGAAGGCATCTACAGCCTGTACACCTTTTCACGGATCGTAGATGGACTCGTGGAGCTAAAGTTCAAAATTCAGTAAAGAGAATAGAGTTCTACGGGCCGTATAACTTTGTACGACTCATAGACTTGATCCGTAGGTCAAGTCCTGAAACCCATTTCTCAGTATTCTTTCTACGACCCTTCAGAACGACCCATAGAAGGGTGTACGGATCGTAGAAAGGATCCGTAGACCCCAACTTTAGAGACCCAAAAGTTCAACATGTTTTCTACGTGAGGGTCTACGGTCCGTAGACTTTTGTACGGACCGTAGATGGCCTTTCGTAGATGACTTCTATATATTTTTAAGAGGGATTATTTTTAGTATTTTCTCACCCTTTCTAAATCTATACCCTGGCATTTTAACTCCTAATTAAGGTCAAAAGAAACCCCTAGCACAAAGTTGAGTTTAAAGCTCCCTTACATATCAAGTTTTGAGAAAAGATTTTACTTATGTCAACTTCAAACGACCATATCTCTCAGCTCATAAAGAATTAGGTGTCCCATAACCTATCAAATTAAAGGTCTATGAATCCTCTTTCCAACGCTACCAAGTTTGCCTCAACTCGAGTTCGAAGTAAAACGTTATGCCTATTTTAGTGAAGCCCTGTCAGGCAGTCGTAGAACTACGAATGGACCTACAAATGGTAGATGTTTTGACGAATGGTAGGCCCTTCCATGAAGGATTTCTGCAATGTTTTTTCAGTAACTTTCTGCACACGTTCTAGGGTTATTTTGGTCCTTTCTCAAGCTTTTTAACCATATTCTAAGTCGTTTTGAGTGTTTTAACGGTGTATATCATCCAAGTATCAAGTTTTCCTCTCAAAATTATTAATCTAAACCTTCAAGTATCTATAATTTCTCTTAAAACTCACCTAAGGTTCCTCTTCTCCGTCAAGAACCCTATAACTTTTGTGCCAAAATTTCAAGATACTAAGAGAACCCAAGATTTTCCCAATTTCTTCCATTCTAGAAACTTCATAAAAGAATTTCTTTTCTCAAGATCAAGCACCAAGATTCCAAGATCAAAGGTTTCCTTCAAGAAAGTTAATGTTCTTCCTCGGGCTCAAGGAAAATCAAGTCTTCATCAAAGTTTTTAGTCTAATAGATTCATAATGAGGTATGCAAGGCTATCATTGTGTTGGACTAGTTCGTCCTCACGCCCTACATCTATTTTCAAATCAATAAAAGTGTAATCTAGGTTCTATCCTTAGATTTGAGTATTTTTTAGATAAGTTGATGTTGGGTTTTTAGTTCTTGAGTTCTTGATTCTTTTTGAAATTCTATTCCTAATTATTGAATTGTTATATGTTATGCATTAAAATTCTTAAGTTGATTCGTTCATATCTATATTTCAGCATGAACCCTATTAATAGAGTATTCGTGAGATGAGTAGTATCGTTTAGTTGTGAGTTCTGAGTATTGAGTTTTTCTACATTGTTGTTGAGATCCTTAAGTTGAGTTGTTCATGTCTATATTTCAGCATTAACCCTATTTTGAGTTATAAATTTTGAGAATCTTTTTAAACAAAACATAATTATTTTAAACTGAGTTTTGAGAAAGTAAAGAGGAGTTTGAGAAAGAGTTTTAACAAATAGTTGAGCAAGAGTATAAGGTAACTAAGTAGTCTCAAATATATCATTTTGTTACATTGAGAAGAGAACTATGATTCATGATTAGTATGACAATCGAGTATGCCATCAATGTGTAAGCAGTATGGCATCTAGATATGCCATCAATGTTTATGAAGTATGACTTTCCGAGTCATCAATGATCAGATCGCAATAAACATTTGTTTTAAACTGTTATTTTTAAAAAAGTAAAGCAGAGTTTGAGTAGAGTCTAATTAAAGAGAATTTCTGAGTAAGGTTTAAGGGAACTAATTGATTCCCAAATGTATAACTTTTACATTGAGAAAGAAACTTTAATTTCTAAATGAGTTTATGAGTTCAGAGATACTTCAGAGCAGTTACCTCTTTTAAGAGGTTATTTTGAATAATTACCTCAAACAGAGAAATAGTTTGTTTTATACATTTGAGAATGAGTATATTATTGGGAGTAGTATTGAGCACCGATATGGGGATGAGTTTAGACAACTCAAAATCCTCATAAACCATGTCTGCCAACACGAGTAAAGGATCACACTTTTTAGATGAATCCTTATTGCTTAGTGGATCCACTTAGTTGAGGTGTTCTATACCCCGGCAAGGTATATGACAATTCTGGCAGCGTGGGCGAGACGTTGTATCATCACGTAGCTCATAGTGATGGTTGTCGTTAGAGAAACTCCCTAATAGAGTAAAGTGTACTTTCATTGTATTTTCACATACAATTTTCTTTGAGTTATTATATTATACTTTGTGAAGATTTAAATGATATTATCTCTATTTATGCTTTACTTTGAGTTGAGTTGAGTATGTCCTTCGCCCTTACCCATTGTCTATTCCATTTTTAATTTTTAATTAGGAAACATCCCTCAACGAAGTATAGGAAGTCTTAACATATCTTGAATGTCGAACACGTGTCATGAATCCTCAAGATTTTGCCACTTTCCCTTTCGCAAAGCTTCAAAACATCCCCAAATCAACTAACAAAGTGGAAAATATGAGTGTCTATCGATCAGCTGTACTAAACATTCAACAATTTTGTGCCAATGATCTTATTATTAACCTTTTTATGAGGATTTATGTTGTTTTTTTTAGAAAAAAAATCCTCCACCAAGCTACATATGCAACCAATCTGGTGAGTGGTGATGTTCCCTGGCATATTCCCTTGTAGCTTGTGAACCGAATGCCATAACATTTGTATCAGATGGCTGCTGTCCATAATCTGTAGATGTATATCCTTCTATGCTTGGCATTTTTGAATTAACCGCTTCATGCTTCATCGATAAGAACTCATCCACTATACCTTTTCGCAATTTGAGTGTTCGCAGTAGGTTTTCACTCTTTCATAATGGAGTTAATATCTCAAATGGTCATTCAACTAACAGTTGTTTTCACAGAAAGTCACTCAACTTTCTTTTATAACCTCAAAGTCACTCAATTATGAATTTTTCTCATAGAAAGTCACTCAACTTTATTTTATAGCCTCAAAGTCACTCAACTATGAATTTTTCTCACAGAAAGTCACTCAACTAAGGATTCTTCTCACAGAAAGTCACTCAACTTTCTTTTATAGCATCAAAGTCACTCAACTATGAATGTTTTACCTACAAAATCACTCAACTATTGATATTTCACTTAGAAAGTCACTCAACTAACTTAAATGATTTTTTCATAAAATTTTGTTGAAATACAATTTTTGTTTTAAACTAATTTTTAAAAAATAATAAGATGCTCATGTAATTATTTTGTTAAATTTTGTTGAAACACAATTTTTGTTATAAACTAAACTTTTAAAAATAACAAGACACTCATTTTAATTATTTTATTTTATTAAAATACTATTTTATAAATATTCTTTGTGGATTGATAAAGCAAAGAACGAGATAAGAAATTGGCTGGAAAATGGGATTTAAAGATGAACACGGGAGGATTAATGTTACTGATCCTAGGTTGATTTTTTTTCTTCCTTTCTTTTTATCATCGATGTTTTTTTTTCTTAAAATTTAATATGTATGCTACTATATACAGTAGTACTTTGCACAGATATATATTTAGAAAATAATATTTCAATAAAATTTAATAAAATAATGAAATTGATTATCTTATTATTTTTTTAAAATTAATTTAAAACAAGAATGGTGTTTCAACAAAATTTAATAAAATAATTAAATGAGCATCTTATTATTTTTTAAAAAATTAGTTTAAAACAATATTTTTGTTTCAACAAAATTTAATTAAAAAAATTATTTAAATTGATTGAGTGACTTTCTAAGTGAAATATCAATAGTTGAGTGACTTTGTAGGTAAAATATTTATTGTTGAGTGACTTTGAGGTTATAAAAGAAAGTTGAGTGACTTTCTGTGATAAGAATTCTTAGTTGAGTGACTTTCTGTGAGAAAAATTCATAGTTAAGTGACTTTGAGGTTAAAAAAGAAAGTTGAGTGACTTTTTGTAAAAGCAACTGTTAGTTGAGTGACCATATGAGATATTAACTCTTTCATAATGTGACTAATAACTAATATTCACCTTATATAATTATAATTTACTCTTATATATGAGCCAAGTGGCATAAGGTATTAAATAAATTTTAGACTTGGCCCATTAATTATTTGATAAATATCCGTCAATTTCATAATTGTAGCTAAACGAATAAATTCCAAATTTCTATTTAAAATTTACGAGAAGAGTCAAAATAGTTCTGGTGTTCCAAACGACCTAACGGGTCGTTACAAAAACATAGCAATTGATTTTAAGATCTTTTTTCATTCTTTGTTTATTTTAACATTCTTCTTAATTATAGTTATAGTTATTTTAACATTCTTTCCTTTTTCATTCTTGTAGTTTACACCTTATTTGGATGGTTGTACTGTATTGTTAGTCTAAATACAATATTTGGTTTGATTGTTATTTAAATTATATTGTATCGTATCATTTAAATTCATATCGTTAGGTAAGGACGAAAATATCCATTTTATATAATGACCGATACAATACGATGCATTATAAAATTATACGTAACAACCATCCAAACAAAGTTTTATAGTTACTTTAACATTTTCTTTATTAAAAGTGTTATAGTTTTGTAATTTTAATGAAGATAATGTTAAAATAACTATAACACTTTGTTTGGATGGTTGTTACGTATTATTTCATAGTGTATCATATTAAATTGACCGTTATATAAAATGAGTCTTTTCATAGTTATCTAACGATGGATTTAAACGAGACGATACGACATTACTAAAATAACAATCAAAACAAACATTATATATAGACTAACAATACATATAGTACAACCATTCAAACAAGGTGTAAATTACATGAATGAAAAAGAAAGAATGTTAAAATAACTATAACTATAGTTAAAAAGAATGTTAAATTAAAAAAAGAATGAAAAAGAAAACTTAAAATAACTAAAGAATGAAAAATAATTAGGTTTGACAACCCATGTAAGACGCAAAATGTCAGCCTCCTTTTTTTTTATGTAAGGCACAAGCTGTCATGTGCCTTCCTTTTTTTCTTAGTTAATGCCGTTAATAGCATAAATGAGAAGGCATGTGGGCCCTACGCCTTTACTCTTTTAGTTTCCTTCATTAATTGTTTGTCCTTTCGAATTTTTTGGTCAATTTTGTTGCCCTTTTGGCTCTAGACTCATTCCTTTGGTGTACAAATAAAAAAAGTTAAAATGTAAAATAAAAAGTTATCATTCACCGCAAGATTAAATATTTGAATAATTGTGATTTTTGTATTAATAGAGTGAGAGTTTTGGAATTGTTCTATTAAAAAAATATAATTATATAATTTTGATAAAAGAAAAACATAATTATATATATTACCAGTTATAAAAATTCTAGCTTACATAAATTCTATCCTCCAAGCTCTGAGGGTCGAACTGGATAAATATAGAATATATCAAGACAGTTTAATGTGGAATACCTAATTATTAATGACAATGAAAAATAGCTTCTGCTCACCTCCAAGCTAGAAGTTATCCTATAACAAGATATCATTTTATTTTGTATAAAGACTCTGGAATGAGCTGAGTTAACCTGATATGATTTATAGCATGTTTGATCAAGTTTCAAATATCAACTTATTTTGAATAAATATGTTTTTAAAAATACTTATAATGAAAATAAATTTATTTTGCTAACTAATTTGAAAAGCATCGTTAACCAACAATTATTATTTGATCATGTTTTTAAAAGGTGCTTCTAAAAGTTTACTCAAAAGTGCTTTTTGAAAAAAAATACACTACTAGAAATTTGGTCTATGGCTACAGTTTTTTGGCACCGGTCCCACAACCGTTGCTATAGGCTGTCTATTGCTACGGTTATGACCGTTGCGTAAGTATATGAGCTCTATCAAGATGCTTCCATAATTAATCCGCTGCATTAGTATGAGAACCGTTGCAATAGGTTCATCTATGGCAACGATTATCTTAACTGTCCCAATAGATGTTTTTTTGGCTACGGTTCTTATTAAAGAAGGGCTATTGCAACGCTAATTTCCCACCTTATTTTAGCGCTTAAAATTTTGTTGAATACTTTATTTTTTATTTTATTAATATGTATTATTCCTAAACTTCACATCAACGTCAAAAACAATATGCCGGTACCCACAAACACTGCCTCAAAGTTTCTGAATTCAGATGCTTAGGAAAGGCAGCTAATGAACTGTTCTAAATCTGAAGTATAATCCAGCAAACTGTTCTGAATCTCATTTTCTTGCTAGATAATGGAGGTCCTAATAGTTTTCTTTTCCAGAATCGTTCTCAATCCACCATGTAGAGGTTTTCAATGGATTTCTTGTCAAGCTTGGTCTCTCATTAAGCAGATCTAGACCACCTCATCTTGGCTTAGCTGTCTGAAGAAAACAAATTCATTACTTTCCGGTTAGGGCTTTTCGATTTCTACAGTCTGATTTTAGATATTATTTCGAGAATAATTTTATTAAATTGGGAATTTATTCTAATTTGTGTTTTGTCATCTTATATATATAAATGGGTGAATAAAATCTACCCAATTTTTGGGGTCTAACTGTGTGGGTAAATAGATTGTGAAAACCTAAATGAACTTTTTTATTTTGAACGAATTTTGATGTGGCAATAGTTGTGTTACTTGATTGTTGGTGTAACAATGTACTTAACTAAATGTCTTGAACATCAACTGTTTGATAAATAGTTATTTCTCTTCTTTGTAACAAATGTTTTCAGCTATATAGTAGATTTTAACTCAAAAAATAAAAGTTTTCTTACACTATTTAGGTTCAATTAGGACCAGGTATTATGCAAAAAGAGCAGTCTCAAGAATCAGAAACAAGTTTTGTATCATCTGAAGACCTTTAAGATTCTTTTATGAATCATAATATGTAAGATGTATTGGTGTATACTCAATGTGACTTAGTGCTCTTGCGTATTGCTAATTGATTTTGGTGTTCTGAATAGCTGACATTTTCTTATTTCTTCTCTAATTTAATTAAATTTGCAGTTGCAAAGCACCTAACAACTCAACTTTCCTCTAGTAATTTTGTGCATCTATGGCAGAAGTGTCAAGACTCGAGAGAACTTATCTCTCCCATATCATCTTTAGGCTTTGTCAATTTTTATTTATGTTTGAGTATATTTTAATTACTTTTCTCATGGTTGTTTGATCAAAAAAATGATGTTTTGGTTCTTTATGTCACCATAATTATTCATAGTAAACATTTTAAGTGAGTTACATGCACAAGCTCTTACATATCCAGATTCATGATTTAGTATGTCCTTTATAAAGCTGATAAATGGTGTTGCTCCGATTCTTAAATTAGCTAGTAGAAGAATATCATATTTCTTGTAGTTCTGAGTGGGTGGTATGAGATGCTGGAGGCAGATAACTACTGCAACTTTTTGTAGAAGTAATATTTTTTATTTCATAAATTATCTGAAAATATAACATAGTAGCATGTATCCTTTAACTTAATAGGACTTCTTTAGTTTCACGTTTCTTCTAGTTCCTTTGATTCATTAACATTGAGGTTGCAAATCACTCCTGAAAGAATAAGCTTTTAATTCATCCACTTTTCATGACTAAGAATGTTATAATTATTATTATGAGATACCTTTTTAGATGGTACAATTATCTGGATCCTGCAATAAATAAAGAAGCCTGAACACAAGAGGAGGAATTGGTGTATAGTATGCTTCTATAGTCAAGTTCAGTCTCCTAGTGCCAGAGCTCTTGGACTTGGAATTAATCACCGTTTGTCACTCTTTAATGAATGATCTTATAGTAATCATGTTGAGAGCCTTTGGTTTGACACCAAAAAGATCCAGCCCTTGAAAAATCCATATAGTCGAGCAGCTCTAATTGATATTGTAGTGAATGATTTCATTCGAGATAACTGGTTAACTATCACAAAAGTTAAGAGGGATTCTTTTGCTTCATGTCAAGTTGGATAAAAGTGAGACAACTGAGGGATTCTTTTGCTTCACAGTGCTTGAGAAGGTCGAGATATACGTTTTATCAGAGGGAGATAGCTCAAAACTTGAAGTGTTGATATATGCAAAGACAAAGTGAAGGTGTGTGAACATAGTTGAAGGTATTTCAGAAACTGAAAATCTCACTGCCAGCATACAAGTATCCTAATTTTATTCAAGCTGCTGCATCTAAAGTGCTCAATAAATGAAAAGCAACTAGAAAGAGAAAGAACGATACATATATATGGTATTTACCGTTGAGAAGATCTGGATTTTGTTACTACTTTCTTAATATACATTATACTTCACGATGTGTTGTGACATTATTATATATGTACACTTTGATAATATATTCTTCTGTAAAGTTTTTGTTGAATCACATATTTATGAACTTTTGTAGGTAAAGCAAATGAATAAGGGGATTATTGAAGAAATGAAGACACTGCATAATATTGGTTGATTGTTACTAGACTTCACATATTTCAAGATTTTTTTTTATTTTGGGACTAAATTTAGGTATCTAACTATCTGTATTGTCAAACATTATTAGATCTGTTGTGTTTATGGATACTACTAGTTGGATATGCTGAATTATGTTTAATATTTTTATTTTGTGATTTACAGAAATTCTATTTAAATATATTTATTATATGATTTATCAATTCTTTTTTGCTTTACTTGATGGTTGTAACAAATTTCATAAACCGTTTCAATACAAATTATTGAAATTGCCTAAAAACTCGTTGCAATATGTAAGCCAAACCGTTGCTATAACCTAAACAATAGTTGCATAAAATGTTATCGCGACGGTTTTGAACCGTCCCATTAAAATAAGTAACCGTTGCACTAGAAGGACCATTGGCAACAACAGTAAAACCGTTGCAATAGATAAACCTTAGGCAACGATTACCCAACTGTTGCACAAAACCGTTGCGGTAGACGTATTGCCACGCTAGCAGATGAAACGGTTCATGAACCGTTAGAATAGCTCTAATGCAATGGTTTTTCTATTTATTGCAACAGATTTTGGGGTATTGGCATAGGCCCATTTTCTAGTAGTGATACTTTTGTGGAGAAATTACTTATTTCAACATTTGCTTCTACTTAAAACAATTTTTTATTTTCCTAAATGCTTGGTCAAATACCTTAATTTTTTTTAAAAAAAAATACTTTTCACCTTGGAAAAGTTTGACCAATCAAACTATATATTAGACTAATTTGAGATACATGTTAATGAAATATGTCAGTCATGCAAATACTAAATCAAAATTAATATTGAGTATCACAGCATTCATCGCCTAAAAGACTATTTGCTAAAAGCAACTTAATAGAAAAAACCAAATTGAAATCATTTATGCAAATGCAAATCGTAGTCTTTATGCTTCCTCAATAAGAAAAAAACTTTTAACCAAAGTTTAATAAACCATCTCAAAATAGGAAATTCACCTTGGTTAGTTATATACACTAACTATCCAAGTTGTTCAATTCAAGAAGTTACCTTCTCTTGAAACTAAACTTCAATATAGTCAATCTTCAAATCAACCACAATAACACTGATGTTATCTTCGCTACCTCGTGCCATAGCTAGCCGAGTAAGCAACGTTGTTGCTGCTGCACTTGGGGAAGAAAATACTTCTCCTCTCCCAGATAGTTTTTCTTTTTGAAGACACTCTCTAGCCACCTGACACGCCATTTCATTTGATATAACGTTCCACAAACCATCACTGGCAAGAATCAAACACTCATCTTTCGAATTTCTTTTTGTGAAGGTAAACTCAGGCTCATATATGATATATTTTTTTAGATACTTGTCTCCTGTTTGCAATGCAAAATAAAAGAAGTAATCGTCAATACTAGTATTTAAATTTCTTCACAAAAAACCCGAATAAGAAAAAGTGCCTTAAGAAGTATATATTTCAAAATTAACAATCACGTAAACCATACAACTTCACTTACAACAAATTATCTAATTGAATGTCATCAAGGTTATATTATCTTGGTTGATATTCAATCTCTACAAGGCATTCAAAAATTCACAAAACAATTGAATCTGCAAATTTTAGCTATTCTACAAACAATTAGAAATATGATGAGATAAGTTTTCTTCGTGAACCATCACTAACCAACTTACTCAATTTTGTTTCTACTTTTAGTTGTCATCTTATAAGCAGGCATTGAATGAACAGACATACACCACATATATCCTACACACAACTCCAACATAAAGCCCTAAATAATTTAAACCATGATTGTTTCTATTGCATAACTTAAAACGAAAGATGGTTAATTACATTGCCTAAATCTAATGAGACGAGATTAAGTTTAATTGTATGGACATAAGTATTGCTTCAATTGGTAACTGCAATAATGTCATTGCATAGAGAAATAGGTTACAGCAAAAGGGAAAATAAGTTACCTATTGCACGAGACATAACCAGTATTCCTAGAACTCGTGCACAATCGTCAAAATCAACATGGCCTCCACATGCCTCTATTCGAGCACGTTCCTCTGGTCTGTCCGGCTGTAATGGAAAGTCAAGTTATTTTTAACAAGGAAAATCATTTTCTTCGAGTAGTGAACTACAATACCATATTGTCATATCTCAAAACTGAAGCAAGAAAATAATTGGATATTTCCATAGCTCCAACCAGGGGCGGACCCACGTTGTTGCAAGTGGGTTCAGTTGAACCCACTTCGTTTCGAATTTTACCGTATATATAAGGAAAATTATTGTGAAATTCGGTATAAGTAATAACTTGAACCCACATGATACAAACCTTTGTTGTGGAGCGATGGATCAGGGGGTTCAAATCCACCCTGGATATGCAGGTTCTAATCCCCCCTATAGCATTTCATGCTCATTTTTTGTGAAAAAGAATTAGCAGCGCAACATTATTTTTTTAATAGCAGCGAGGCATCAATATTTATACTTACTATATTTAAATATTTATATTAGTAGCTAGATCATAAATTACTATATTTATATTTTTATTTTTATTTTTATATTTCACCTTGTATATTTTGTTTTTTAATTACCCAAATTCAATAAATTTATATAATCTTGTTACTTTTAACAAACATTTATTTTTTTGTTAATTGAATTTTGATACTGTCTTTCATAGATTTTTGCTAAAACATGCAACTACTTTCGTTGAAATTATGTATAGTTTGTTCGTTTGCTTTGATTTAGTTAAAATAAACGTAAATAATTTATTTTGTAAATTTTCAATTTTTTTCTCTACTTCATTAAATAGAAAAAGTGTTGAGTTGTAAGAAAAAAAGTTAGATTATTAATAAAAAATGAACAAATAAAACATAACAAGCAAATCATTTGTTGGGCTCGACACATTACACTATTGACTATCGCTATTGATTGCTATTTACTAATTGAACCCACTTATACAAAATGCTGGGTCCGCCACTGAATCCAACTATACCATGGTCAAATGGATATGCCGGCCTCCTACACCACTATTGAGGCTAAACACAAATGGTTCATTCATAGAGGGTAACTATGAAGGAGGAGGTGTTCTCAGGGATAGCACATATAGCGTGTTGATGGCATTCAACATACCGCTAAACACTGAAACAAGCAACCAAGCTAAAGCGTCTGCAATGCTCTTTGGACTAAAATGGTGCATACATAATAATATGAACCTGATTGTTGCTGAAATTGACTTTTTCATAAGTAGAACACCATCAATGGAATATGGACAACACCTTGAAAAATTGAAGAAACTATTAGAGATATCAAGAGTCTTATGGGATTACATGGAATTACCACCACCCACTGCTATAGGGAGGCAAACAAAGTGGTTGACAAACTAGCATCCCTCAGCCACTCTTTGGAGTCTTTACAGATTTACCTGCAATACAATAGCATTCCAAGAGTTGTCAAAGGAATCATAAACATGGACAAATGGTGCCTACCCTCCTTTAGAGTCAAAAGATTTAAACCCAGTTCATTAATCTACGAACCCCCTTGAAGGCCTTCAGTGTTAAATACCATTAGTTTTTTTGGCTAGGATCGTTTTTTGCTTTATCACTAGATTGGTATTCCAATCTCCCAAGAAGGTATGGTTAACCCGTCTTCTTCAAATGTAATCTTTTTCATGTGACAATACAAAGTGATAGTTTATACTAAAAAATTGTGTCCCTGACATTCTATTTTTTTTTGGAGTGGTTAGGCATCATATTCCTCTTGCTCAATTATTTTGCTATGTTCTTCTAATACATATATTTAATATACAAGATAGGGGTTACGCCTAACCCTCATCCAGAAAGTGACTTTTGATTTAAAAAAAAAGGGTTTAGGATTGAATGTCCAAGACTTGCTTTGGCAGAAATATTCTTGAATCAAATAAAAATTGTAGAAATGCTGACTTTATCTATCACATTATTCATCGCCTAAAAGACTACTTGCTAAAAGCAACTTAATAGAAAAGTCAAATAGAAATCATTTAAGAAAATACAAATCACTGTCTTAAGTTTCCTCAATAAGAGAAAACTTTAAAGTGAGGTTCAATAAACCATCTCCAAACGGGAAATTTCCCTTGGTTGGTTATGCTAATTAACTATTCAAGATGTTCAATTCAAAAAGTTACCTTCTCCTCATGAAACAAAACTTCATTATAGTTTATCTTCAAATCAATCACAATAACACTGTGGTTATCTTCACTACCCTGTCCCACAGCTAGCCAAGTAAGAAGTGTTGCTGCTGCACTTGGAGAAGAAAATACATATGATTTTTCTTGTTGAAGACACTCTCTAGCCACCTGACACGTCATTTCATTTGATACAACGTCCCACAAATCATCACTGGCAAGAATCAAACACTCATCTTCCGGATCTCTCTTAATTATTAGTCTCTTTTTATTCATATAAATTTGTCTTACAATACAACTTATATAGATGAAAAGAGACTAATGATTAAGAATCAAACAATCATCTTCTGGTTCCCTTCTTCTCATACGCTATAATTAATATTTTATTTATTTCAATTTTTAAAAAATATTTTTTTGTTAAGTATCCCTTAAAATATTTGAGGAAAATAAAAATCACTCTATGAATAAGTCTATAGTTCTCTACATTCATCACTCAATTATATTAAAAGGGAAAATACATTTAAGAATATTAAGAGCCCCTTTGGATTGGCTTAAAATGGTAGCTTTTAAAAAGTAATTTTTAAAATTCAAATGATTTTTAAGTCAAAAAATAAAAAGCAGGGAGAGTCCTACTTTTGGTCTTTAACTTATTTTAAGTCATTTTAAACTTATTTTAAGTTATTTTTAAATTTGTCAAACACTCCCAAAAGGTATAAATGACTTAAGAGTATATTTGACCAACTTTTAAGCCAATCCAAATAGGCTTTAACTCTTTTGATATTGTCATTCTACCATGTTATTTTCGCGTAGTGTAAGGTTCCATTAGGAGGAAAGTGCTTCCTATCAAGAGTTTTTTCATATCCTGGGCTCGAACCCGAGACCTCTTGTTAAGGAAGGAGCAACCTCATCCACTATACCACATCTTTTGGTAGTCATTCTACCATATTGATGTGAGCTTGTGTCATATTCATTTATCCTTTCTTATACAATTATTCATAAACTCTATCAAGTTGACATGACTTTAAAAGATCACTTGAATATAGGGGTGTGTAAAAAACCGAACGGAAAAAAGTGTTATTGGTTTATTGGGTTAATGGTTTTTAATGGTTTTATAAAAAAATTTATCGGGTTATCAGTTCAGCTTTAATTTTTAATATTGGATTATTGGGTAAACCGATAACCTATTAAGATTATAGTATTTTACTACTTTACCCATACATAAATATTAAATATTTATCTTAATACCTTACGAGTTACTGCCTTTAGCCTTCAGTTCTCACTTTACCATGTGATTTTATGTTCACAACTTCACATTATAAAAACGTCAAAACCTAAAGTAAGAACTTTATTCCTCTTAATTTCTCTTTGTGTTACATTTTTATAGTTCTTTTCATGTTAATTATTATTGTATCTATTTTATGAGTATTTGTATAGTTACATTATTGTCTTATCACGTCAAATTATTGGAGAAGTCATATATTTTTTAATAAACATTTTCTTATTGGTTAACCAAAAATCGAATCGTTAAGGGCCAAAACCGATTAAAGTATCTTATTGGTTTAGCATATTTACAAACCGAAAACCGATAAACTGAAACGATAATACATAAAACTGAACCGAACTGACGGATGAATATATACTCCTGCTTGAGTATATATTTCTTCCCTTTTAATTTGTTTGCCCTACTTTTTTTTAAAATTTCATTTTAAGAAAGAATACACATATTTTCTTTTTTGACAATTCTTTAATTATAACTTTACGCATGATAACTTTAAGATCACAAGATTAAATGATATTTTAGTGCATTCTATATATTTTAGTTTAACACGACAAGATTAAAAAAAAATCTACTTTCTTAAACTCCATATCAAGTGAAATAAATTGAAATGAAGAGAGTGCATACTCCCTCTGTTTCATATAACTTGCCCCATACTAATAAGCGTTTCAATATACTTGTCTAGTTTATAAAATCAAGAGAATTTTATTATAGTTTTCCCTTTCTACCATTAGTATTAAATAACTATATAAAGTAATAGTGATAAAATTTTAAAATTTCAAACCATCATTAATAAAATTAATTTTAACAAAATATATTTGTAACTAAAATATTGAAATATATGGAGAGAGCAAAATAGCTTTAAGAAGAGGGAATATATTCTTCGAAAATGTAGCACATCTTATTTAACCTAAATTATATTTTCAATATGTCTCCTTACAGATAAGCTTGATTAATTGTGCATGGATCAAGCACATGATTTTTTTTTTTTCATAATTAATGACTGTAAGATTTGTTCTCAAGACTACATATTTTGATATTATATTAATATGTTTGATCATATCATTTAAAAGATTAAATTGCTAGTAAAAGTATATCTTATTTATGTAATTACTAATTTCTGGACACGTGCTTTACGTGTGTACCCCATGTCGATGAATATCTAATTTTTAAAAATTACATGAGTATTATTAAGGATAAACTATCTAAATAGATATACATCCCTACCTTATATACTAATTTATCTATAGTTTCAAATACTTACCTAACATCCCACTTTTTAATAATTTCTACCATAATTAAGTTGAGATACACACCAGTAAGGGTTTTGGTGGGGTGGTAAGTGCTCCTTCATCCTTAACCAAGAGGTATCGGGTTCGAGTTCCCTTAGGTACGAAGTCACCTTTGCTAGGGCGCTTTACCCCCCCAATGTGGAACTTTCCGGCACGAATACGGATTTAGTCGGGCTCCAATGTGGGTACCGAACACCGGGTGAGAAATCAAAAAAAAAAAAGTTGAGATACACCACACCCTAAAAAATAGCTTAGACTAATAAATTACATAAAAATTTATCCCATAAATAACCGTTGTTGACACCTAATTTTGGCTATCCGTGCTAAAAAATAACGTTTTCAGACTTCTGATTGTTGAAGAGCACAAAATATAATTTTTACGCATTTTCTTTCATTTAAACAATTTATTGATAATTATCCTTATTTTAGGATATTTGTTAATTTATTGTAATCTTGTCACTTTTTACAATTTATTGATAATTATTCTTAGTTTCGTAAATAATAGGAATTTATTTTCATTGAGCAATTTTAATAGTCCAGATATTTTTACAGTCATCTACACACATACTCAACATATCACTGTACATAATTTATTCTTTACAACACAATACATCTTTCAAAATATCGATTATATTTTTTATTTTTATAATTACATTTCGATACACATATTTTTACACTAATTATATATTTAGCACAGTCCGTAAATACAAAAGTCAGAGCAATTATTCTTAAAAATGGAGCAATAACTAAATCAAATAAAGATCTCGTCACCTTTTAAAAAGTTGACATTTGAAGTGATAGATCTAGTCACCTTTTAAAAAGTTAACATTTGAGGTGAAAGATCTCGTCACCTTTTTAAAAGTTGACATTTGAGGTGATAAGTTAGGGCTTTTATCTTATGGTCAAAGAGCTTTAAGGGGACAAGGAGAGGAAGCTTATTATTTTTTGGGCAAAAGAGTGAGTTATTTTGTATTATGAAAGGGGGAGGGGTCTCTCATTTTCCATACACACTTACACACTACCTCACATACTTTTCTCCTCTTCTCTCTACACTTTCATATGTTTTCTTTTCATAGAAAGGCTAGCAAGACTAGCCTCATTTTCTTCCTTGCATATTTATTCACATATTTGCCTTTATATTTATTCATATATTAACTTTACATTTCTCATGCATTTGTTTTTATATAAATTTATAAATTGTCTTTACTTTTTTTTTTATATACACCGTGTTTATATTTATTTATGTCTTGTCTTTACATTCATTATTTATATATTGCTTTTACATTTATTAAAATATATTGTCCTTATATTTATTTATTTACTTTTTATATTTGTTTATATATATTGTCTCTACCTTTCTTTATATATTGTCTATTTCTTTCTACATTTTTGCACACATTTCTTCATATATTTTCTATACATTTTTACACACTTTACATTTTGCTTACATCTTTCTAACACTTTCACAGACATACTTTATTTTACACCATCTAAATATTTATATTATATTATATATTATATATATATTTTTTACATATTTCGTATACACATATTGTATACACAAGAGGGAGAAACATTTCATTAAAGAGGGATACACTTTATTGATTAAAAAAGCTTTTTACATTTTTATATATTGTTTCTACTTTTTTATACATTATCTTTACGCTTGTGCATATATTATTTATTGTATTTATATATTATAGATAATATTTACATTGTTACTATATGTCCTTTATTTTCCTTACAAATATGTGTACATTTTCTTTATACTTAAGAGTTACAAATTTTTTTTAGTGTTCATAAGTTTCAGGTGAAAAGCTCACCAGAGCTCCGCCGGAATCCGGCGAGTCTACCATCCAAAGACCCCTGTTTACCTCTTCTCCATTTTTCCGGCAAAACCCATTGGAAACTACCAAACCCCCTTCGTTTTTCATCTTTTTCCGGCGAAAAAGCCACTAGATAATCCGTCAGAACCGCCAGACCAAAAACCTCTAGGCCACCAGACCATTTTCCTTCTTCTCCACTACCAAAAATCCACCGGAAACTAGCTACAAATTCAACCCTTCACCTCCATTTTCTCCTCCACCAAACCACCGCCGAATCACCAATTCTCTGCCACATTCTCTGGAGAAACAAGCTCCCAAACAGCAGCTCAGGCGATAAACACCATAGCAGTCACCAGCTTAAAGCTCATGTACAACAACTAGCAACTTCCGGCAAAGCAAAGTCACCATCCACCTATGGGTATTTTCTATTAATTTCACCATTGTTATTTGTTGCCTTTTATTATATTTGTTCAATATGTTAAATGATCTATGGTAGCTTTAGTTTTGATTGTATTTGTATTTCACTGGCAATTCTTAGATCTGTTTGGGACTTGGGTATTGTATTGTTTTTGTCTCATTTTTGTTACCTTGTTTTATTACTTTTTGAGTTTATTTTATCTTTTTATTTGGTAGAAATATCTTGATTAAGTATTGTTTCTGTAACACCCCAAAAAAATTTCTAAGTTAAGACCGAACCATTCTTGAATTGCGTATAAGGTCGTACTGAGTGATTCTTAATTATTCTTAGATTCTAAGGTCAATTCCTTAGTGTGGGAATGAATTTGAATATGAATTAAGGTCACTAGAATCCCCTAGCACAAAGTTGAGTTGAAAGTTTCCATATCGATTAAGTTTTGAGGTAAGACTCTACTTAGGACAACTTCAATCAATCATATCTCCCAGCACATAATGAATTAGGTGGTCCATAGCCTATCAAATTAAAGGTCTTTGAGTCCTCTTTTCAATGCCACCAAGTTTACTTTTTTTCAAGATCGAAGTAAAAAGTTATGGCCATTTTACCAGAGACTGTCATATCAGAATTTTCTGAGTCTGTGAACGACGGCTCCTATCTACGGGCCGTCAATGAATCGACGACCCATACTGTCAAACCGTCAAAAAGAGTTCAGAGACTCAATTTTGGGTTCCCTTTTCTACGGATCCATTCTACGGGCCATAGATTGGACCCGTAAATGGACTTTTGAGCCTAAAATTTAGTATTAAATCTACGGATTGGATCTACGGTCCGTAGAAACTTCGACGGGTTGTAGATTCCCGTAGAATGAAATTTTGAGCTGAAAAATTCAATATCAATTCCACGGATGGGATCTACGGTCCGTAGATCAAACCACGACCCATAGATGGTCTCGTGGACAGTTTTAATCATCTTTTAAAGAGGGGTAGTTCAGTCTTTTCCCACCCTTTCTAAGCCTAACCCATGACGTTTTTACACCTAATTTAGGGTCTAAATAGTGTTAAATTATTCTTTCACATTCTTTAACACTTAGAAGATTCAGAGCAGAGCTCCTAGAAGAGAATAGCTAGGATTTTCAAACATTCTTCAAGATCCTTCAAGGTTCGCCAAGAACTTCGTTCTTCCCAGGTATGTAAGGCTATCACAGTGTTGGACCAGTTCGTCCACACGCCCTATGCACATCAGAATTTCAGAAAAGAGAAATCTAAGGTTTTATTCCTTGTTTTTGAGAAATTTCAAGTTAAAAGCCTATTGTTGAATTCTAATTCAATTCTTGAGTTATCGTATCTATATCATTGAGTACTATTGTGATATTGTTCATGTCTACATTTCGGTATGAACCCTATTTATTGAGTTGATTGTTCATGACTAATTTTCTGCATGAACCCTATAATTTGAGTACTCATTGAGTAATTATTGAGAACCTCTTGAATAGAACAATTATCTAAAAATTTACTTTTCTGTGAAAATAGAGAGGAGTTTTAGGGAGAGTTTAAAGAGACATTTTGAGTAAAGTTTTAGAGAACTATTGATTTTCCAAATTTATCATTTTTACAGTGAGAAAGAGAACTTTGATTTCTATAAAGAGTTAAAGGAGTTTTGAGAGATAATTGAGACATTGCCTCTTCAAGAGTATCTTTTTGAGTAATTACCTCAAAAATAGAGAAAGAATATTTCTACTTGAGCATGAGTATATATAATCATTGGGAGTAGTATTGAGCACCGATATGGGATTGAGTTTAGACAACTCAATTCCTCATAAACCATGTATGCTAGCATGGGTAAAGGATTCATACTTTTTAGATGATTTCCTTATGCCTTCGGGTAGAGCTTAGTGGATCCACTTAGTTGAGGTTGCTCTATACCCCGGCAAGGTATAAGACAGTTCTGGCAGGATAGACGAGACGCTGTATCATCACTTAGCTCATAGTGACGGTTGTCGATTAGAGAATCTTCCAAATAGAGTAAAGAGTAGTTTCATTATATTTTCGCATATAATATTTTTTGAGTTATTATATTATACTTTGTGAAGCTTAAAATGATATTATCTTTATTTATGTTTTACGTTGAATTGAGTTGAGTCGAGTTTAGTTTAGTTGAGTTGAGTTTAGTTGGGTATTTCTTTCAGCCTGGTTAGTTCAGTATATGCTTTTATTGCATTCTTTCTGTAAGAGGTTAAATGAGTTTTCCCATCATGATTTATATTATATTTCAGTTGAGTTACTGCTAGAGTTTCAATTCAGTTATTTTGTTATTCAGCTATATTACATACTCGTACATTCAATGTACTGACGTCATTCGGCCTGCATCTTTTAATGATGCAGATACAGGTACTTAGGATCATCAACAGGAGTTCCGTTGAGATTACTTCATCTACTTGTCAGCTTTTGAATAAGGCTTCCTTGGTTCCGGAGGATTCCAGTTATATAGGTTGTCAGTAGTAGCTCTTTGAGGTGTTGTGGGTCTTGTCCCGATATCCTTCCTTAATAGTAGAGGCTTCATAGATAGACAGAGTCGAGGTGTTCCTCAACAATTACTTTTTGTTGTGTTGTTTTATAAACTATAAGTATTACTATTGAATACTGTCCAAACTTTATGAGTTGAGTATTTGAGTTTATAATATTTAATGAAATTTTAGGCCTATTATTACTTGAGATAGTTTTCCGCTTGTAGTCAGCCAGGATGAGAGTTCGCTTGGGGACCAACAATGGTTCTCGAGTGCCGGCCACGTCCAGGGTGTAGGCTCGGGGCTTGACAGTTTCATATTCTAGTGTCTATTTTATTTTCTTTATTGTTGCTTTGTTTTCAACATTACTATTTTAGTTGAACTAAAATTGGTGTAGTGTAGGGTATTTATGTGATTTGCACAGGGTTACCATTTTGTTATTATTATTATTTCCACCATGGTTGTTCTTCATTGTTTACTGTGTTAAGATTGTTGTTTTTACATCGTCTCATTTATTCATGTCGTTTCATTGTGTTCATATCATTTCAATTACTTTCATGTTTTTATGAATTTTTAATTAGTTATGTGTTCCTTTAGTCATTTCTATAATTTTGTTCGGTTACATGTTACCTTACATATTTCTTGCGTTACAAGTTAAAATTGGCCAGTGAAAAAATCACTCTGTTGGTTTTAGAGGTCTCCCCATTTTAAAAGATGGAAATTTAGTTTAAGTTATATTATATGTTATACATCATAAGTTGAATTGGCCAATGAAAAAAATCTCTCCGTCGGTTTTAGAGGCCTCCCCTATAACACCCCACAACTTTCTCTTTTAGAATCTGAATCTTTCGTTGTAAGTATCTAAGCTTGAACCGGGTGGTGTCCTACTTGTGATTATGTGTTAAGGTTCATTACTATGAGTGGGAGTTTTATTGGAAGTTGTTTAGGGTCATAAGAGACCTCTAGCACTAAGTTGAGTTCAAAGCCTTTCAATCGGTTAAGTTTTCGCATTTGTTCATGTAAGGTTCAACTTCAAATGACCATATCTCCCAGATCATAATAAATTAGGTGGTCCATTATCTATGAAATTAAAGACCTTTGAGTCCTCTTTCCAACGCCACCAAGTTTGCCTTTTTTCGAGTTCGGAGTAAAAAGCTATGGCCATTTTACCAGAGACTGTCATTTCAGAGTTTCTGAGTCCGTGACCGACGAACCCAACCTACGGTCCATCGTTTGAACGATGAGACAAAGGTAGGTCTCATCGGTGGTTCTTTCAAGTAATCAAAAAGGCTCAAAAATTCAATTTTTGAGGACTCAAGACCTACGGATGGTACCTACGGTCCGTAGGTCGAACCACGAGCCGTAAGTGGCCCCGTAGGTCAGTTCGACAGTTTTAAAGAGGGGTGTTTTCATCTTTTCCCACGCTTTTATAATTAAAACTCAGACGTTTTGGGACTAAAATTAGTCCTTTATCAGTACGCAACATGATTTTTCTCTCATTAACACTTAGAATTATTGAGAGCAAGATTGAAGAAGAGAAAAGCTAGGGTTTCAAGAGCTTTCATTGAGACCGTCGAGTTCCGCTTAGATAATCATCGTTCCAGGTATGTAAGGCTATCATAGTGGTGGACCAGTTCGTCCACACGCCCTATGTATATCAGAATTTTATAGAAAAGTAATCTAGGGTTTATTCCATGATTTTGAGTATTCTTGAGATGAGTTCATTGTTAAGTTCTATTCCAATTTTCTTGAGTTGTTGTATATGCATTGTTGAGTATCCTTGAGTTGAATTGTTCATGCCTATAACTCATCATGAACCCTATTATTTGAGTATCCTTGAGATGAGTAGTATCTATGAGTTCTGAGTTGATGAAATCTGAGTATTGAGTTTTTCCATATTGTTATTGAGATCCTTGAATTGATTTGTTCATGTCTATATTTCAGCATGGACCCTGTTTTGAATTGTAAAGGCTGAGAGTCTTTTAGAGTCAACCTTTTGTCCTTAACTGATTTTTTTGAGGAAGCAAAGATGAATTTTGAACAAGAGTTTTAAAAGAAGCTTTGAGTAATAATTTTTATAGAAGTCTTGAGTAAAAGTCTTAAAGACAAGTTTTTGAGAAAGAGTATAGGGAACTACATAGTTCCTAAAGAGTTCACTTTTTAAAGAAATTGAGAAGAGAAACTTTGTTTTCTAGATGAGTAAGTTATTGAGTACTGAGATACTCCAGAAAAACAGTTGCCTCTTTAAGAGGATTAGTTTGAGCAATTACCTCAAACCCAGAAAAGATAATTTTTAATAATTGGGATGAGCAGTGTAAAAAGATTTTGGGAGTAGTATTGAACACCGATATGGGGGAGAGTTCAAACAACTCACAGCCTCCATAAACCATGTAGCCAACATGGGTAAAGGATTTATACTTTTTAGATGATTTCCTTACATATAGTACTTAGTGAATCCACTTAGTGAGTTTGAGAGTGCTATACCTGATAAGTATAGGACCGTTCTGGCAGCCTGGATGTTACGTTGTATCATCACATAGCTCATAGTGATGGTTGTCGGTTAGAGAAACTCCCCAGAGTAAAGTGCATTATTTTTCTTTCATATTACTTGAGAAGTTGAGTTTCAAAGATGAGTTAGCACTTGGGAAGTTTTAAATTGACTTTATTCATTTAATTCTTTACATTCAGTTCTGAGCCCAAGGTAAAGTTAAAGTGTTTTCTATATACTTATGAGTTTTACGAGATCAGAGTTGAGCAAGTGTATTGGTAAAGCTTTAATGGTTTTGTCTTTTATCTCTTTGCATTGAGTTGAGTTACCCATATTTTTATTTGATTTCAGTCCTTCATTTCAGTTATCTACCTACTCAGCTATATTACATACTCGTACATTCAATGTACTGATGTCATTCGACCTGCATCTTTTACGATGTAGATACAGGTACTTAGGATCCTCAACAGGAGTTCGTTGAGATAACTTCATCCGCTCGTCAGCTTTTGAGTGAGGTCTCCTTGCTTTCGGAGGACTCCAATTTTATGAGTCTTTAGTATTAGTAGCATTTTGAGTAGTCGTGGGTCTTGTCCCGACACTCACCTTTGAACAGTAGAGGCTTCATAGATAGACATTTTTGGAGAGTCTTTCAGTTACAGATGTTTTACCTAAAACTTTATGTTTTATACTCAGTATTTTCATATAGTTTTGAGATTCAGTAAGTTGTATTAATTTTTTTTTCAGTTTTGATGCTTGTGTATGCTTGAGTTAGTCTTCCGCTTGTAGTCAGCCAGGATGAGGATTCGCTTGGGGACCAGCAATGGTTCTCGAGTGCCGGCCACGTCCAGGGTGTAGGCTCGGGTAGTGACATCCCCACCTTAATAGATAGAAATTTAGTTTAAGTTGTATTATATGTTATACATTATAAGTTGAATTGGCCGATGAAGAAATTACCGTCGATTTTCAAGGCCCCCATGTTCATAAGACGGGTTTTTATTTTTAGTTATTAGTTGATTCAATTATTTTTATTCATATTTTATTTATTACTAACACTTTTACTAAATATCTTTACAGGTACTCAGAGTGGCTTTCCGAGGAAGCTATTCAAATGATATTTTTTAATTTATTATTGTATATCTCACTAACGTCAGGCAAACATTAGGTCGTTTTTTATATTATGATTTACTTTTTCTTTGTGTATATTTCATGTTTATTATACTTGTACATTGTTTTTATCTCCTCCTCAATTTAAAAAAAATGAGTTTAGCCGAGACCCATAGTTGTGGATTTTGAAGGGTGCTTAATACCTTCCCTTCAGAATTACTTGAACCCTTAACTAGAATCTAAACTAGTTTTCGTAGATTAAAATGTGAGTCAATGTATGTCAATAATCAAATAAGTTTTCCTTGTTTTTCCTTAAAAACTAGGTGGCGACTTTATACAACAATTGATCATTTTAGAGTCTATAAATTGTGCTTTATCTAACCTTGGTAAAAATAGGGCATAACAACCGTTTTAATCAAAATCAATTTATTCTTACTCATAACGTTCACCCCTTAATTTCCTCCTTCCCTCCAAATTATTCCACCCCTTCTCCTAATTCTTTCTCTTCCACGTATTCATTCCTTCCCCTCCTAAAGCAGCAGATGCATACTATGCTCAGATCTTTAGATTTTACTTTTCGGGTGTGTTTGGTATGAAGGAAAATGTTTTTCATGGAAAATGTTTTCCTGGCAAACAAGTGGATTTCTGATTTATTTTCTTATATTTGGTTGGTGAGTAGAAAATATTTGTTTGGTTTATGAATAAAAAATATTTTAAAGAAAATATCTTTTATTTTTTATGAGAGAGTAGAAAATAATTTCTGACCGAAAACCAACCTCGATAATTGATCTAGGACATGACGCCGACACACGAACTAGAACACAACCCCAACAACAGATCTAAAATTCAATCCAGAGATCTGACCAAAACTTGACCCCGACTTTTGACTCGAGACTCGACATTTGAATTGGGATCGGATATCCGACCCAGGACCTGACCCCGACACACAATCTTGAACACGATCCATCTATCCAGATTTAGACTTCAACACTCTAATCGAGACCCGTCCCCAACAACCAACAATAGATGTGAGACTCAAAATTTGACTTTCAAATTGAAATTTCGACTCCAACTTTCGAACCAAAATTCAACCACACCTGACCAGGGACCTAACTTTCAAAGTGAGATTTAATTTTTTATTTTAAAAAAACAAAATTTTAAATTTCCTTTGTGTGTGTAGGGGGGGGGGAGGAGGGGGGCTGGTAGAGGGTAAAAAAACAAAAAAATTTAAAATTTAAAAATATTTTTTAAAAACAAACTTTAATTTTTTTTAAAGGGGGTGGGGGGTAAGGGATAGGGGTGGAGTGGGGTAAAAGTATAAAAATTTGAAATTTGAAAATATTTTTTAAAAGTAAACTTTAATTTATTATTATTTTGGGGGGGGGGAGGTGGGGTTTGGGGGTGTGGGGATGGTGTAGGGTTGGTGGAGGGGAGGGGTCAGGGGTAGGAGGTGTGCGGGGGTAAAAAATAAAAATTTGAAATTGAAAATATTTTTTAGAAACAAACTTTAATTTTTTTTTGGAGGTGGGGGGCTGGTAGGGGATTGAGGTAGGTGTGGGTTAAAGAAAATGAAAATTTTTAAAATTTTTTTCAAAATCAAACTTTTAATTTTTTTTGTAGGGTGGGGGTAGGGATAGTCAGTGATTGGGCGGAGTAAAAAATCAAAATTTTTAAAATTTGAACTAAAATTTAAAAATAAAATTTTAAGTTGTTAGTTTTTTTTTTGGTTGGGGGGTGGGGCTGGTTTGGAGGTAGGGGGGCCGGTAGGGACAAAATAAATTAATTATTTTAAAAATGAAATTTTGAAAATTTTAATTTTTTTTTTGAATCGGGAGGGTCAAGGTACTGTGTGGGGTAAAAAATAGTTATAATTTTAGGTGCGAGGAGAGTTTTGAAAAATGTTTTCCTTAATTTTTGGAGGGAAGTCATTTTCCTTAAATTTGAGAAAAATAAGTTGATTTGGAAAATATTTTTCAAAAACATTTAAGTCAACCAAACATGAGAAAATTGGAAAACATTTTCCTTTCATACCAAACACACCCTTCATCCTTTGTTCTCGACTTATCCTTGCTAATCCACCTTTGACCACAAACTTGTATAGCACCAAAGTTTTAATCACTGTTGCTTTTTCCATAACTCCCAAAATCGTTATGTTTAGATTTTCAACGATTCTTCTTCCTCCTGCATTCTTCCAGCAGTACTACTACTATCACTACCATTACTACGACTACTAGCACTACCACTACCACCACTACTACCACTAGCATTACCACCACTACCATTATCACTACTATTATTTAGATAGCTTTTTTGCTTGATGGAAGTGAAAATATTGATTTTTTAAAAATTATTTCTCACATATAACACATTTAATTTTTATTAAAACAAAATTCATATAGGGGTATATGATCAATCTCACAAAGTTCAGTTGTATATTTAATACTTCTCACAGGGAATTTTTTTTTTTGACTTTTTTATTCAACAGTTAATTTTAATCTTAAATATCTTATTTGCAGATATATTTGCTTGTCATTATCTCAGTTTTTTGTTTTTATTTAATTTTTTATTTTGAAAAAAGATGAAAAATAAAAAGAAAGGTGAGAATGGAATAAAAGAGAAAAAATAAATAAAAAATAAAATTATTTTCTTTTACGATCATATTTGTAATTTATTTTTTTGTGGTTATGCAAAAAAATGGACACATCTATGAAAGACTTTATGAAAAGATGAGTGTAAATTTAAAAAAAATTCTATTTTATTTATTTTTTAAAATTGTCAGTTTAATTATGTAATTTAAAATTATTTTAATATTATTTATATTATATAAGGCTATCAACACATACAATTATATTACTTTCATCTCAAATTTACAATTTTTTAAATTTATTTTTTCAAAAAATTTGGTCACTTTAAATATGTAATTTAAAATTATAATTATTTTTCACTATGAAGAATGCACAAAATTTACATGATAATTCAAACAATCTACTTTTATGTTATAGTGATAAATTATTAAACTACACTTTTTAATGAGCATGAAAATACTTGATACAATAGTTCAAAACAGAATAGGGAAAGTAAATTACTACACGAAATAATTGTATACAAGATAAAATTGTTAATTTAAACAATTTTTAATTACATGTAAAAAAAAATAAGGACAAAAATGTTCATTTTAAACCTCCTAATGCATTAATAGAACATTTATAAAAGCAGCGTAATAATCTTGAAAGTTGAGTATTTATGTAAAATTTAAAATAATTTTTAGGATGATGAAATATTTAGTATGTAATTGTATTTCATCAATAATTTCACTTTTATTTGAATTGTTCGTTAATATGTATTATATATAATATTTGTTGCAATTTATGTTATTTAAAAATTTAGAATAAAATATAATTTTATATTAAATGAAGAATTTGAAAAGAATGAAGATTATATAGATTATGGGGTGATTACTAGTAAAAAGAAGAAATAATTTATATTATGAAATAAGAAAATAAGAATAAAATAGAAATAATAATATAATATTGAGGAGAGAGAAAAATATTCTTTTTTAAAGAGAAATAAAGGATAGGGTCAGAGATACCCAAATAAAACAAGTATAGGAATATGGAATCTTTGAAAATGCATGTAATTCGGAAAAGCTGGCAACGTATGGAAAGTTTTCTATTCACACTTTCTCTGCTTCTTATCCTCATCAAAGCGGTGTTGCTGACTACTGACTTGGACGGCTCCTTAATGTCAATTCTTCCTCATTTATTTTTTGGTTCCATATTTGTATTGAAACTTGACTAAATTTGAATTTAGATAAAAAAAAATTTACATTAAAAGTAAAGTTAATTCTTTCTAATTACTCATCTAAGGAGACTCAAACTTGAACTTAAAACTTTTCATTAAAAATGAAGAAATATTTACAACGCCATAATCTTGCTGGTTTCCCTCTTTCATTTCAGTTAGTAAGGATTTTCTTATGTTCGGTGATGGTGGGACCGAGTCCTCAAACTTCTCGTCTCATCTGCCCCACTTGTCAAGAGATTTTCTACACGTTACATCTTTAATGCATGCGAGAAATTCCATCATCTCACACTAAATAAGAAATTCACATCCGAACGAGTTTTTTCTATGTAGTATTTGATTTTGATTTTTGGGTTGTGGATTTGACTTTGGCTTTTATGTTTAAAAAATTTAATTCAAAATTATCTGAATTGAGTATATAATATATAAGAATTACAATAAATTAATTTACTAGTAGTTTTGTAAAATTTCACTTGAGTATATAATATGTAAGAACTATTCCCTCTGTTTTAAAAAATAATTTATTTTCTTTTTAGTCTGTTTTAAAAATAATAATTCTTTTTTTTATTACATTTTAATTTTAACTTTTCACGTGTCATATTTAAGACCTCAAGATTAAAAGATATTTTGATATATTTGATTTAATTTTAATTTATAATCACAAGATTAATTTTTTTGTCAAATTAAATTAGACCATTCTTTTTTAAATGAAAAGAGTATTAACTAGTGTGAATAATAAGGGAATCTTTAAAAATGTATGAAAATGCTGAAAAGCTGGCAATATTTGTCTTGTCCAATCCAAACACATGTATATCACAGCCCACATGGGCTTTCTCTGCTCCTCAAAGCGGTGCCTCCTCTCATCCTTTACTTCGTGGACAAAAAATTATCCCAATTCTTCCTCTTTCAGTTACCATAAAGAACCGGGTTTTCTTCCTTCGGTCATAGTAGGCCCACCTTTTCACATCTGTCAAGAGATTTTCTACACGTTAAATTGTCTATCAAAAAAGCAAAAAGGTAGAAATTTCAATTAAAAAAAAATATGTGCGAAAAATTCTATCATCTCACGGTTAATGAGAACTTTGAAACGTATTCCATTTACGTCACTTTAATGATGTGTCACTTTACATCACTCAAGTTCTCTAAAAAGCCCTCTACATTCTTAGTTATTTATTTTCATTTGCCATGGGTCTTATATGGTATAACCGGTATTATTAAAAAATAATACAGATGCAACCAAGTATTTTTACGTTTCTATTACTATATCTTCTTGACAGATGTACTACTATTTGGACTTATAATCTTTCACACGCCTCCTATATAACAAAATGTCCATTGTTATTACTGTATAACTAAAGATGGATAATAGAGTCAATGTCGATCACAACGAGGAAGGAAGGTTGCATCGCCAATACAGAATTCAATTGAGAAGGAGAGAGCAGGCCCGGACAGCACGGATGAGGGAAGGAGTATTGCCGCCGCCCACGGTTGGATCAAAGTCTGTAATAGGAATGAGGCCTTCAATGGAAGATGAGATTTCAATTCAGCCAAATCTTTGTGCCCCACCGATCAATGGCGATCGACCTGTTCATTTCTATGCTGTTTATGATGGTCATGGTGGTCCTCAAGTAAACTTGCTACTTCTTTTTTGACCATGTTATTTATTTATTTTTGACTATTTTTTAAAGTTAGACTACATACATCTCTTTTAATTTTGTTTCAGATTTTTTTTTTGGAAAAAAAATGTTTAAAGATTATTTTTTAACTTTAAAAATCATTTTACTTTTAATGAGGATTACAATTTCTGAACGCGAGAGTCAAAATCAATATCTTAGTTCTATATTTTAGATTAATTATTTTTTAAACTACTTATTTTGTTTCAATTTGTTTATTTTACTTTTTTTTCTATTCCATTTAAACAAGAAATGTTAGTACTATTTCTTTTCTTTTTTCGGTAACTCTTCAATTTCAATCTTATATAAGACAACAAAGTTAAAAGATATATAGATAATTTTAACAAATTTTTTTTATGATCACGAGATTAAAAAATATTCTTTACTTTGTCAAATATTATGTCAAAGTCAAAATCACACAATAAATTAAATCTGAAACAAGGGGAGTGATACCTAATATTACCCGACAAACTCTGTAATTATATTTTTTAAACCAAATTTTAATACATTAAAATTTGACTCTTGATGACTGACTATACTTTTAGGGATCATTTGATAATTTTAGGGATAGTTTGGTTAGTTGGGTGAGATAAAATAGAGATAGACAAAGACATCATTTTTGGTGGATGTAGGTATCTGCACTCTGCAAGGAGAGAATGCACTTGATTGTTGAAGAAGAACTGATGCGCTCTGAGAACAATACAAACATGATAAGTAGCAGCAGCAGCGGCAGTAGTTTCCAGCAACAACAGGATTGGGAGGCAACATGGATAAGAATTCTGCAAAAATGTTTTCAGCGGATGGATAAAATGACATTCTGTAACTGTGACTGTGGTAGTTTAAGCTACCGCTGTTTCTGCCCACCAAATCACAATTTGCGTCTGATGGGCTCCACCGCAATCATTGCAATTGTAACTGATCATATCATTGTCATTGCGAATTGTGGTGATTCCCGTGCTGTTCTTAGCCGGAAGGGGTATGCCCTCTCAGTCTCCTTCGATCACAAGGTAAAATACATTTTAGAGCTCCTTTTTTTTGCCACGAGATATTTTGTTAAAGCTTATAAGAATTTATTAATATTCTTTATAATTCTTGTGATGATTTTAAATAACAAAGAAGCTTTCCTTCACCCCTGAAGTAAAGCAAGGTAAATATGATTTCATTATCAATATGAGTTGTTGTGTAGTGATGGAACTGTTCCACCCTTAATCAAAGGTCTTGAGTTCGAATTCTGGTTATGGAGAAAATCTTGTTGGAAGTGCTATTCCCGAATAGGTCTTGCAGTGCACGATTTGTCGTCATTATAAAAGCTACTCTATTATTTGTTTGCAGCCAGAAAGGCGGGATGAACTCACTAGAATAAAAGCTGTGGGAGGAAAACTTGTTTATTCTCGTGGATTACGGGTTCAAGGCGTTCTAGCCATGTCTCGGGCAATAGGTATTATTTCTCTCTTAATTTTAAACAATTTGAAATTGTTGCTTCATTTCTTTTTCCCTTCTACTTTTTTTTATAAGCCATTCACCTAGGTTGAGCTAAGATATGCCTTAACAAGTTCCCAACCTAAAACTTAAGGGCATATAACACGTATCATGTAGAAGAAAAGATTGTTGTTTTAAACTAATAGTAGAGCACAATGAAGTTAAAACACAATTATGGCATTTAGAAGTGCAAATTATCACCTTAGCTTCTTATGGAAAAAAATGGAATAGTTCTAAAACAAGAGCATATAGAGATCAAATGAATTTTAGGCAACACAGCCAATCATGATTGATATTTAGGGTTTTATCATAGAATTATGCATGATGTATATGTCCTTTAATTAACGACACACGTATGACATTGAGTATATACAATCGTGCACGACGTGCATGTCAGCAATATGTTGTGTGTCCATATAAATTTCTACCACATATTTGACGACAAAGGATATTAACAAAATTGAGTAAGTTGATTGTACGTCATAGAAGTTTGTCGTTTATGCATTAAAGAAAATGGTGGCTTCCCAATATCGTCAAACTGGGTATTATTGATTTTTTTTTGTTTACTTCTTAGAATGACTAAATGTTATAGAGATTCAACTACTAGTAAATATTTATGTTATTTTTTCTTAAATTATAAATAGGAGACAGTTATTTGAAGCCCTATGTCATAGCTGAGCCCGAGTTTACCTTCATAAAAAGGAAGGTAGATGATAAGTGTTTGATTCTAGCTAGTGATGGCTTGTGGGATGTTGTATCAAATGAAACAGCGTGTCGGGTGGCTAGAGTGTGTCTTCAAGGAGATGCAATATTTTTTTCGCAAAGTGAATCAGCAGCTACGCTACTTGCTAAGATGGCTATGAGACGGAATAGCCATGATAATATCAGTGTTATTGTAGTTGATTTTACGAGAAATCGGGAAGGAGGAGAAATTCCATAATACAAGCATATATGTTTATACTAAGAACAATATAAACAATGTGATAGTGCATTCAATGTTGTTTACGTACGATGGTAATGTAAAACTGCTACTTCCTTTTTTGATCATGTTATTTATTTACCGTTGACTATTTTCTAAAGCTAGATTGCCTACATCTCTTTTAATTTGTTTCAGATTTTATTTTTAATTTTAAAAAAATATATATTTAAACATTATTTAACTTCAAAAACATTTTATTTTTTGGAGGATTATAATTTCGAAACACGAGCATCAAAAACAATTCTTATTTCTTACATCACATTAATTTTTAAAATCCTTCATTCATTTCAATTTATTTATTTTGTTTTTTTTAATTTCATTTTTTAAATATTGTTTCTTTCCTTTTTTCCTGTAACTTTTCAGTTTTAACTTTCTTTAAGACCATAAATTTAAAAGACATTTTGATATATTTGACATATATTTTTTTTTAAGATCATAGGATCTAAAAGTATCATTTTACTTTTTAAAATACTATGTCAAGTCAAAATCAGACAACAAATCGAAAATGAAACAAAGAGTACTATGTCTAACTAAATCTTAAAAACTCCGTCAGCATATTTTCTTAAACTAAAAGTTGAAATTGTGCTACTGCAATTTTTTTGTTGTTTACTCTTTCTTTTTTCGGTTAACATCTGGTGGTTGTTTGACCATGAATATTTTTTTACTTTTTCTTAGAGTTGAATTCTTGAAATAATGTTTGGCAATAAAATTTTAAAATTCAACTTCTTGAATTTAGGAATTTAAAAAAAATCAAAAAATTATTTTTGTTATAAACATATTTGTATTATAGTTAATGTCTATTATGTGGAGTCCTTTTAGGAAGAATGTTTAGGAATCCTACTTGGGGACCAAGTTAGATTTCCCCTATAAATAAAGGGGTTTTCCTTCATTATATATCAGATCTGTGGATCCCTAAATATGCTGAAATAAGAAGTTTCTCCTTTCTCTTATTTTATAGTTTCATAACACGTTATCAGCACGAATTTCTGCCATATCGAAGGTGAAATTCTTGGAGTTACATAAATACAAGATAAGTATTTAATTAATTGATAATCTTTCATTCTGTCATAACAATATTTGTGATATAGATTACATCACTGCAATATTTGAAACTTGAAGGTGTCACGTGTTGTCTTACTGGAAATTAATCAATGAGATTTTTTTCTTCTTCTTTATTTACTGATGCTTGTTTGTCGTGACAATTAAGAATTATAATGTTAATCACTTGATGGCTTAATGAAAGTTTGCCAGAAATATATGATCCAGAAAGTGATGATACTTTTTATATCTTGGTTTATTTATGCCTTAAACGTTTAACAGTTGTTAAATTTCTTAAGTGTTTATCCTATTATGTTATTGGTTTGAGTAAGATGATGGATTCAAGTTTCATCGTATTAAAAGGGGGTAAGACGATGGATTCAAGTCCAATCACACTAAGAGGGTAAGACATCTGGTGTGAATCCAGGTGCACCATGATGATAAGATGTTGGGTTCAAGTCCTATCGATTTGTGGCCTAAGACGCCTTTATATGGGTAAGACGATGGATTCATGTCTAATCGCACCAAGAGGGGGTAAGACATCATGTTCAAGTCTTGGTGCACCTTGATGAAATTAAGATTTTGGGTTCAAGTCCCATCGATTTATGGCCTAACACGCTTTTATATAGATAAGACGTTGGGTTTGAGTCTCAATGCATCATATTGATGATATAATGATGACTAAGGCAAAATAATGTGTTTTTGATGAAAAGTAGTCATGAACCCTATTCCATTGAAACCGTTCCATTCCCTAAAGTGAATGTGGTAGCAATGCATAATGTGTTTGAAAGAAGACAAGTGATTGAATAATGCACATGAATTTGGAATGAAGTACTAAGCTATCATAAGATGATACGCTCAGATGATTGTGTTCCATTCCTAAAGAATGAGAACTTTTGATAAATGCTCAAAAATACAGATCCATTCTCTGAAGTGAATGAGGTGTATGCCCACCATGCTAGGCTTGAAAAAGGTCGTGACCTTAGGTCGTGGACGTTGTATCACCAAGAATGTTTCTGGGCAGACATATGTTATAGAAAAGTTCTCTGCTTTATCTTCTGGCTTGTATTGGACAAGAATTAGTGCAATTGAGGCACATTCTACAGAAATTAGAAGTTTACTTATTCCAATATAATTGATAACTCTGTAGAGTTTTCATCTCAAGCATTTAATGATTAATGCCTATTGATTGAGATTGAATAAACTCAATATTAAAGTGAATGTGATAGTGCAAAATAAAGTTTACTAATGTGGATGTGCACTTTATCGTGATGGGATCACGAATCACCTTCAGAAGAGGTAGAGTGATTGAGAAGGAATAAATCAGAAATTTACTCCCGGAGAAGTAAATCTGAAATTTGCTCATATAATAGTAAATTAGAAATTTACTAAAGCAAAAGGCACATGACGTAGTAAACTTGGAGTTTACTAGTACTATCAGTTGGCATGAATGATTTGACCATACCGAAGATGTGCATACTGAATAATAGATATATATTGAAGAACTAGAAACTTATTCAAATATTCTTTATGTTGCTTGTTCTCATGATAAGTTGATTGGATCAACTAATGTAGGGAAAAATGCCAAAATTCTGAAAAGTGTAAAAGGTGAATATGGGGTCGTTCACCTATCATGTGATATGATAAAGAGATGCATCTATAAGATAATCACATGTGCGTTTGTTGTCAACCTTCAGTTTGGCATTTGCAAAATTGTGTGTGCAAGATCGATAATTGAGTTAAGAGCACAACTTTTAGAATATGTAATCAATACAATTCGTCTTGATAATATTGATAAATATCCAAGCTGATGTGACATTTAATGCCTCAAATAAATAGTCAATCATTGCTTAGGAGAATAAAGATTCATGGTCTGAAATATAATATATTGCATACAAAAGTAATTGTACGCATCAGACCAATAAATTATGATCAATTTTTCTCTTAATTGGTTTATGGTTAGGGACCAAATATTTTCCATCTAATAATTTCGATGTGCGGTATATTATTAATGAATATATTATGATGTACAAAGATGAATTCTCCTAAATAGATTGAGATGTATGTTAGTTTATCTAACATAAGGGGGAGATAAAAAGCAATCAAGAGTTACAAATGCTCCTATTGAATATCCCTAAAGGACAGGGTCTACTACATGCATGAAGCATGATAGACCAATCGGTTCTAAATAAAATAATCCTTGAAAACGGGTAGGAGAAAATGATTAAAATGATCATAATGAGGAGGTAATGTGCTCTTGGAGAGCCTACGACATAACACTTCATGAAACCTCATGAGAGGGGTACATACCTGAAAATAATGAAGTGATGAGATCTCAAATAAGTTATGTCGTATTGGGAACCGATACAAAGTGAGATCTCGTCGAGGATATCTTTGATACAATAGTACGCAACATTATATAAGATTAAGATGATATGAACTCTACATCTATTAAATAATGTTGACGAAGAAATATTTTTTAAGTGAAAAGTGGAATGATGCATCTTGGTAAGCATAAAGCTTATTTGACTTTTAGTCTAGACAGTAAAAGATATCATACATTTAATATTGAGTGCTGTCACTTGAGAAATTGATATGAAAATTCCTGAAGGATTCAAAATCTAAAGCATATGCAATTTTTTGGAAAACTTGCTTATAATCCTATATAGATTAAATCAATCAAGAATCTTTCGTATTGTTATGCAAACTATTAACATGAATTGAACTATTGAAGAGTTTTCAAAAGGCAATAGATTGTTTGCCTGAAGTAGTTGAAGAAAGGAACATACAAAATTCTTTGGTCCTGAAAGGAGACTTCATAAAAGGAGATAGAAGGAAACACATTTCGTCAAGGTTTTTATACACATATGAGCTCCCAAGAATGGTGATATCAATGTGCAACAGATTTGTCCAAGTAATGATATGACTGATTTATTCACTAAATCTCTACCAACTACAACTTTCAAGAAGATGGTGCACTAGCTTGGAATGAGAAGATTCAAGTCTTTGAATTGATGTTAACATTAGGGGGAGTTAATACTTGTTGTACTCTCTTAATACTTGATGTACTCTCTTTCCCTCACAAGGTTTTGTCCCATTGGGTTTTCCTTGTAAGGTTTTTAATGAGGCATCCATAATGCATATTATTAGATATGTGTACTCTTTTTCCTTCACTAGAATTTTTTTCCATTGGGTTTTATCTAGTAAAGTTTTAACGAGGCACATAATCTACCAAATAGACATTCAAAGGGGAGTGTTATAAACATATTTGTATTATAGTGAATGTCTATTATGTGGAGTCCTTTTAGGGAGAATGCTTAGGAACCCTAGTTGGGGACCAAGTTAGATTTTTCCTATAAATAAAAGGGTTTTCCTTCATTGTAACTCAGATATGTGGATCCCTAAATATCCCGGAATAAGAAGTTTTATCTCTTCTCCCTACTTTCTCCTTTCTCTTATTTTATTAGTTTCATAACATTTTCACTTTTTTCAATTTAAAAACAAATATAACTCAAATTTTCATATACCATTCACTTTCAAAATAAAAACTAAGAGTATATTTTTTTTCAAATTTCATAACTTTCGTGGCCAAATGGCCTTCCCGGTCATGAAAAATTGTCATTTTTTTCTATGTTTGGCCATAAAATTTCAGATAATTTCAGAATTTTAAAAAAATTGAATAACAGTAAAAATGTATTTTCACTCCAAATTACACACAAAAAGTTAAAAATAACTCCGATTTATATTCATGATCAAACACAATGCACAATTTTCAGAAATCATTTTTTCACTTTAAAAATAAAAATTATCTTTTTCAAATTTCACCGTGAAATATAGCAAACACCCACTAAATCATGCCCAAAAGGTCTGTGTAAACAAAGAAGAACTGTTTATTAAGCAATAGTTTTAAAATGATTCAGCCTGTTGAAGAGATGCTATATGCTGTTAGATTTTCTCATGTTTAAAGTTCTAACACAATTCGCATTGGAACTGTTGGTTCAATTGACCACAAATTTATGTTTCACCACTAAAAATAGTTCAAAAATCAACGACAATCTCCATTTTTTACTAAATGGATCAAAAATCGATGGATTAGACTATATACATGCATCAAAGTATTGTGGGTCGGTACTGAAGTTAAAATAAATAAAGAATGAAAATGAAAACTTAAAGTAACTAATTAAGAATGAAAAATAATTAGGTCTGACAGCGCCTGTAAGGTGCAAAATGTCAGTCGCCTTTTTTTTGAATGTAAGGCATAAGCCTTTATGTGCCTTCCTCTTTTTCTCAGTTAACACCGTTAGCGGCGTAAATGGGAAGGCATGTGGACCCCTACGCCTTTACCCTTTTGGTTTCCTTCATAAATTATTTGCCCTTTTGGATTTTTTGGTCAATTTTGTTGCCCTTTGGCTCCAAACTCATTCCTTTGGGGTACAAATAAAAAAAAGTTAAAATGTGAAATAAAAAAGTATCATTCATGGAAAGATTAAATATTTGAATAATTGTGATTTTTGTATTAATAGAATATATCAGAACAGGTTAATGTGGAAAGCTTAATTAATGACAATGAAAAATAGCTTCTGCTCACCTCCAAGCTAGAAGTTATCCTATAACAAGGTATCATTTTATTTTGTATAGAGACTTTGGAATGAGCTAAGTTAATATGATATGATTTATAGCCTGTTTGATCAAGTTTTAAATATCAACTTATTTTGAATAAATATGTTTTTTTTAAATACTTATAATGAAAAGCAATTTATTTCGCTAATTAATTTGAAAAGCATTGTTAAACAACAATTATTATTTGATCATGTTTTTAAAAAGTGCTTCTAAAAGTTTACTCAAAAGTGTTTTTTGAAAAAAATTCTTTTGTGGAGAAATTACTTATTTCAACATTTGCTTCTACTTAAAAGTATTTTTTATTTTCCTCAATGCTTGGTCAAATACCTTAATTTTTTTAAAAAAAAAATACTTTTCACCTTGGAAAAGTTTGACCAATCAGACTATATATTAGACTAATTTGAGATACATGTTAATGAAATATATCAATCAGGCAAATACTAAATCAAAATTAATATTGAGTATCACATCATTCATCGCCTAAAAGACTATTTGCTAAAAGCAACTTAACAGAAAAACCAAATTGAAATCATTTATGCAAATACAAATCATAGTCTTTAAGCTTCCTCAATAAGAAAAAAACTTTTAACCAAAGTTTAATAAACCATCTCAAAATAGGAAATTCACCTTGGTTAGTTATATATACTAACTATCCAAGTTTTTCAATTCAAGAAGTTACCTTCTCCTGAAACTAAACTTCAATATAGTCAATCTTCAAATCAATCACAATAACACTGATGTTATCTTCGCTACCTCGTGCCATAGCTAGCCGAGTAAGCAACGCTGCTGCTGCTGCACTTGGGGAAGAAAATACTTCTCCTCTCCCATATAGTTTTTCTTTTTGAAGACACTCTCTAGCCACTTGACACGCCATTTCATTTGATATAACGTTCCACAAACCATCACTGGCAAGAATCAAACACTCATCTTCCGAATTCCTTTTTGTGAAGGTAAACTCAGGCTCAGATATGATATATTTTTTAAGATACTTGTCTCCTGTTTGCAATGCAAAATAAAAGAAGTAATCGTCAATACTAGTATTTAAATTTCTTCACAAAAAGCCTGAATAAGAAAAAGCGCCTTAAGAAGTATATATTTCAAAATTAACAAGCACGTAAACCATACAACTTCACTTACAACAAATTATCTAATTGAATGTCATCAAGGTTATATTATCTTGGTTGATATTCAATCTCTACAAGGCATTCAAAAATTCACAAAACAATTGAATCTGCAAATTTTAGCTATTCTACAAACAATTAGAAATATGACGAGATAAGTTTTCTTCGTGAACCATCACTAACCAACTTACTCAATTTTGTTTCTACTTTTAGTTGTCATCTTATAAGCAGGCATTGAATGAACAGACATACACCACATATATCCTACACACAACTCCAACATAAAGCCCTAAATAATTTAAACCATGATTGTCTCTATTGCATAACCTAAAACGAAAGATGGTTAATTACATTGCCTAAATCTAACGAGACGAGATTAAGTTTAATTGTATGGACATAAGTATTGCTTCAATTGGTAACTGCAATAATGTCATTGCATAGAGAAATAGGTTACAGCAAAAGGGAAAATAAGTTACCTATTGCACGAGACATAGCCAGTATTCCTAGAACTCGTGCACAATCGTCAAAATCAACATGGCCTCCACATGCCTCTATTCGAGCACGTTCCTCTGGTCTGTCCGGCTGTAATGGAAAGTCAAGTTATTTTTAACAAGGAAAATCATTTTCTTCGAGTAGTGAACTACAATACCATATTGTCATATCTCAAAACTGAAGCAAGAAAATAATTGGTTATTTCCATAGCTAAATTTGGGACTTCGACTTCAACAAAGAGAGAATACAAACATAAATCATGAATATAATCTTCCATCAAATCCCATTTACAAATCTCTTGTTACATGCTTTCTTTAGTTGCATCAAAATTTTAGTGTACTTTATGGATATTTAGATGCGTTAGCCAAATATGCAGTTAGTATATGTATCATAACTGGAGGGATATCCCTAAGCTAGCAGTCCGCTCATATCAATTAGACAAAATGCAAATGCCTAGTATTAGAATTAGGTATGACAAATAAGTTTTTTTTAAAAATAATACTCTAAAGACATGATACACTGTATAGTGAGATGTAGACAAAATTCACTTTGTCTCTATTAGGTCAAAAGGAAAAATTTCTTGATATGGAGTATTTTACTCTTTTAAGTGTTTCTACTTGACCAAGATCTGAGTTAATTAGATGTGTAGATTTTTAACTACAGAAATGATACTACTTACAAATTGAATAAAAGAAAATAATATACTTAGATCTTCTAAGCATAAAGTATTATTTTTTTGTATAAAAATAAAAATCTCTTATAAAATACATACCTTGTGATCAATAGATAGAGGCATGGCTCTCCCACCACGGCTAAGAACGGCACGTGAATCTCCGCAATTTGCCACAATAATAGTTTTCTCTGTTAGAATCGCCAGCACGGCAGTGGAGCCTCCTAGTCCAAAGTGCTGCGGTGGGCAGCCACAAGGGATACCTATACCACACTCATAGCACGTAACAAAAGCCATCTCATCAATCCTCTCGAAGCAGCTCTTCAACACCCTTTTCCACATCTCGTTAACCCTCTCCCATTCCAATTGTTTTCGTCTCCGACGGGAGATGTTATCGTCGTTGCTGCTGCTACCAGTTATGATGGTTCTTGTCATCATCAACTCTTCTAGTAGTACAAGGTACATTCTATCTCTACACAATCCAGCTACCTGCATCGATAATTTTCATAACCATTATAAGTACTAGTCCTTATTCGCTATTTTAATTTATTTTATGTCCACTTTAATATAGGCTAGTACTCCTTAAATGGATCGATTTAGATTCATAAATTGCTGCTTATCAATGGAAGTAAGTTGGTCAAGAAAAAATATGAACGAGTGATAAGAAGGTGAGAGAAAATAGTGAATCTTTTTTCTTACATGAGGTCCACCATGTCCATCGTAAACAGCAAAGAAATCAATGGGGCGATGTTGATTGATATAAGGGGAGCAAAGATTTGGCCAAGCAGATATCGCATCTTCCATTGAACTCCTTCTTCCAATTAAAGAAATTTCTCCAACCAGTGGCACTGGTTCTTCTGGTGCTCCTGTCCCTGATGTTGCCGAATCAGAATCAGACCCTGATGTTGCCGAACTAGAATCAGACCATGATGTTGCCGAATTAGAATCAGACATCCTGAGATTTGGTACACCAAGATTGATGAGGAATAATTAAGATTCACATAAAAATTGCAGAAGCCTTCTCGGGGAAATCACTAGTTAAGAATTGTAGAAGCCTTTTTTTGGGGAAATCGTCAGTTCAGAATTCTGAAAGCCTTCTTGGGGAAATCGTCAGTTAAGAATCACAAAAGGGTTCTCGGGGAAATCGTCATTGAGATTGATTTGTATTGATGCAATTGTTACAAAAAGACATGGGCATTTATAGGAGTGTGGAGAAGTGCTAAGTACATTTGCTGTATTTTTGTAATCTGTGTAGCTGGAAGGAACTCGTGAATGATTCGAAACGTATGATACAAGTGTATATACATATATTTTTGTAATCTATATCTGTTTTATATGTAATTTGCATTTCTTCTGTTCACATTTATTACATGCATTTGTTTGTTTCTGATATAATAAATCCACAGCTTCTCAATTAGAGACTAGAGTGAAAAAAAAAATGTTGAGGTAGAGAGCCATTTTGAGAATAACTATGTTGGGTTATGATTTATTACTTGTTTCTTATAGTGTGAAAACAAGGTGTAGAAATCATTTTTTGAGTTTCTAAGTCATGAAAATGACAAGCTTAATATAAATACATTTCATTTTTTCAACCAATTTTTTCCACCTAGTCAAAAAGTATTTATTATACTTATACAGAAAAATAAAACATTTAAATATTCTTACAAAATTTGAATGAAAAGTACTTATTATACTTATAAAACGACAAGAAAAGTAAAAACAAAAAAAAAGTACTATTAAAGTTTTTTTTTCTTGTTCTCTAGAATTAAATTTCTAGATGAAACCATTAATTTTATTTCTTACATTAAATAATAAAAAATTAGTGTTTGTTCGTCAAAAAAAAAACCAGTATAGTGAGAGATTTTCATTAAAATTGTATTGCACAAAATTAATGTTTACCAGATGAGTTACTATTCTCAATCGGTTTTCTCTATATTAAAATGGACCCATGTTTTATACAACTACGTAAAAAATAATCGATCGATCAAATTTGGACAAAGCAAATTTTTTTAAATGGATGTTGAACTTTATATTGAGAAGTCGAAATTCAAGTGTTTTGCTATCGATATAAGTTGCTCATAGAGCAAAATAATTAAAACAATAAAAGCTGTATGACCAAAAAAAAATTCAACACGACACAAGTAAGATTTCATTTGTTTACCACACAAATGAGAGAAGCTCTCTTTCCTTCTTATCTCCACCAATTTCAAATATAACATGGAATCTTCATATAATATTTGAAAATAAAATGATAATATATTGAAGCGCCACTAATAATACTTGAAACTTTGTCATCTTCAATGGCCTGAAGACTCATGTTGACATCTTGTATTGTTGCTGGTGCACATAACTTCAACTTTTGTTGTTGAGTAAGAGTCGCTCCATTTTGCATTAGTCTTCTGTTGATAGCAGGCAATATTGATGTTAAGGTAACCATAAGGGATTTGTAAAAATCAATAAGCACTATCTTAATTAATTTCCTCAGGCATCATCCTGGCGTCGAGCTATTTTTCCGCAGGACCTCCCCTACAGTATCGTCACCGGCCTTCATTGCCCTTTGAAAAAAGTAAAAAAAAAAGAGCGCTAGGGAAGAGAGAAAGTTGCAGAAGTGCTTCTAGATCTCATGGAATAAGGCCATACTACATAGCCTCCTTTTCGTACGAAATTCCCGAATTTAGCACTCTTATTACATTCAGTTTGATAAGTATATTCACCGCTAAGGCATTAAGCTTTGAGATTTGCTTTTTATGTGATCTTTCTTTCATAATTGTTGAGAAACACTTTGTATTGGAATTCCCCAATCTAATCTAATATGTTCTAGCCTTCTCTAATACAATACTATCTTCTATAAGGGATCATTTTTTCGGGTTCTGGACAAAAAAAAAAATTCAAGTTCTTGTAGTGAGTCAAAATAAAAGGTTGTAATGCTTTGTTGGACATCTATAACATACCTCTAAGTTGTTTCTTGGATAATTCTTTGACTAATACATTTGAATTCCCTCTGCTTAAACTGTGGCTGAAGAGCCTTAAATTTAGACCAAGCATTCTCCCCCTTTCCTTTTGTTTTTGTTTGAGACCAATGATTCTAGACCATAGTTAAACAATTAGCATGACCAGCCTAAAAACTAGTTTTTTTTTTTAAAAAAAACACTTTTTACTTTGGAAAAACTTGACCAACCAGGCTATTAGACTAATTTGATATACATATGTGAAATATGTGAAAACTAAACCAAGATTAGGAGGTGATCCCTTTTGTTAGTATGTATCAGACTTTTCCCTGTAAACTTAAACTCCATGCCAATTGCAAGATATTGATAATACACTACATATAGTTATGGACATGTGTCTCGACATATAGTCACGACAGGGAATAGTAGCTTCTAGTATGGCAATTTGTTTGATCATGGACCGTTGTATCTTGCTATTGAGGAGGAGTTTATTCACCATAACATCAAGATTAAGGGTGTGTACAAGGATGAGCAATGGAATTGGAGCTTTCTATGGAACCATTTACATGAGACAATCCAAACATCTTTAATGAATACTTCAATGCACCTTATTCAAGAAGATGTTGATAGACCCATCTGGACACTAAAGGAATCTGGAAATTTATTGTCTCTTCATCTTGGAACATCTTAAGGCGAAAAAGGATAATCTCTCCTCTGGAAGCTAAAATATGACACAAGGATATTCCTTATAAGATGTACTTCATTACCCGGAGATCCATTCACAATAGGCTCTCCACAGATGATAAAATTGCTAAGTTCGAAATTGACACAAATACTAATTGCAATTGTTGTTTGTATGCAAAAACGAACTAGGATAAAGAAACGGTTGAACATCTCTTCTACAAAGGAGACTTTGCAAAAAGGATATGGACAGAGTTTGCGGGAAAAAATAGCATCAAATACAAGAATAGCTTATTAAGAAACTAGATCACAGAATGTTGGAACTTCAAGACTACAAAAAACACTAGCGTATCATATACATCCTGAAGATCATGCCTCTCATAGTATTATGGGAACTTTGGAGATCAAGGTGCAGTTCGAAATTTGACACAGAAAAGCCCTCTGTCCTGAGATTCAAGTCCCTGATCACATTCAATATTCATCAACTTATCAACTTATCACAATTAAATTCAAGGGAATCCACACTAATGAGAAGTGGGAGGACATATACCATTGGCCACCTTATTTTTGGAAAAAGATTGGTGGAATCCAACTTTACCATGGTGAAATGGATATGCCCTCCTACATCATTATTGAAACTCAACACAAATGGTTCGTGCATAGAGGGTAACTATGAAGGAGGAGGGATTCTCAGGGATAGCACATGTAGCGTGTTGATGGCATTCAACCTACCACTAAGCATTGAAACAAGCAACCAAGCTAAAGCATCTGCACTGCTCTTTGGACTAAAATGGTGCATAGATAATAATATGAACCAGATTGTTGCTGAAATGGACAAATGGTGCCTACCCTCCTTTAGAGTTGAAAAATGTAAACCCAGGTTCATTAATCTTCGAACCCCCTAGAAGGCCTTGAGTGTTAAATACCGTTAGTTTTTTTTACTAGGATAGTTTTTTGCTTTATCACTAGATTGGTATTCCAATCTCCCAAGAAGGTATGGTTAATCCCTTCTTATTCAAATGTAATATTTTTCAAGTGGCAATGCAAAGTGATAGTTTATATATATATATATATAAATGTGTCCCTGACATTCTATTTTTTTGGAGAGTCTAGGCATCATACTCCTCTTGCTCATGTATTTTGCTATGTTCTTCTAATACATATATTTAATATACAAGATAGGTGTTATGCCTAACCCCCTATCCTGAAAGTGGCTTTTTATTTTTTTTTAAAAAGGGTTTAGGATTGAATGTCCACGACTAACTTTGACAGAAATATTCTTGAATCAAATAAAAATGGCAGAACTACTGACTTTATCTATCACATTATTTGTCGCCTAAAAGACTACCTGCTAAAAGCAACTTAACTCAAATTAAAATCACTTAAGCAAATACAAATCAATGTCTTAAGCTTCCTCAATAAGAGAAAACTTTAAAGCGAAGTTCAATAAACCATCTCCAAATGGAAAATTCCCCTTGGTTGGTTATGCTAATTAACTATCCAAGATGTTCAATTCAAAAAATTACCTTCTCCTCATGAAACTAAACTTCAATATAGTTTATCTTCAAATCAACCACAATAACACTGATGTTATCTTCACTGCCCCATCCCATAGCTAGTTGAGTAAGCAGTGTTGCTGCTGCACTTGGAGAAGAAAACTTCAATTTATACTTGATTTTGTATTCTAATCATGATTAGACCTTAATTTAGGTAATTAAATCTCAATTCTTAATTATGACATGTGGCTATCATCTAAATGGGTACTTAGGGAAATGGAAAGAATGAGTAAGGGAGAGGAGCCTCATCCGAATCTTCAAAAATGCATGTAATGCAGAAAAGCTGGCAACATATGTTGTCCGTTCCGAAAAATTTTCTATTCACACTTTTGGTCACCAGGGGCTTTCTCTGCTTCTTATCCCCATTCATCAAAGCGATGTTGCTGACTGCTGACTTGGACGGCTCCTTAATGCCAATTCTCTCTCTTTTATTTTTTTTTATTAGATATTCATATTGAAACTTGATTAAATTAGAATTCAGGCTAAAACGTTTTACATTAAAAATAAAGTTTTTTTCTAATAAAAGCGATTACATATCTAAGGAGACTTGAACTCAAACTCAAAATCTCTAATTAAGAATAAAAAAATATTTACAATATCATAATTCTACTGGTTTCCCTATTTCATTTCAGTTAGCAAAAAGGGACCGGGTTTTTTTGTTCGGTGATGGTGGGACTGGGTCCTCACACTTCTCGTCTCATCTGCCCCACTTTTCAAGAGATTTTCTACACGTTACATCTTTAATGCATGCGAGAAATTCCATCATCTCGTACTAAACAAGAAATTCACATCCGAACGAGGTTTTTTTATATAGTATTTGATTTTGATTTTTGGGTTGTGGGTTGTGGATTTGACTTTGGCTTTTATGTTTAAAAAATTTAAGCCAAAATTATCTAAATTGAGTATATAATATGTAAGAACTACTAAAAGTTAATTTACTAGTAGTTTTATAAAATCTCACTGGAGTATATAATATGTAAGAACTATTCCCTCCCTTTAAAAAAATAATTTATTTTCTTTTTAGTTTGTTTCACAAATAATAATTTCTTTTTTTATAACATTTTAATTTTAACTTTCCACGTGTCATATTTAAGGTCACAAGATTAAAAGACATTTTGATATATTTGATTTAATTTTAATTTACAATCACAAGATTAATTTTTTTGTCAAATTAAATCAGACCATTCTTTTTAAAAGTAAGAGAGTATTAACTAGTGTGAATAATAAGGGAATCTTTAAAAATGTATGAAAATGCGGAAAAGCTGGCAATATTTGTCTTGTCCAATCCAAACACTTGTATATCACAGCCCACAGGGGCTTTCTCTGCTCCTCAAAGCGGTGCCTTCTCTCATCCTTTACTACGTGGACAAAAAATTATCCCAATTCTTCCTCTTTCAGTTACCATAAAGAACCGGGTCACATGTGTCAAGAGATTTTCTACACGTTAAATCTTGACAAAGTTACTCAAATTGTAAGCATCTCTCACTTTCAATTATAAGATTGTAAGTTTAAATTATCAAAGAAACAAAAAGGTAGAAATTCTAGTAAAAAAAATACACGCGAAAAATTTCATCATCTCACGGTTAATGAGAAATTCGAAAGGTACGTACTCAATTTACGTCACTGTAATGACGTGTCACTTTACATCACTCAAGTTCTCTAAAAAGCCCTCAACATTCTTAGTTGTTTATTTTCATTTGTCATGGGTCTTATAAGGTATAACTGGTATTATTCAAAAATAGTACAGATGCAACTAAACATTTTTACGTTTCTACTATTATATTTTCTTGACAAATGTACTACTATTTGGAGTTATAATCTTTCACACACCTATAAAATAAAATGCCAGTGTCTCACCTTTACCACAGTATAACTAAAGATGGATAATAGAGGCAATGCCGATCACAACTAGGAAGGCAGGTTGCATCGCCAATACAGAATTCAATTGAGAAGGAGAGAGCAGGCCCGGACAGCACGGATGAGGGAAGGAGTATTGCCGCCGCCCGCGGTTTGATCAAAGTCTGTACAAGGAATGAGGCCTTCAATGGAAGATGAGATTTCAATTCACCCAAATCTTTGTTCCCCACCGATCAATGGCGATCGACCTGTTCATTTCTATGTTGTTTATGATGGTCATGGTGGTCCTCAGGTAAACTTGCGACTTCTTTTTTTACCATGTTATTTATTTATTTTTGACTATTTTTTAATGTTAGATTACACGTATCTCTTTTAATTTTGTTTCAGATTTTTTTTTTTATAAAAAAAATGTTTAAAGATTATTTTTTTAACTTTAAAAATCATTTTACTTTTAATGAGGATTACAATTTCTAGATGCTAGAGTCAAAATCAATTTCTTAGTTCTTTAGTTTAGATTAATTATCTTTTAAACTACTTATTTTGTTTCAATTTGTTTATTTTACTTTTCTTTCTATTCCATCTAAACAAGAATTGTTAGTACTATTTCTTTTCTTTTTTCGGTAACTTTTCAATTTCAATCTTATATAAGACAACAAAATTAAAAGATATATTGATAATTTTAACAAAAAAGTTTTAAGATCACGAGATTAAAAAATATTCTTTACTTTCTTAAATATTATGTCAAAGTCAAAATCACACAATAAATTAAATATGAAACAAAGGGAGTGATACCTAATATTACCCGACAAACTCTGTAATTATATTTTTTAAACCAAATTTTAATACATTAAAATTTGACTCTTGATGACTGACTATACTTTTAGGGATCATTTGATAATTTTAGGGATAGTTTGGTTAGTTGGTGAGATAACACAGAGATAGACAAAGACATCATTTTTTGTGGAAATAAGTTAAAGATTTGATGGAAATAAAATTACCCAAGATAATAATATATGCACAAGTGAAAGACCAACAATGATTTTGTAAGAGACTTTATTCAATAACTCAATGACTCTTGTATTTTTGTACATTGAATGTATATCTCACTACACAATGAATGTATCTCTCACTACATTAAAAATATGTAATAAGACACCCCTATTTATGGGACTAACAACCAAAGTAAACTAGGACTAGGAAACTATAAAACTAACAAATCCTAATTAAACATAAATAAGTAAATACCATAAATAACAAATCCTAAACTAGTAAGGAATCCTAAACTATTTAGGAATTCGATTCTTGATTTATTTCCTACATAGTCTCCCTTAAACCAAGATCTTCGAATGTGACCATGCCTAACATCTTCTTCAACTTTCTGAAATATATAGCATCAACAAAATCGTGCGTGCCATCTTTTGTCAACTTCAATCTCTCTTCAGTAGAATTCAAGATCAATTTGACTTTCTCCTTGACTTTCTTCATATTTAATATTTTAACAATATCATCATCATATTTTTTTCTTTTCTTGTATTCTTGAAAAACTATTCTTGCCTTAAAATCGTCTGCTTCTCCAATCGATTTGTACTTGATCTTGCATGTCCATTCAACTTCAGTTGATTGTGTATGTGGTAAAGTAGAATCTTCAACAAATAACTTTTCATGCTCTTCAAAACCTTTATCTTCCCTTACTTTCTCCACAATTTTTTTGGGGAAATCGTCAGTTCAGAATTCTGAAAGCCTTCTTGGGGAAATCGTCAGTTAAGAATCACAAAAGGGTTCTCGGGGAAATCATCATTGAGATTGATTTGTATTGATGCAATTGTTACAGAAAGACATGGGCATTTATAGGAGAGTGGAGAAGTGCTAAGTACATTTGTTATATTTTTGTACTCTATGTAGCAGGAAGGAACTCGTGAATGATTGAAAACGTATGATACATGTGTATATACATATATTTTTGTAATCTACATTTGTTTTATATGTAATTTGCATTTCTTCTGTTCTCATTTTTTACATGCATTTGTTTGTTTCTGATATAATAAATCCCCAGTTTCTCAATTAGAGATTAGAGTGACAAAAAAAAGTGATGAGGTAGCGAGCGATTTTGAGAGAAACTATGTTGGGTTATGATTTATTACTTGTTTCTTATAGTGTGAAAACAAGGTGTAGCAACCATTTTTTGAGTTTCTAAGTCAAAAATACATTTCATTTTTCAACCAACTTTTTCCACCTAGTCAAAAAGTATTTATTATACTTATACATAAAAATAAAACATTTAAACATTCTTACAAAATTTGAATGAAAAGTACTTATTATACTTATAAAACGACAGAAAAAGTAAAAACAAAAAAAAAACTACTATTAAACCTTTTTTTCTTGTTCTCAAGAATTAAATTTGTAGATGAAATCATTAATTTTATTTCTTACATTAAATAATAAAAAATTAGTGTTTGTTCGCCAAAAAAACCAATATAGTGAGAGATTTTCATTAAAATTGCATTGCACAAAACTAATATTAACCAGATGAGTTACTATTCTCAATCGGTTTTCTCTATATTAAAATGGACCCAAGTTAAATACAATTACATAGAAAATAATCAATATGTCAAATTTGGACAAAGCAAAATTTTTTAAATGGATGTTGAACTTTTATATTGAGAAGTCGGAAATCAAGCGTTTTGCTATCGATATAAGTTGCTCATAGAGCAAAATAATTAAAACAATAAAAGTTGTATGACCAAAAAATAAAATTCAACACGACACAAAGTAAGATTTCATTTGTTTACCACATAAATGAGAGAAGCTCTCTTTCCTTCTTATCTCCACCAATTTCAAATATAATATTGAATCTTCATATAATATTTGAAAATAAAATGATAATATATTGAAGCGCCACTAATAATACTTGAAGCTTTGTCATCTTCAATGGCCTGAAGACTCCTATTGACCTCTTGCATAGTTACTGGTGCACATAACTTCAATTTTTGTTGTTGAGTAAGAGTCGATCCATTTTGCATTAGTCTTCTGTATATAGCAGGCAATATTGATGGTAAGGTACTCATAAGGGATTTTTAAAAATCAATGAGCTCTATCTTAATTAATTTTCTCAGGATCAGTAAGTATATTCACAGCTAAGAAATTAAGCTTTTAGATTTGGTTTTTATGTGATCTTTCTTTCATAATTGTTGAGAAACACTTTGTATTGGACTCTCCCAATCTAATCTAATATGTTCTAGCCTTCTTTAATACAATACTATCTTCTATAAGGGACCATTTTTTCATGTTTTGCACAAATATATTTTTCAAGTTCTTGTAGTGAGTCAAAATAGAAGGTTGTGCTGCTTTGTTGGACATCTATAACCTCTAAGTTGTTTCTTGGATAATTCTTTGAATGATACATTTGAATTCCCTCTACTTAAACTGTGGGTTAAAGAGCCTTAAATTTAGACCAAGCATTCTCCCTCTTCCCTTTTGTTTTTGTTTGAGACCAATGATTCTAGACCATAGTTAAACAATTAGCATGACCAGCCCAAAAACTAGTTTTTTTTAAATAAAAAAAGTACTTTTTACTTTGGAAAAACTTGACCAACTAGGCAATTAAACTAATTTGATATACATATTAGTGAAATATGTTGGTCATGTGAAAACTAAACCAAGATTAGGAGGTGATCCCTTTTGTTAGTATGTATCTGACTTTTCCCTGTAAATTTAAACTCTATGCCAATTACAAGATATTGGTATTACACTACATATAGTTATGGGCATGTGTCTGGACATATAGTCACGACAGGGAATAATAGCTTCTAGTATGACAATTTGTTTGATCATGGACCTTTGTATCTTGCTATTGAAGAGGAGTTTATTCACCATAACATCAAGGTTAAGGATGTGTATAAGGATGAGCAATGGGATTGGAGTTGTCTATGGAACCATCTATATGAGACAATCCAAACATCTTTAATGAATATTTCCATGCACCTTATGCAAGAAGATGCTGATAGACCCATCTGAACACTAAAGGAATCTGGAAAATTAAATGTCTCTTCATCTTGGAATATCTTAAGACGAAAAAGGATAATCTCTCATCTGGAAGTTAAAATATGGCACAAGGACATTCCTTATAAGATGTACTTCATTACCCGGAGATCCATTCACAATAAGCTCTCCACAGATGATAAAATTGCTAAATTCAGCATTGACACAAATACTAATTGCAATTGTTGTTTGTATGCAAGAACGAACTAGGAAGACTACAAAAATTAGCATCAAATACTAGAATAGCTCATTAAGAAACATGATCATAGAATGTTGGAACTTCAAGACTACAAAAAACACTATGGCATCATACATCCTGAAGATCATGCCTCCCATAGAATTATGGAAACTCTGGAGATCTAGGTGCAGCTCCAAATTTTACAAAGAAAAGCCCTCCATCCTCAGATTCAAATCCTTGATCAAATTCAATATTCATCAACTTATCACAATTAAATTCAAGGGAATCACACTAATGAGAAGTGGGAGGACACCATTTTCCACCTTGTTTTTGGAAAAAGATTGGTGGAATCCAACTATACCATGGTCAAATAGATATGCCCTCCTACACCACTATTGAAGCTAAACACAAATGGTTCATTCATAGAGGGTAACTATGAAGGAGGAGGTGTTCTCAGGGATAGCACATGTAGCGTGTTGATGGCATTCAACATACCGCTAAACACTAAAACAAGCAACCAAGCTAAAGCGTCTACAATGCTCTTTGGACTAAAATGGTGCATAGATAATAATATGAACCAGATTGTTGCTGAAATTGACTTTTTCATTATGTAGAACACCATCAATGGAATATGGACAACACCCTGAAAGATTGAAGAAATTGTTAGATATATCAAGAGTCTTATGGGATTACATGGAATTACCACCACCCACTGCTATAGGGAGGCAAACAAAGTGGCTGACAAACTAGCATCCCTCAGCCACTCTTTGGAGTCTTTACAGATTTACTTGCAATACAATAGCATTCCAAGAGTTGTCAAAGGAATCATAAACATGGACAAATGGTGCCTACCCTCCTTTAGAGTCAAAAGATGTAAACCCAGTTCATTAATCTACGAACCCCCTTGAATGCCTTCAGTGTTAAATACCATTAGTTTTTTTGGCTAGGATCGTTTTTTGCTTTATCACTAGATATGTATTCCAATCTCCCAAGAAGGTATGGTTAACCCGTCTTCTTCAAATGTAATCTTTTTCAAGTGACAATACAAAGTGATAGTTTATATAAAAAAAAGTGTCCCTAACATTCTATTTTTTTTAGAGAGGTTAGGCATCATATTCCTCTTGCTCATGTATTTTGCTATGTTCTTCTAATACATATATTTAATATACAAGATAGGGGTTATGCCTAACCCCTATCCAGAAAGTGACTTTTGATTTTTAAAAACTGGGTTTACGATTGAATGTCCAAGACTTGCTTTGGCAGAAATATTCTTGAATCAAATAAAAATGGCAGAAATACTGACTTTATCTATCACATTATTCATCGCCTAAAAGACTACTTTCTAAAAGCAACTTAATAGAAAAGTCTAATAGAAGTCATTTAAGAAAATACAAATCACTGTCTTAAGTTTCCTCAATAAGAGAAAACTTTAAAGTGAGGTTCAATAAACCATCTCCAAATGGGAAATTTCCCTTGGTTGGTTATGCTAATTAACTATTCAAGATGTTCAATTCAAAAAGCTACCTTCTCCTCATGAAACTAAACTTCATTATAGTTTATCTTCAAATCAATCACAATAACACTGTTGTTATCTTCACTACCCTATCCCACAGCTAGCCAAGTAAGAAGTGTTGCTGCTGCACTTGGAGAAGAAAATACATATGATTTTTCTTGTTGAAGACACTCTCTAGCCACCTGACACGTCATTTCATTTGATACAACGTCCAACAAATCATCACTAGCAAGAATCAAACACTCATCTTCCGGATCCCTCTTAATTATTAGTCTCTTTTTATTCATATAAATTTATCTTACAATACAACTTATATAAATGAAAAGAGACTAATGATTAAGAATCAAACAGTCATCTTCTGGTTCTTTTCTTCTCATACACTATCATTAATATTTTATTTATTTATTTATTTCAATTTTTAAAAAACATTTTTTTCTTATGTATCCCTCAAAATATTTGAGGAAAATAAAAATCACTCTATGAATAAGTCTATAGTTCTCTACATTCATCACTCAATTATATTAAAAGGGAAAATACATTTAGGAATATTAAGAGCCTCTTTGGATTGGCTTAAAATGGTAGCTTTTAAAAAGCAATTTTTTAAACTCAAATGATTTTTAAGTCAAAAAATAAAAAGCAGGGAGAGTCCTACTTTTGGTCTTTAACTTATTTTAAGTCATTTTAAAATTATTTAAAGTTATTTTTAAATTTGTCAAACACTCCCAAAAGGTATAAATGACTTAAAAGTAGATTTGACCAACTTTTGAGCCAATCCAAATAGGCTTTATAACTCTTTTGATATTGTCATTCTACCATGTTATTTTCGCATAGTGTAAGGTTCCATTTGGAGGAAAGTGCTTCCTATCAAGAGTTTTTTCATATCCTGGGCTCGAACCCGAGACCTCTTGTTAAGGAAGGAGCAACCTCATCCACTATACCACGTCTTTTGGTAGTCATTCTACCATATTTTATTTATTATTAACACTTTTACTAAGTATCTTTACAGGTACCCAGAGTGACTTTTCGAAAAAGCTATTCAAATGATATTTTTTAATTCATTATTGTATATCGCACTAATGTCAGACAAACATTAGGTCGTTTCTTATATTATGATTTACTTTTTCTTTGTGTATATTTCATGTTTATTATACTTGTACATTGTTTTTATCTCCCCCTCAATTTGAAAAAAATGAGTTTAGCCGGAACCCATAGTTGTGGATTTTGAAGGGTGCTTAATACCTTCTCTTCAGAATTACTTGAACCCTTAACTAGAATCTAAAGCGGTTTTCGTAGATTAAAATGTGAGTCATGCATGTCAAAAATCAAATAAGTTTTTCTTGTTTTTCCTTAAAAACTAGGTGGCGACTCTATACAACAATTAATCATTTTAGAATCTATAAGTTATGTTTTATCTAACCTTGGTAAAAATAGGGCATAACAGTTTGGCGACTCTGCTGAAAAAAATCCAGGTTTTAATCATAATAGACTCAATTTTTTAATTGAGAGAGGTATTTTTACTTGCGTTTTCATATATCAATTTTTTAATTGTTTGATCCTTTTTGTTTCATATAATGTGAAGTATATGCTATTTGTATTTTGCACATAATTTTTTTTATTAATTTCCTTCATAAACTATATATTACTATCAATCATTTGCTTCATTATTTCATACACCGTAGTTGTATATTTATTATTACTTTATTTATTTATTACATCATTTCAATTGAATCTTTAGCCATACACCTCACACACTATGGTTCACGCGGAGAGTGTCTCACGCTCCTCAAATTTTCTTTCGGATTCTTAAGCTTCAGAGTTAGTGCAATAAGGTTAGTGTGCCTTCTTGTAAATATACAAGAGAAAATGGTCTAAAACCCCCCTAATCTATTACCCAATTCTCAACTACACACTTATTTTTTACGGGAGTCCTATTACCCCCCTGAACATTTTAAAAGTATAATATATACCCCCTTAAAAACGCACACCCAGATTTATATAAAAAAGTGAATTGCACGCGCCCTGCCACGTAATATTAACTTTTTTAAAAAAAAATTCTTTATTCTGCAATTATTTTATATAAAAATATTATTATTCCTTTTCTTTATTTTATTTCCCTTTTATATTTTTTTCTATTCTTTTTCAGCCCATATCTTCTTCTTCTTCTTCTTTTCCTTTTCTTTGGCTAAAATTTTTCTGCCATTGAAATGGAAATTTCAAGTTCCATTTGTAATAAAAAATTTTACTTTCCTAATCTTTGTTTGAATTATTTCCAGAGAACTTCCCAATTTTCTTATAGAACTATTTCAATATGCAATATTTGGACCTTTTTTTGAATTAATTTGTGGGTCTTTTGGGTATTGAATATAGGATCAAGAATTTTCCTTGTATTGAAAGTTTATTAAAGAAAATTAGTTGAGTGTCACTGTATTGAGCTTAAATTTGTTTGGATTTGAAAGATTTTGGGTCCAAAATTTGGTGGCTTCCATTGATGCTCTACTAAGTTGCTTTGGAGAAGAAAGCAAATTAGAAGTAGAAATAAATAAGAAAAAAAAATTAAATGCATGTATTTACGAAAAAATATTAAAAGTAATTTTTTAATTTTTATTCATTGAACTTTTGAGGATATTTTCTTGTCTGTCAAAATTTCTTTCATTTTGGTTAATTCCTTTTTGTCTACAACAACTTCTGATATCGCATAATTCAAATGTGCTCTTCTCCGGCGATTCCCAATTGTTTGGTCGTTCTGGTAAAGCTTCACTTAACTTGTGTTTCCTCGTGCATTTGTGTATACAAGTTGGTTTACTATTGAGTTTCCTTGTGATTTATTTCTAATTTCATGATTTTGATTTCGTCATAACATTTGAGTATGCGATTTTTTCCTTCATTCATAATGACTTAGGGTGTGTTTGGTAGGAAGGAAAATGTTTTCCTCGAAAACAAGTGGATTTTGACTTATTTTCTCATGTTTGGTTAGTGAGTAGAAATATTTTTCGAAAAATATTTTTTAGTGTTTGATTTATTAATGAAAAACATTTTAAAGAAAATATCTTTTATTTTTATACTAGAGAGTAGAAAATAAAATTTTGAAATTGAAAATATTTTTTAAAAACAAACTTTAATTTTTTGTTTTTTTTGGGGGGTGGGGGTGGAGGGGTGGGTCAGGGGTAGGGGTAGAGATGATGAATGGTGGAGGAATTTGGTCTTTGTTGCTATGGAGAAGAAAGACAATAAATAAGAAAAAAATAAAAATACATATATTTATAAAAGAGATTAAAAATAAAGTTCTAATATTTATTTTTTCTGCTCACTCGCTCAAAGAGAGTGAAATGCACTCTCTTTGCCAGCTAAGCATTCAAGGAGGTAATAATTTCAGTTTTAAACACTTCAGGGGGGTAATGGGACTCTCGTGAAGTTAAAGTGTGTAGTTGGAAATCCGAATATAGATTGGAGGGGCTTTTGGCCATTTTCTCAATATACAATCCTACTCTTGAACATCTAGTAGAATTCATACTCTAGAAAATAGGTCATGTTGCATACTGCTTAGGCGAGATAGTTCAAGACACCGTCTCCATAATTAGGAAGCCACCTTTTGTCAAAGGATAAATGATCCATGGACTTTATGAGGCATCAACATATAGTGGAGCGTGCAGATAAAATAGGGGAGTTTTTGACCAAATGGTCACATTTTTTCATTTTATTATTTTTTCATGACTTTTCTACTTTCACTCAGTTCTCATATTTTAAAGGAGAACAGTCTCGACCTACAGGTGGGGATGATCATGATTATTCACAATCATAAAGGCATCTCAAGAAGCAACACAATAAAGAAGTACTCTTTCACTGAAGATGTCAACAAACATCGAACTTACGAGGCATCGTTCCGAGTTTGTCTATACCTTTGCATTTAATTTTATACATTTTTTTAATATTCAGTAAGTATCTTTGATTTTCTTTTTCTTGCATTCCTTCAACACATGAATACATTCTCATACATAAATTTTATTTCATATCTTTACGAACTACGCGAACCTGATTCTCATCTCGATGAGATACGTAGGCAACCCTTCTTGGGTTTGGTACTCTTTTACAAAAAAAACATTTGCTTATATGCTTGGCATCTTATATTATAACTGCATGAATTACGCATACTTGATTCTTGTTTTCTACAAGATGCATAGGCAACCCTCATTTGGGTTCGGTCCCATTTTTTATTTCAAATTTTTTTTTTTTTTTAAAAACAAATAAACAAAAATAAATCAAATTCTAGACTTGATTGGTACCAACATAGTTAGGAGTGAGCATGAAGAAGAAATATTTGGTATGATGGAGAGGATCAACTTCATGGGAAACCATAGATTCTTTTGGTACCTCTTAATCACACCTTAGTGACACTTGAAATAATTCTCTTGCATACATCTAAGACAAGAAAGAAATTAACTTCATCGTTTCGTGTGCATTTGTGTGGTGAGCCTTAGATTAATTCATTACATTGCATTGTTGATCTAGAACTTGGCCTAAATGTCTATTGAGGCGAAATCATGAGTAACACTTGCTTGGGAAAGGATTGTAGGCCTTCTTTGACGCGATTGTGCTTTTCATAGCCTACCAAATGACATTTTCCCTAGCATCCCCCTTTGAGCCTGTAGCCTTTTCTTTGAACAACCACATTTTTAGCCTATTCCCTTTGAGTGCTTAAATGCACTATCCCTCTCTTGGCCCAACCTTCCTGAGCCCACTAAGACGTGTCGATTTTGGATTAAAGAACCAAGATCAAAGACGTCAAAGGCAAAAGATGCTAAGTCCCAGAAGAACAAAAATGAAAAGATGACTTCAAAGAGAAGAAACAAAAACCCCTCACAAAATAAAAAAAATCACCAACAAAGGTGGAGAAACTTCGAAAAAAGGAAAAAAGAAAAAAGGATTCTACAAAAAAGAGGGGAAAGGACTCCAACAACAAACGATTCAAAGGAAGACAAAACAAATTCAAAAGAAAGGGACAATACAACAAAGAAGACCAAACGTCGAAGTGCAACAAATGTCAAAAGCACAAATACAATGCTTGTTCAAGGAAGAATTAGTCACTTTTATCCAAAATAATATCCTACCTATCCCCAAGTCCACATTACAAGACAATAACAAGTCCTACACGATCCTATTCCAAGTGCTCTCACATTGGTGGATACTTACATGAGGGCCAAGGCTATGGTATTATGATTGCATGCATGAATATCTTTTTTTAGCGTGAGCGTACTTTCCAAATTTCCTAAAAGTAAAATATTTAAATGTGTGAAAATTAGGACTTTCTTAGTGGTGAGGGGCAATTGAAACATGAGGATATGTTAGTTCGAAATCTTTATTTGAAACAAAACGAACAAATCTAGTCAACACTAAGGTATGTTTAAGGTACCCCCTGAAACTATGTGAATTACTTTGATGTTGATCTCGATTAGCTGAGAAAAGATAGTGAAATTCTTATGCACAATACTAATTATTGGTACCAACTGAAGTCAAAACGTGACTCTATCTTTTTCACTTTTCAACGTTTCCTTCAAAAACAAACACAAAAAAAAATAATTAAAAAAATCATGTTTCCTGGCGCCCAACATCAAATATGGGCATTTTTATTTCCACTCAAGGCGCCCACCTCCAAATACAGGCATTTTTATTTTCAATCAAGGCGCCCACCTTCTAATACGAGTATTCCAGTACATTTTACAGGCACCCACCTTTTAATACGGGTATTTCAGTACATTTTACAGGCACCACCTTCTAATACGGGTATTTCAGTACATTTACAGGAGCCCACCTTTTAATACGGGTATCTCAGTACATTTTACAGGCGCCCACCCTCTAATATGGGTATTTCAGTACATTTTACAGGCGCCTACCTTCTAATACGGGTATTTCAGTACATTTTATAGGCGCCCACCTTCTAATATGGGTATTTCAGTACATTTTTACAGGCGCCCACCTTCTAATATGGTATTTCAGTACATTTTACAGGCGCCCATCTTCTAATACGTGAATTTCAGTACATTTTACAGGCGTCCATCTTCTAATAAGTGTATTTCAGTACATTTTACAGCTGTCCACCTTCTAATATGGATATTTCAGTATATTTTACAGGCGCCACCTTCTAATACGGGTATTTCAGTACATTTTACATGCACCCACCTTCTAATATAGGTATTTCAGTACATTTTACAGGCGCCCACCTTCTAATACGGGTATTTCAGTACATTTTACAGGCGCCCACCTTCTAATACGGGTATTTTAGTACATTTTACAGGAGTCCACCTTCTAATATGTGTATTTCAGTACATTTTACAGGCGCCCACCTTCTAATACGGGTATTTCAGTACATTTTTACAGGTGTCCACCTTTTAATATGGATATTTCAGTACAATTTACAGGCACCCACCTTCTAATGAGGGTATTTTAGTACAATTTGCAGGCACCCACCTTCTAGCGCATGTATCCACTTTCTGGTGCATGTTTTCAATACATTTTACAAGCACCTACCTTTTAATATGGGTATTTGACATTTCAAGTACATTTTACAAGATTTTACATTTTTGTTGTCCCGCCAATTGAAGACCCTTTGCATTACATGTTTGACCCTCCATTTGTACTAAATTCTTTCTAGCATTATCACAAATGAAAACAGTGTCATCACGATTCAACACTGGGGCAACTTTTGAGAGTCAATCAAAATTTATTATAACTTTGCATTTTGAACTACATTGACCTGATTCTCATGAAACTCGAGATATGTTGGAAGCTCTATGCAGGGTTCGGTCATTACAAGGACATAATCATTCTTTCTCCCCAGCAAGTGTGTAGTCTTGCATCCTCGGCATCTCACAACTCGCTACTGGGACAATTTTGGAAGAGACATCGAGAACATGCGAAACCTTTAAATAGGACACAGGGTCATCCACCCCAAGCAACTAGACAAAGAGGCTATTTGTCTCAACTTTCGAACAATACATGGCCTGATCTGTATGCAACCTGAGGTATGCAGGTAACTCTCAGCCAGAGTTCAACCAAATTTTTTTTTACCGAGCAAAATTGGCCGAGTGTCAACATTTTCGCCCGAAAACTTCTACGTCATCTTCAGTCAAAAAGGGGCAAACTGTTGACACCCAATTTTGGCTCTCCATGCTCAAAAATAACGTCTTCAAACTTCTGATTGTTGAAGAGCACAAAATATAATTTTTATGCATTTTCTTTCATTTTAACAATTTATCGATAATTATCCTTATTTTAGGATTTTTATTAATTTATTGTCATCTTGTCACTTTTTACAATTTATTGATAATTATTCTTAGTTTCGTAAATAATAGGAATTTATTTTCATTGTACAATTTTAATAGTCACGATATTTTTACAGTCATCTACACACGTACACAACATAGCACTGTACATAATTTATTCTTTACAACACAATACATCTTTCAAAATATTGATTACATTTTTTATTTTTATAATTACATTTCGATACACATATTTTTACATTAATTATATATTTAGCACAGTCCGTAAATAAAAAAGTCAGAGCAATTATTCTTAAATACGGAGCAATAACTCAATCAAATCAAGATCTCGTCACCTTTTAAAAAGTTGACATTTGAGGTGATAGATCTCGTCACCTTTTTAAAAGTTGACATTTGAGGTGATAGGTTGGAGCTTTTATCTTATGGTCAAAGAGCCTTAAGGGGAAGAGGAAGCTTATTATTTTTTGGGCAAAAGAGTGAGTTATTTTGTATTATAAAAGTGGGAGGGGTCTCTCATTTTCCATACACACTTACACACTACCTCACATACATTTCTCTTCTTCTCTCTACACTTTGATATGTTTTCTTTTCATAGAAAGGCTAGCAAGACTAGCCTCATTTTCTTCCTTGCATATTTATTCACATATTTGCCTTTATATTTATTCATATATTAACTTTACATTTCTCATGCATTTGTTTTTATATACATTTATTCATTGTCTTTACTTTTTTATATATATGGTGTTTATATTTGTTTATGCCTTGTCTTTACATTCATTATTTATACATTGCTTTTACATTTATTAATATATATTGTCCTTATATTTATTTATTTACTTTTTATATTTGTTTATATGTATTGTCTCTACCTTTCTTTATATATTGTCTATTTCTTTCTACATTTTTGCACACCTTCATATATTTTCTATACATTTTTACACACTTTACATTTTGCTTACATCTTCCTAACACTTTCACATACATACTTTATTTTACACCAACTAAATATTTATATATATTATATTATATTATATATATGTATTTTACATATTTCGTATACACATATTGTATACACAAGAGGGAGAAACTTTTCATTAGAGAGGGATAAGTTTATTGACTAAAAAAGCTTTTTACATTTTTATATATTGTTTCTACTTTTTTATACATTATCTTTACACTTCTGCATATATTATATATTGTATTTATATATTATAAATAATATTTACATTGTTACTAAATGTCCTTTATTTTCCTTACAAATATGTGTACATTTTCTTTATACTTACAAGTTACAAGCATTTTTTAGTATTCATAATTTTCCAGTGACAAGCACACCGGAGCTCTGCCCGGAATCCAGCGAGTCCACTATCCAAAGACCCCTGTTTCCCTCTTCTCCATTTTTCCGGCGAAACCCACCGGAAACTACCAATCCCCCTTCGTTTTTTGCCTTTTTCCGGCAAAAAAGCCACCTGATAATCCGTCAGAACCGCTGCCCAAGCAGCCACCAAAAACCTCCAGGCCATTAGACCATTTTCCTTCTTCTCCACGACCAAAAATCCCCCGGAAACTAGCTACAAACTCAACCCTTCACCTTCATTTTCTCCTCCACCAAACCACCGCCTGAATCACCAGTGCTCCGCCACATTCTCCGGCGAAACAAGCTCCCAAACAGCAGCTCAGGTGACAAACACCATAGCAACCACTAGCTTAAAGCTCACGTACAACAACCATCAACTTCCGGCAAAGCAAAGTCACCATCCGCCTATGGGTATTTTCTATTAATTTCATCATTGTTATTTGTTGCCTTTTATTATGTTTGTTCAATATGTTAACTGATCTATGATATCTTTAGTTTTGATTATATTTGTATTTCGCTGGCAATTCTTAGATCTGTTTGGGACTTGGGTATTGTATTGTTTTTGTCTCATTTTTGTTACCTTATTTTATTACTTTTTGAGTTTATTTTATCTTTTTATTTGGTAGAAATATCTTGATTAAGTATTGTTTCATATTCTAGTGTCTATTTTATTTTCTTTATTGTTGCTTTGTTTCCAACATTACTATTTTGGTTGAACTAAAATTGGTGTGGTGTAGGATATTTATGTGATTTGCACAAGGTTACCATTTTGTTATTATTATTCTTATTCTATTATTTCCACCATGGTTGTTCTTCATTGTTTACTGTGTTAAGATTGTTTTTTTTACATCGGCTCATTTATTCATGTCATTTCATTGTGTTCATATCATTCAATTACTTTCATGCTTTTATGAATTTTTAATTAGTTATGTGTTCATTTAGTCATTTCTATAATTTTGTTGTGTTGTTATATTTTGTTCGGTTACATGTTACCTTACATATTTCTTTTGTTCGTTTTGTATGCGTTACAAGTTAAAATTGGCCAGTGAAAAAATCTCTCTGTCGGTTTAGAGACCTCCCCATTTTAAAAAATGGAAATTTAGTTTAAGTTGTATTATATATTATACATCATAAGTTGAATTGACCAATGAAAAAAAATTTCTCCGCCGATTTTAGAGGCCTCCCCACTTTAAAAGACGGAAATTTAGTTTAAGTTGTAGTATATGTTATACATTATAAGTTGAATTGGCCGATGAAGAAATTACCGTCGATTTCCAAGGCCCCCATGTTCATAAGACGGATTTTTATTTTTAGTTATTATTTGATTCATTTATTTTTATTCATATTTTATTTATTACTAACACTTTTACTAAGTATCTTCATAGGTACCCAGAGTGGCTTTCCAAGGAAGCTATTCGAATGATATTTTTTAATTCATTATTGTATATCTCACAAACGTCAGGCAAACATTAGGTCGTTTCTTATATTATGATTTACTTTTTCTTTGTGTATATTTCATGTTTATTATACATGTACATTGTTTTTATCTCCTTAATTTGAAAAAAAAATGAGTTTAGCCGGGACCCATAGTTGTGGATTTTGAAGGGTGCTTAATACCTTCCCTTCAGAATTACTTAAACCCTTACCTAGAATCTAAACTGATTTTCGTAGATTAAAATGTGAGTCATGCATGTCAATAATCAAATAAGTTTTCCTTGTTTTTCCTTAAAAACTAGGTGGCGACTCTATACAACAATTAATCATTTTAGAGTTTATAAGTTGTTTTTTATCTGATCTTGGTAAAAATAGGGCATAACAACCGTTTTAATCAAAATCAATTTATTCTTACTCATAACGTTCACCCCTTAATTTACTCCTTCCCTCCAAATTATTCCACTCCTTCTCCTAATTCTTTCTCTTCCACGTATTCATTCCTTCCCCTCCTAAAGCAGCAGATGAATACTATGCTCAGGTCTTTAGATTTTACTTTTCGGGTGTATTTGGTACGAAGGAAAATATTTTTCATGGAAAATGTTTTCCTGGCAAACAAGTGAATTTCTGACTTATTTTCTTATGTTTGGTTGGTGTGTAGAAAATATTTGTTTGGTTTATGAATGGAAAATATTTTAAAGAAAATATCTTTTATTTTTTACGAGAGAGTAGAAAATAATTTCTGACCGGAAACCAACCACCATAATTGATCCAGGACATGACTCCGACACACGAACTAGAACACAACCCCAATGACATATCTAAAATTCAACCCTGAGATCTGACCAAAACTTGACCCCGACTTTTGACTCGAAACTCGACATTTGAATTGGGACCGGATATCCGACCCATGACCTGACCCCGACACTCAATCTTGAACACGATCCATCTATCCAGATTTCGACTTTGACACTCGAATCGAGACCCGACCCCAACAACCAACAATCGATGTGAGACCCAAAATTCGACTTTCAAATTGAAATTTCGACCCTAACTTTCGAACCAAAATTCAACCACACCCAACCTAGATCCTAACTTTCAAAGTGAGATTTAATATTTTTTTTTAAAAAAAATAATTTAAATTTCCTTTGTGTGTGTGTGGGGGGGGAGGGGGGGAGGAGGGGGGCTGGTAGAGGGTAAAAAAACTAAAAAACTAAAAATTTGAAAATATTTTTCAAAAACAAACTTTAATTTTTTTTTAGAGAGTGTTGGGGGTGGGGGTAAGGGATAGGGGTGGAGTGGGGTAAAAGAATAAAAATTTTAAATTTGAAAATATTTTTTAAAAGTAAACTTTAATTATTATTTTTTTGGGGTGTTTGGGGGTGTGGGAATGGTGTAGGGCTGGTGGGGGGAGGGGGGGTAAAAAATAAAAATGTGAAATTGAAAATATTTTTAAGAGAATAACTTTAAAAAAAATTTGGAGGTGGGGGGTGGGGGGCTGGTAGGGGAATGAGGTAAGTGTGGGTTAAAGAAAATGAAATTTTTTAAATTTTATTCAAAATCAAACTTTTAAATTTTTTTGTAGGGGAAGGGGGAAGAGGGAAGGAGGGTAGGGATTGTCAGGGATTGGACGGAGTAAAAAAATCAAAAATTTTAAAATTTGAACTAAAATTTAAAAATAAAACTTTAAGTTGTTAGTTTTTTTTGGTTGGGGGGAGGGGCTAGTTTGGAGGTAGGGGGCCGGTAGGGACAAAATAAATTAATTATTTTTAAAAAGAAATTGGAAAATTTTAATTATTTTTTTTCGAATCGGGAGGGTCAAGGTACCGTGTGGGATAAAAAAATAATTATAATCTGAGGTGTGAGGAGAGTTTTGAAAAATGTTTTCCTTAATTTTTGGAGGAAGTCATTTTCCTTAAGTTTGAGAAAAATAAGTTGATTTGGAAAACATTTTTCAAAAACATTTAAGTCAACCAAACATGAGAAAATTGAAAAACATTTTCCAGAAAATATTTTCCTTTCATACGAGACACACCCTTCATCCTTTCGTTCTCGACTTATCCTTGCTAATCCACCTTTGACCACAAACTTGTATAGTACCAAAGCTTTGATCACTGCTGCTTTCTCCATAACTTCCAAAATCGGTATGTTTAGATTTTCAGCGAAAATTCTTCCTCCTGAATTCTTCCAGCAGTACTACTACTATCACTACCATTACTACCACCACTAGCACTACCACTACCACCACTACTACCACTAGCATTACCACCACCACCATTTATCACTACTATTATTTAGATAGCTTTTTTGCTTGATGGAAGTGAAAATATTGATTTTTTAAAATTTATTTCTCACATATAACACATTTAATTTTTATTAAAACAAAATTCATATAGGGGTATATGATCCATCTCACAAAGTTCAGTTATATATTTAATTCTTCTCACATGTGATTTTTCTTTTGACCTTTTTATTTCAACAGTTAATTTTAATCTTAAATATCTTATTTGGGGATATATTTGCTTATCGTTATCTCAGTTTTATTTTTATTTTGAAAAAAGATGAAAAATAAAAAGAAAGGTGAGAATGGAATAAAAGAGAAAAAATAAATAAAAGATAAAATTATTTTCTTTTACGATCATATTTGTAATTTATTTTTTTGTGGTTATGTAAAAAAATGAACAAATCTATGAAAGACTTTACGAAAAGATGAGTGCAAATTAAAAAAACATTCTATTTTATTTTTAAAAAACAATTGTCAGTTTAATTATGTAATTTAAAATTATTTATATTATATAAGACTATCAACACATATTATTGATAAGTATATTACTTTCGTCTCAAATTATCAATTTTTTAAATTTATTTATTCAAATAATTTTATCACTTTAAATATGTAATTTAAAATTATAATTATTTTTCACTATGAAGAATGCACAAAATTTACATGATAATTCAAACAATCTATTTTTATGTTATAGTGATAAATTATTAAACTATACTTTTTAATGAGCATGAAAATACTTGATACAATAGTTCAAAACAGAATAGGGGAAGTAAATTACTACACGAAATAATTGGATACAAGATAAAATTGTTAATTTAAACAATTTTTAACTACATGTAAAAAAAATAAGGACAAAAAATGTTCATTTTAAACTACGTAATGCATTAATAGAACATTTATGAAAGCAACGTAATAGTCTTGAAAGTTGAGTATTTATGTAAAATTTAAAATAATTTTTAGGATGATGAAATATTTATTATGTAATTGTATTTCATCAATAATTTCACTTTTATTTGAATTGTTCATTAATATGTATGATATATAATATTTTTTGCAATTTATGTTATTTAAAAATTTAGAATAAAATATAATTTTATATCAAATGAAGAATTTGAAAAGAATAAAATTTTATATTATATGAAGATTATATAGATTATAGGGTGATTACTTGTAAAAAGAAGAAATAATTTATATTATGAAATAAGAAAATTAGAATAAAATAGAAACAATAATATAATATCGAGGAGAGAGAAGCAGATTCTTTTTTAAAGAGTAAAATAGAGGGTAGGGTCGGAGATATCCTAATAAAACAAGTATAGGAAGATGGAATCTTCGAAAATGCATGTAATTCGGAAAAGCTGGCAACATATGGAAAGTTTTCTATTCACACTTTCTCTAATTCTTATCCTCATCAAAGCGGTGTTGCTGACTGCTGGCAACATATGGAAAGTTTCGATGACAACGAGGAAGGCAGGTTGCATTGCCAATACAGAATTCAATTGAGAAGGAGAGAGCAGGCCCGGACAGCACGGATGAGGGAAGGAGTATTGCCGCCGCCCGCGGTTTGATCAAAGTCTGTACAAGGAATGAGGCCTTCAATGGAAGATGAGATGTCAATTCACCCAAATCTTTGTTCCCCACCGATCAATGGCGATCGACCTGTTCATTTCTATGTTGTTTATGATGGTCATGGTGGTCCTCAGGTAAACTTGCTACTTCTTTTTTTACCATGATTTTTATTTATTTTTGACTATATTTTAAAGTTAGATTACATACATCTCTTTTAATTTTGTTTCAGATTTTTTTTTTTGAAAAAAAAAAATGTTTAAAGATTATTTTTTAACTTTAAAAATCATTTTACTTTTAATGAGGATTACAATTTCTGAACGCGAGAGTCAAAATCAATATCATAGTTCTTTATTTTAGATTTATTATTTTTTAAACTACTTATTTTGTTTCAATTTGTTTATTTTACTTTTCTTTCTATTCCATTTAAACAAGAATTGTTAGGACTATTTCTTTTCTTTTTTCGATAACTCCTCAATTTCAATCTTATATAAGACAACAAAGTTAAAAGATGTATTGATAATTTTAACAAAAAAATTTTAAGATCACGAGATTAAAAAATATTCTTTACTTTCTTAAATATTATGTCAACGTAAAAATCACACAATAAATTAAATCTGAAACAAGGGGAGTGTTCCTAATATTACCCGACAAACTCTGTAATTATATTTTTTAAACCAAATTTTAATACATTAAAATTTGACTCTTGATGACTGACTATACTTTTAGGGATCGTTTGATAATTTTAGGGATAGTTTGGTTAGTTGGGTGAGATAACATAGAGATAGACAAGGACATCATTTTTTTGTGGAAATAAGTTAAAGATTACTATATCTTTTTTTCAGCAGCAGCGGCAGTAGTTTCCAGCAACAACAGGATTGGGAGGCAACATGGATAAGAATTCTGCAAAAATGTTTTCAGTGGATTGATAAAATGACATCCTGTAACTGTGACTGTGGTAGTTTAAGCTACTCTCTTATTTGTTTGCAGCCAGAAAGGCGGGATGAACTCACTAGAATAAAGGCTGTAGGAGGAAAACTTGTTTATTCTCGTGGATTACGGGTTCAAGGCGTTCTAGCCATGTCTCGGGCAATAGGTATTATTTCTCTCTTAATTTTAAAGAATTTGAAATTGTTGCTTCATTTCTTTTTCCCTTCTACTATTTTATATAAGCCATTCACCTAGGTTGAGCTAAGATATGCCTTAATAAGTTCCCAACCTAAAACTTAAGGGCATATAACACGTATCATGTAGAAGAAAAGATTGTTATTTTAAACTAATAGTAGAGCACAATGAAGTTAAAACACAATTATGGCATTTAGAAGTGCAAATTATCACCTTAGCTTCTTATGGAAAAAAATGGAATAGTTCTAAAACAAGAGCATATAGAGATCAAATGAATTTTAGGCAACACAGCCAATCATGATTGATATTTAGGGTTTTATCATAGAATTATGCATGATGTATATGTCCATATCCTTTTCTTTAGATAGTCACTAACAATGACTAGTTCAAAATATTTAGACAATGCACTATTCCCTATCTATTTATCCCATCAAAAACTGTAATTACCCATTTGATCATCAAGAAAATGCTAGGCTTAATATCCATTCTGATACTCAATATTTTTCGCCAAGCAGTTGATTGATTAGAGGCCCTTTTCCTTGCAATAGAATGGACTCTAGTATAGTACTTGGATATTAAGAAGGAAGCCATTGTAGATAGATTTGTTTTGAAGTTCTACCGCCTTTTATTTGTACATGTATCACTAGTATCTTAAAGCCTCTTGATGTCAATTCCACCCTCACCATTAGGTTTATATAGATTCTCCAAGATCTCAAATGCTACTTAGATTTCTCAGTAGAGGATCCTAAAAAAAATCTTGGCAAAGTTCTTCTCAATAAGTTCAATAGTTTCCTTAGGAGGGTTCATGGCAGCCATAGTATAAACTAGAATAGCTTGAACCATATGCTTAATAAGAATGAGTTTACTACCATGTGATAGAAGTTTAGTATGCTAACCACCAAAATTTTAAACATTTTTTAGTAACCAAACCATCAAAATAAGTAATTCTTTTCTTTCCAATGTATATAGAGCATCCTAAATAATTCAAACGGAATTCTTTCTCAATAAATCTAGTGGCTCGTCTCATTATGTTAATTCTATAATTGAATGTTTTAGGATCCTATGAAGAAGAGATTTTGGTTACTATTCACTTGTTGACCAGAGTTTATTTCATACTTATGAATTTGATTCATAACAACTTTATTGCATATTATATTGCCTTCACAGAAAATAATAATGTCATTTGCATAAGACAAATAAATTACTTTTAGACCAGTCTAGTTCATAGTGAAACATGTGAACCTCTCACTTTTGATTTCTTGAAAGAACTTCAACTATCAAAATAAAAAAATGTAATGGATAAGAATTTTCCTGTTTCAAATTTCAAACCCTGAGTGAAAATGAAAAAGTATTTTTTAGATACATTGATTAAGATGGAAAACAATATATATTAGATATCAACTTGTGGATCATACCAGTGAAAACGTCATTAAAATCAAATTTCTTAATTTAACACAACAATAAAGAAAGGCCCGACTAATCTGTCATAGGCCTTTGACATATCTAGTTTGCTCACAATGTTACCTCCAATATTGTCATGGTTAATTAATACCCTAAATAATTTCTTGAGAAAGTAAGACATTCTCAGTAATGAATCTGCCCTTTACGAGGCCTATTTGATTTTTGAAAATCATATCGAATAGTAGAGATTAATATGTTAAATTAATAAATGAATTATTTATATTACCATTCTTGTATATATGAAATACCCCAATGTGTATTTAATAGAGTAGGTCTTTCTTTCAATTACTTATAAATTGATTGTTTTACTTTCATATTTTTTTCAACACAAACCAATCTCAAAAGAGTAAGGAAAAGAAGGGAACGAGAGTTTTTCGGCTCCTAAGAATATAAAGAGGCGGAGTATAATTATACTGCAAGCAGAGGTTTTCAAATGTGTTACTTGTCCAATCATAATAGGTCTCACTTCTTATGTGTGTGTTTGTGTTGGAGGAAATTTCAGAGTAGTTGATTTTTTTTGTTTACTTCTTAGAATGACTAAATGTTATAGAGATTCAACTACTAGTAAATATTTCTGTTATTTTTTCTTAAATTATAAATAGGAGACAGTTATTTGAAGCCCTATGTCATATCTGAGCCCGAGTTTACCTTCATAAAAAGGAAGGTAGATGATAAGTGCTTGATTGTAGCGAGTGATGGCTTGTGGGATGTTGTATCAAATGAAACAGCGTGTCGGGTGGCTAGAGTGTATCTTCAAGGAGATGCAATATTTTTTTCGCAAAGTGAATCAGCAGCTGCGCTACTTGCTAAGATGGCTATGGGACGGAATAGCCATGATAATATCAGTGTTATTGTAGTCGATTTTACGAGAAATCGGGAAGGAGGAGAAATTCCATAATACAAGCATATATGTTTATACTAAGAACAATATAAACAATGTGATAGTGCATTCAATGTTGTTTACGTACGATGGTCATGTAAAACTGCTACTTCCTTTTTTGATCATGTTATTTATTTACCGTTGACTATTTTCTAAAGCTAGATTGCCTACATCTCTTTTAATTTGTTTCAGATTTTATTTTTAATTTTTAAAAAATATATATTTAAACATTATTTAACTTCAAAAACATTTTTATTTTTAGGAGGATTATAATTTCGAAACGCGAGCATCAAAAACAATTCTTATTTCTTACATCACATTAATTTTTAAAATCCTTCATTCATTTCAATTTATTTATTTTGTTTTTTTAATTTCATTTTTGCAAAATTGTTTCTTTCCTTTTTTCCTGTAACTTTTCAGTTTAACTTTCTTTAAAACCATAAATTTAAAAGACATTTTGATATATTTGACATATATTTTTTTTTAAGATCATAGGATCTAAAAGTATCATTTTACTTTTTAAAATACTATGTCAAGTCAAAATCAGACAACAAATCGAAAATGAAACAAAGAGTACTATGTCTAACTAAATCTTAAAAACTCCGTCATCATATTTTCTTAAACTAAATTTTTAAATATTAAAGTTTGACCCCTGGTAACATTAAATTGACTCACTATATTTTTAGGGTTGGTTGGTAAGGAGAGAGTCCACTTGCTTGTAGAAGAAGAGCTGATGCAATCCGAGAACAAGGTAAAAAACATTCAGATCTCTTCTTTTTTTTGTCACGGGGTATTTTCTTAAAGCTTATAAGAATTTATTAATATTCTCTATAATTCTTGTGATATTTTTTAAATTATAAAAAGTTTTCCTTTAGCAATGAATTGTAGAGATGACAATTGGGACAGGATGGGGCGGAGCAAGGCTGGAAAATAACTAAATGGGACAGGGTAGAATGGGGAAAAGAAAATCATATTTACTTAAAATACATAACGTAGTAGGGCGAGTAACGGGTCAATTGTAGTGCAATTTGTTCACTGGAATACAAAAGAGTAGAAAGTGCTCATTGTATTACAGTTTTGCTTGTTGGAATATACAAAGCACCTGATTTTGAAAATACGATTTAATTAACTTCCATCGTTCTTAATCAATTAGTTTGTTCTTGCTTGAATTCAGTCGATTAGATGAAAGTTGAAATTGTGCTACTGCAATTTTTTTGTTGTTTACTCTTTCTTTTTTCGGTTAACATCTGTTGGTTGTTTGACCATGAATATTTTTTTACTTTTTCTTAGAGTTGAATTCTTGAAATAATGTTTGGCAATAAAATTTTAAAATTCAACTTCTTGAATTTAGGAATTTAAAAAATATCAAAAAATTACTTTTGTTATAAACATATTTGTATTATAGTGAATGTCTATTATGTGGAGTCCTTTTAGGAAGAATGTTTAGGAATCCTACTTGGGGACCAATTTAGATTTCCCCTATAAATAAAGGGGTTTTCCTTCATTGTAAATCAGATCTGTGGATCCCTAAATATGCTGAAATAAGAAGTTTTATCTCTTCTCCCTACTTTCTCCTTTCTCTTATTTTATAGTTTCATAACACGTTATCAGCACGAATTTCTGCCATATCGAAGGTGAAATTCTTGGAGTTACATAAATACAAGATAAGTATTTAATTAATTGATAATCTTTCATTCTGTCATAGCAATATTTGTGATATAGATTACATCACTGCAATATTTGAAACTTGAAGGTGTCACGTGTTGTCTTACTGGAAATTAATCAATGAGATTTTTTTCTTCTTCTTTATTTACTGATGCTTGTTTGTCGTGACAATTAAGAATTATAATGTTAATCACTTGATGGCTTAATGAAAGTTTGCCAGAAATATATGATCCAGAAAGTGATGATACTTTTTATATCTTGGTTTATTTATGCCTTAAACGTTTAACAGTTGTTAAATTTCTTAAGTGTTTATCCTATTATGTTATTGGTTTGAGTAAGATGATGGATTCAAGTTTCATCGTATTAAAAGGGGGTAAGACGATGGATTCAAGTCCAATCACACTAAGAGGGTAAGACATCTGGTGTGAATCCAGGTGCACCATGATGATAAGATGTTGGGTTCAAGTCCTATCGATTTGTGGCCTAAGACGCCTTTATATGGGTAAGACGATGGATTCATGTCTAATCGCACCAAGAGGGGGTAAGACATCATGTTCAAGTCTTGGTGCACCTTGATGAAATTAAGATTTTGGGTTCAAGTCCCATCGATTTATGGCCTAACACGCTTTTATATAGATAAGACGTTGGGTTTGAGTCTCAATGCATCATATTGATGATATAATGATGACTAAGGCAAAATAATGTGTTTTTGATGAAAAGTAGTCATGAACCCTATTCCATTGAAACCGTTCCATTCCCTAAAGTGAATGTGGTAGCAATGCATAATGTGTCTGAAAGAAGACAAGTGATTGAATAATGCACATAAATATGGAATGAAGTACTAAGCTATCAAAAGATGATACGCTCAGATGATTGTGTTCCATTCCTAAAGAATGAGAACTTTTGATAAATGCTCAAAAATACAGATCCATTCTCTGAAGTGAATGAGGTGTATGCCCACCATGCTAGGCGTGAAAAAGGTCGTGACCTTAGGTCGTGGACGTTGTATCACCAAGAATGTCTCTGGGCTGACATATGTTATAGAAAGGTTCTCTGCTTTATCTTCTGGCTTGTATTGGACAAGAATTAGTGCAATTGAGGCACATTCTATAGTAAATTAGAAGTTTACTTATTCCAATATAATTGATAACTCTATAGGGTTTTCATCTCAAGCATTTAATGATTAATGCCTATTGATTGAGATTGAATAAACTCAATACTAAAGTGAATGTGATAGTGCAAAATAAAGTTTACTAATGTGGATGTGCACTTTATCGTGATGGGATCACGAATCACCTTCAGAAGAGGTAGAGTGATTGAGAAGGAATAAATCAGAAATTTACTCCCGGAGAAGTAAATCTGAAATTTGCTCATATAATAGTAAATTAGAAATTTACTAAAGCAAAAGGCACATGACGTAGTAAACTTGGAGTTTACTAGTACTATCAGTTGGCATGAATGATTTGACCATACCGAAGATGTGCATACTGAATAATAGATATATATTGAAGAACTAGAAACTTATTCAAATATTCTTTATGTTGCTTGTTCTCATGATAAGTTGATTGGATCAACTAATGTAGGGAAAAATGCCAAAATTCTGAAAAGTGTAAAAGGTGAATATGGGGTCATTCACCTATCATGTGATATGATAAAGAGATGCATCTATAAGATAATCACATGTGCGTTTGTTGTCAACCTGCAGTTTGGCATTCGCAAAATTGTGTGTGCAAGATCGATAATTGAGTTAAGAGCACAACTTTCAGAATATGTAATCAAGACAATTCGTCTTGATAATATTGATAAATATCCAAGCTAATGTGACATTTAATGCCTCAAATAAATAGTCAATCATTGCTTATGAGAACAAAGATTCATGGTCTGAAATATAATATATTGCATACAAAAGTAATTGTACGCATCAGACCAATAAATTATGATCAATTTTTCTCTTAATTGGTTTATGGTTAGGGACCAAATATTTTCCATCTAATAATTTCGATGTGCGGTATATTATTAATGAATATATTATGATGAACAAAGATGAATTCTCCTAAATAGATTGAGATGTATGTTAGTTTATCTAACATAAGGGGGAGATAAAAAGCAATCAAGAGTTACAAATGCTCCTATTGAATATCCCTAAAGGACAGGGTCTACTACATGCATGAAGCATGATAGACCAATCGGTTCTAAATAAAATAATCCTTGAAAACGGGTAGGAGAAAATGATTAAAATGATCATAATGAGGAGGTAGTGTGCTCTTGGAGAGCCTACGACATAACACTTCATGAAACCTCATGAGAGGGGTACGTACATGAAAATAATGAAGTGATGAGATCTCAAATAAGTTATGTCGTATTGGGAACCGATACAAAGTGATATCTCGTCGATGATATCTTTGATACAATAGTACTTAACATTATATAAGATTAAGATGATATGAAACTCTACATCTATTAAATCATGTTGACGTAGAAATATTTTTTAAGTGAAAAGTGGAATGATGCATCTTGGTAAGCATAAAGCTTATTTGACTTTTAGTCTAGACAGTAAAAGATATCATACATTTAATATTGAGTGCTGTCACTTGAGAAATTGATATGAAAATTCCTGAAGGATTCAAAATCTAAAGCATATGCAATTTTTTGGAAAACTTGCTTATAATCCTATATAGATTAAATCAATCAAGAATCTTTCGTATTGTTATGCAAACTATTAACATGAATTGAACTATTGAAGAGTTTTCAAAAGGCAATAGATTGTTTGCCTGAAGTAGTTGAAGAAAGGAACATACAAAATTCTTTGGTCCTGAAAGGAGACTTCATAAAAGGAGATAGAAGGAAACACATTTCGTCAAGGTTTTTATACACATATGAGCTCCCAAGAATGGTGATATCAATGTGCAACAGATTTGTCCAAGTAATGATATGACTGATTTATTCACTAAATCTCTACCAACTACAACTTTCAAGAAGATGGTGCACTAGCTTGGAATGAGAAGATTCAAGTCTTTGAATTGATGTTAACATTAGGGGGAGTTAATACTTGATGTACTCTCTTAATACTTGATGTACTCTCTTTCCCTCACAAGGTTTTGTCCCATTGGGTTTTCCTTGTAAGGTTTTTAATGAGGCATCCATAATGCATATTATTAGATATGTGTACTCTTTTTCCTTCACTAGAATTTTTTTCCATTGGGTTTTATCTAGTAAAGTTTTAACGAGGCACATAATCTACCAAATAGACATTCAAAGGGGAGTGTTATAAACATATTTGTATTATAGTGAATGTCTATTATGTGGAGTCCTTTTAGGGAGAATGCTTAGGAACCCTACTTGGGAACCAAGTTAGATTTTTCCTATAAATAAAAGGGTTTTCCTTCATTGTAACTCAGATATGTGGATTCCTAAATATCCCGGAATAAGAAGTTTTATCTCTTCTCCCTACTTTCTCCTTTCTCTTATTTTATAGTTTCAAAACATTTTCACTTTTTTCAATTTAAAAACAAATATAACTCAAATTTTCATATACCATTCACTTTCAAAATAAAAACTAAGAGTATTTTTTTTTCAAATTTCATAACTTTCGTGGCCAAATGGGCTTCCCGGTCATGAAAAATTGTCCTTTTTTTCTATGTTTGGCCATAAAATTTCAGAATTTTAAAAAAATTGAATAACAGTAAAAAGGTATTTTCACTCCAAATTACACACAAAAAGTTAAAAATAACTCCGATTTATATTCATGATCAAACACAATGCACAATTTTCAAAAATCATTTTTTCACTTTAAAAATAAAAATTATCTTTTTCAAATTTCACCGTGAAATATAGCAAACACCCACTAAATCATGCCCAAAAGGTCTGTGTAAACAAAGAAGAACTGTTTATTAAGCAATAGTTTTAAAATGATTCAGCCTGTAGAAGAGATGCTATATGCTGTTAGATTTTCTCATGTTTGAAGTTCTAACACAATTCGCATTGGAACTGTTGGTTCAATTGACCACAAATTTATGTTTCACCACTAAAAATAGTTCAAAACTCAACGACACTCTCCATTTTTTACTGAATGGATCAAAAATCGATGGATTAGACTATATACATGCATCAAAGTATTGTGGGTCGGTACTGATGTTAAAATAAATAAAGAATGAAAATGAAAACTTAAAGTAACTAATTAAGAATGAAAAATAATTAGGTCTGACAGCGCCTGTAAGGTGCAAAATGTCAGCCGCCTTTTTTTTGAATGTAAGGCACAAGCCTTCATGTGCCTTCCTCTTTTTCTCAGTTAACACCGTTAGCGGAGTAAATGGGAAGGCATGTGGGCCCCTACGCCTTTACCCTTTTGGTTTCCTTCATAAATTGTTTGCCCTTTTGGATTTTTTGGTCAATTTTGTTGCCCTTTGGCTCCAAACTCATTCCTTTGGGGTACAAATAAAAAAAAGTTAAAATGTGAAATAAAAAAGTATCATTCATCGAAAGGTTAAATATTTGAATAATTGTGATTTTTTTATTAATAGAATATATCAGAACAGGTTAATGTGGAAAGCCTAATTAATGACAATGAAAAATAGCTTCTGCTCACCTCCAAGCTAGAAGTTATCCTATAACAAGATATCATTTTATTTTGTATAGAGACTTTGGAATGAGCTAAGTTAATATGATATGATTTATAGCCTGTTTGATCAAGTTTTAAATATCAACTTATTTTGAATAAATATGTTTTTTTTAAATACTTATAATGAAAAGCAATTTATTTCGCTAATTAATTTGAAAAGCATTGTTAAACAACAATTATTATTTGATCATGTTTTTAAAAAGTGCTTCTAAAAGTTTACTCAAAAGTGCTTTTTGAAAAAAATTCTTTTGTGGAGAAATTACTTATTTCAACATTTGCTTCTACTTTAAAGTATTTTTTATTTTCCTAAATGCTTGGTCAAATACCTTAAAAAAAATTTTAAAAAAATACTTTTCACCTTGGAAAAGTTTGACCAATCAGACTATATATTAGACTAATTTGAGATACATGTTAATGAAATATGTCAGTCATGCAAATACTAAATCAAAATTAATATTGAGTATCACATCATTCATCGCCTAAAAGACTATTTGCTAAAAGCAACTTAACAGAAAAACGAAATTGAAATCATTTATGCAAATACAAATCATAGTCTTTATGCTTCCTCAATAAGAAAAAAACTTTTAACCAAAGTTTAATAAACCATCTCAAAATAGGAAATTCACCTTGGTTAGTTATATATACTAACTATCCAAGTTGTTCAAGTCAAGAAGTTACCTTCTCCTGAAACTAAACTTCAATATAGTCAATCTTCAAATCAATCACAATAACACTGATGTTATCTTCGCTACCTCGTGCCATAGCTAGCCGAGTAAGCAACGCTGCTGCTGCACTTGGGGAAGAAAATACTTCTCCTCTCCCAGATAGTTTTTCTTTTTGAAGACACTCTCTAGCCACCTGACACGCCATTTCATTTGATATAACGTTCCACAAACCATCACTGGCAAGAATCAAACACTCATCTTCCGAATTCCTTTTTGTGAAGGTAAACTCAGGCTCAGATATGATATATTTTTTTAGATACTTGTCTCCTGTTTGCAATGCAAAATAAAAGAAGTAATCGTCAATACTAGTATTTAAATTTCTTCACAAAAAACCCATATAAGAAAAAGTGCCTTAAGAAGTATATATTTCAAAATTAACAAGCACGTAAACCATACAACTTCACTTACAACAAATTATCTAATTGAATGTCATCAAGGTTATATTATCTTGGTTGATATTCAATCTCTACAAGGCATTCAAAAATTCACAAAACAATTGAATCTTCAAATTTTAGCTATTCTACAAACAATTAGAAATATGACGAGATAAGTTTTCTTCGTGAACCATCACTAACCAACTTACTCAATTTTGTTTCTACTTTTAGTTGTCATCTTATAAGCAGGCATTGAATGAACAGACATACACCACATATATCCTACACACAACTCCAACATAAAGCCCTAAATAATTTAAACCATGATTGTCTCT
>JAGDQO010001392.1:0-42421 GCA_018342035.1 Solanum appendiculatum | reverse complement strand
TTTCTGAAAACTCTTTTACTTTTCTCAAAATAATATTCTCTTTCTTCATGTAAAATTGAAACCTTTGGGAAATTCTTAGTTCCCCTATACTCTTGCTTAAATCTTGGTTAAGCTCTTTCTCTACTCCTTTTTTCTTTCTCAAAACTCAGTTTAAACAATTATGTTTTGTTTAAAAGATTCTCAATTAGAACTCAATAAATACTCAGGAATATGATTCATGCTGAAGAATAAACATGAACAATCAACTCAATAAATCTCAATGCAGAATATACAACAATTCAATGATTATGAATAGAAATTCAATAATTAGGAACTCAAGAACTCAAAACTCAACATTATAACTCATATCAAGAATACTCAAATTTAAGGATAGAACCCTAGATTACTTTTTTACTGATTTGAAAGTAGATATAGGGCGTGAGGACGAACTAGTCCAACACTATGATAGCCTTACATACCTAGAAGAGTAAAGTTCTTGGCGAAATCGGCGAAGCTCGAAGAACGCTCGAATCCTTAGCTTTTCTCCTCTTGGAACCTTTCTCTACTGACTTGAAGTATTAATGAACGTAAAAGAACTGATTAACACTTTCTAAGCCCTTAACTAGGTGAAAACGTCGTGGTCTAGGCTTAGAATAGGGGTTAAAATGACATAGTTTAAGTACCAAACGCATAGGAAAAAGACCAAAATGACCTAGCTTAAAAAATTGACGGAGTGCCCTTCAAGGAAGGCTTCACGGTATGTGAAACACTTCACTGGCCGTATAGCCGTCCATGAACCTTTGCGTATCTGACAGGGCCTTACTAAAACGGGCATAACGTTTTACTCCAAACTCGAAATGAGGCCAACTTGGTAGCGTTGGAGAGAGAACTCAAAGACCTTTAATTTGATAGGTCATGGGCCACCTAATTAGTTATGTGATGAGAGATATGATCATTTGAAGTTGACCTAAGTAAAATCTCATATTGAAACTCAATTGGTAAGAAAGCTTTCAACTCAACTTTGTGCTAGGAGATTCTAGCGACCTTAATTCAATCCAAAATTATTCCACACTAAAAAATTGACCTTGGCATCTAAGAACAATTAAGAATCATTCGGTACGATCTTATACGCAAATGAAGAATAGTTCGAGTCTTAAGTTAGAAATTTTTAGGGTGTTACACTGAATCTGAATATATATCTAAATATTAATATGTTGCATTAAAATCTAAATACTAAATAGTTAAGACTGTTTAATTTTTCACTAATCTGAATATATAAAATTTGTCTTTTTTCAAAATATAATAAGTATAAAATTTAAATAAAATATGAAATTGATCTAATATTATGTCAATAAAATATTTTAAAAATTTTATATAGAAATTGGTGATGGTGATTGTCATGACCCAAAAACAGATGTGATGACACTCGTCTTATTCCACCAAGACAAGTTAGCCTAAACCCAAATATAACGATAATATGCGGAAGTAAAAAATAAGGATGAAAGTTTAACACCAATACTAAAGCAAACTACAAAGTCAACTTAATTAAACTCTCAAAACCTGGTTGTCACGCGCACAACCCTCTAATGTATTACAATGGATTAGAAAGAAAAATACAAGTCTCAAATGATGTTTTCACTAAAGTAGAACAAAATCATAAATAGGAGTAAGAAGGTCCGCTGAGATGACAAACAACTATCTCACAAATCTCCATAGGAAGCCTCGAAAAAGAAAAGAATAGAAAGTATCACGAAGATACGGGCTCGTAACCTACAAAAATGTAGAAGCAAGGGGTGAATACCAAACCACACGGTACTCAACTGTCACGACCCAAAAATGATTGTGATGGCACTCGTCTTATCCCACCAAGACAAGTCAGCCTAAAACCCAAATAATACGATAAATGCGGAGTTCATAATTAACTTATATATATATCCCAAAAACCTGGTTGTCACGTGTACAAACCTCTAGTTTATTACAATAGATATGAAAGAAATAAACAAGTCTCAAATGATGTTGTTTCTAGAATAAAACAAGATCATAAATAAGGAGTAAGAAGGTCTGCTGAGATGACAATCAGCTACCTCACAAATCTCCATAGGAAGCCTCGGACAAGAAGATAAGAGAGGGTATTATGAAGATCCGGGCTCATAACCTACAAAAAAATTGTAGAAGCAAGGGGTGAGTACCAAACCACACGGTACTCAGCAAGAAAACTTCTAAACACAAGCTAAGGGTAGGGAATACGGGTACTCCTCACACCCCACCCGAACCTCCACAACTACAACTTGCATAAAAACCAGCCCAACCTAATAGTTCATAATTTACATAGCACATAGTTCAACCACATCACTTCAACAATTATAGATCAACAACACACACTATTAAGTTCACCAATCACAAGTTCAACAGAAAAGTGCTCATAAGTTCACAAATGATAAAGGTGCACAATGCAATGTCAAGTATAGTGATGCATGTTTGCCCTAACGATACACACCCGCTGTCTCTCAGTCCGGGACCAATGGGGGACATATCTGTCCATGCATCTGTCGCGGCGTGCGACACGACCCTCGATAATGAAATCCGTCGCGGCGTGCGACATGTCCCTCGATAATAAAATTCATTGCGGTGTGCGACACGACCCTCGAATCATAGTATTCATCGTGGCGCGTGACACGTCCCTCGAAATGGTACATCCTCGTTAATTTCTTATTCTTCCTCAATTCACGTAACACTTGTCACAACCATGTCTCAGAACTAATGCAAATAACATGTTCACATAAATAATGAGGAGATGACCATTTTCATAACAATGCACACTTCACAACAACACAATCGTGATACAACATCAACAATGAATCAATAAGCCTTTCAAACCATTCTCAACGCATCACACACCAATAATTAATCATATTGCCTTTTATTACCCCTTTTTCATCATTAAAATTATTCAATATGGACAAGTCAACCCATCACCAAGTCCCATTACTCCCCAACACATACCACAAGGAAATACACGAATTCTATACACTTAACAAGGGTTGAGAAATCCACTTGCCTCAAACAATCGAACAATTACTCCGGGACTTGAGTCTTCTCCTTTCGTTGAGCTTCCAAATCAATGCAATCTATTCACATACATAATCACAATAAGATCATGAAACTAACAACACCCATTTTACTATATGTCTAGCTTAGATCCAAAAATTCACCCATATTTATAATCAAGTTCCTAAATCTTGGTGCCAACCAATAAGTCAAATCTCATATTTCCTAAGTGTCAAGCTTAGGGTTAAGTCTTAATTTCTCCAAACACTACAACCCTAATAGTTTTCATATAATATAATACACCCAATATTTAATTACATATCTCAATATAGAAAGACATGAACTATAATGTGATAATAATAAAAGAATTAGCCAATTACTAACCATTACTAAAAACCAAAATCTTAAAACTTCCAGAATACATATGCACCATGCATATTCTGTAACTTCAACACTAAAAGAATGAAACAAAAACAAGTATCCAATATGAGAACTCAACCACATGCATGGAATCACTATTTACCATCAATTCAATCACTATAACTACTTAACCCATCAAAATATATCAACTCACGTTGCACAGATCAATTTTTCAATTCTAGTCTCTTTTTCAACCCACCACTAAATTGATAATTTGTTATCAATCCACCAAGCACTAATTATACATCCACCAAGAGGCAATTATATGTAAACAAAATTGGAAGCGTAGATTAGGTTTACCTGACTTCTGGTGGTCGACGCCGAAGCAGTTTAGTGCGAAGACTCAAAATAAAAGAAAGTAATTTTATATCCCTTTAAACTCTAATTTATTGTTCTCCTTATACTAAGTCTTAAAGGATATTAAATAAATTATACACTTGGCCCATTAACCACCAATAAATAAAAATTATTTATTTAATGAATACCCATCAATTAAAAACCATAATTAAACGGCTAGTTCAGAATTCTCAAACCAACTTCACCGACTGATCAAGAAATGACTCGGGGCAACTACTAGGAGGAGTAAAACGGTAATTTTTATGAAAATTTCTAAAAATGACCTTCCGAGTCATTACATCAACAAGCAAACTCCTAAACACAAAGCTAAGAGTATAGAATACGGGTACTCCTTACACTCCAACCGAACCTCCACAACTAAAGCCTGCATAAAAACCAGCCCAACCTAGCAGTTCACAATTTACATAGCACATAGTTCAACCATATCACTTCAACAATTACAGATCAGCAACACACAAGATTAAGTTCACCAATCACAAGTTCCACAGAAAAGTACTCGTAAGTTCACAAATGATAAAGATGTACAATGCAATGAAATGCAATGTCAAGTATAATGATGCATATCTGACCTAACGATACACACCCGCTGTCTCTCAGTTCGGGACCCATGGAGGACATATCTATCCATGCATATGTCGCGGCGTGCGACACGTCCCTCGATAATAAAATTTATCGCGGCATGCGACACGTCCCTCGATAATAAATCCATCGCGGCGTGCGACACGTCTCTCGAATCATAATATTCGTCGGTCTCTCGAAATGGTACATCCTCTTTAATTTTCGTATTTTGCTTAATTCACATAACATTTGTCACAACTAAGTTTCAGAACCAATGCAACTGACATGTTTATACAATTACTGAGGAGATGACTATTTCCATAACAATGCACAATTCACAATAACACAATCGTGATACAACATCAACAATGAATCAATAAGCCTTTCAAACCATTATCAATACATCACACCCAATAATTAATCACATTGCCTTTTATTACCCTTTTTCATCATTAGAATTATTCAACATAGACAAGTCAACCCATCACCAAGTCCCATTACTCCCCAACACATACCACAAGGAAATACACGATTTTATACACTTAACAAGGGTTAAGAAATCCACTTGCCTCAAATAATCGAACAATTACTCCGGAACTTGAGCCTTCCGCTTTCGTTGGGCTTCCAAATCAATGCAATCTATTCAAATAAATGAACACAATAAGATTTCAAAACTAACAACATCCATATTATTATATGTCTAGTCTAGACCCAAAAACTCACCCAAATCTATAATCAAGTCCCTAAGTTTCAAGCCTAGGGTTAAGTCTCAATTTCCTTCAAATACCAAAATCTTGTTCTAAAATCCCTAAACCTAAAACCTCAATTTATCAAATTTGTTGTGATAAACCTGTACAAAATCTGCACACACAAAAAGAAAATGGTTGCTGCCAACCTACCCAATAAACATAATTCATTGATCATTACACCTACACAATCATTATTACCCAATGATTGAAATCATCATTACATTATTATTATAAATAACATGATTAATTCATCAATTCCCACTAACTCTAATTGCACAAAAACCAACGAATTCATTTGTAATACGGATAATTATCTAACTTCATTTTTTTTTTGTTTCTCACCCGGTGTCCGGAGCCCACATTGAAGCTTCGATTAAATTCGGATTACGCAATACAGGGCCCATTACATAAATTGTGCACACACATTAACTGATTTTGGATTCCTTTCCTAGATTAGTTATCTAACAGAGTTTCTTTCTTTTTAATCTCAAATTTTTACTTGTTTTACTTGAAATTATTTTTAAAAATATATTTTCTACGGTAAAAGATCAAAGTATTCTTAAATTGTGTAAAATAATATAAAAATATTCTAAGTTAATAGTTGGATTTTAAAATGTCATTGTCATCAATAGTTTGATCCAAAAATATCCATATTATTATTACTTAATGATCTAAAATGTCCTTTTTTTCAAATAAATATATTATTATTATTCTTTTTAAATACATTATTTTCCTAATGATGATTGTTTTAATTAGAAAATACCTATCATACTTCGATTCGAAAAAGACTAAATATATAAATATTTTCTATTTTATTATAATTTTTTTATCGTTATCTAAATGAAAATTAACGATAGAGTTACTATAATCTTATATATATGACCTATATTATCAATTAATCTCCTCCTAGCTAGTTAGAAGGCCACAAAAAAAATATATTATCCGGTAGTTATCTACCTTAACACAAATACATAAAATAGAAAGAACTTGTTTGGCATTGCTGCTAAAAATTGCTTATTTTTAGAAGCACTTTTTAAAAATAGTTTTTCAGAAAAGTGCTTTTGAAAAAAGTAATTTGTGTTTGGTTAATTCATTTGAAAAGTGTTTTTGATAAGCAAATTGTGTTTGGGTAATCTTTTTCAAAAAGTACTTTTGAGAGTCAAATTACGAAAAAGGACAAGTATCAATGCACTTTTAATATTAAGATTATTTATAGAGAGAAATTATTTTAAATATCTATTACAAAATTTTTAATTAAATTTTTATTTTTATTAATTTAAAATGTACATATTCAAATTTTCAATCAATATTACACATAGATGAATAAAATAAATAAATATTATATAATTAAAAATATCAAGTAAAAGAAAAATAAAATTATTTCACAAATTAAATTCACCACAAAAATAAATAAATAAATACAGGAAATATATTGATAAATATGTATATATGGTAGGGATATTCTGGTCTTCAAATAAAGATTTTTTTGTTTATGCTTTTTTTAGGAAGCAGAAACTTTTAGCTTCTTCCCAATAACATAAAAACTGCTTCTGCTTTCATTTAAAAGCAGTTTTACTGATTAGCCAAATACCTTAATTTTTCAAAATAATGATTTTTTTTCAAAATAAGTGTTTTTGACCTGCCAACAGCAATGCCAACACAGGCTCTAAGAGGAAAAAAAGATTATTTCCTACTCATATTAGTTGAAGTGATTTTAAAAGAAAAGAAAACTAGAATAGCAGTTTTTAAAAGTAATATTTTTATTAGGAATACAATATATTAAAAGAGAAAAATAATAATAATATTTTTTTTAGGAAAGGAGCATTGTTGACTCATTAAGTAATAATAGGGGTATTTCTCAATCAAACTATTAATAATAGACATTTTTGGACCAAAACTATTAATTGAGGACATTTTTATTCGATTTCACATAGTTTAAAAATATTTTTGACCCTTTTTCATTTTTTCAATAATATATGAAATTTGTCCCCCCGCCCCCTCAAGTTAGGAGGCCTAAAACTCATAATAATTAGGGTAACTTACAGAAATTTCACTAGTTTTAAGAGCTAAATGCTTAGATTCACGCTAGTTTGCAATATTATGAATCTTACCAGATTTTGAACTTTGGATACATGTATTCGGCACGTCCAGATACATATATCTCGGATACAAGTGATTAAAAACAGGTGTAATTTATTTTAGAGACACTTTATCTCAGTGAATTCGCATGTAGCCGACTCTCCTTGCTCGCCTCTCTTCTATCTCGCTCGCCACTCTCCTCTCTCGCTCACCTCTCTCCATGCACTGGTATCCCAGATATATGATATGATTCACATGTATCTGAAGATTTCGCCTCTCTCCCTATTTTTGTGTATCTGGTAGTAAAAATACATGTATCTAGGTGTATCTGACTTGAAATGTGATATGAAATTATTAATTAATGAGACAATATGTAATTATTTGAAACTGTAGGAAGAATTAACAAATATAATAAAAATGTTTGTCTAAATAGAAAGTTTTTCCTCATAATTCTACCCTTATGGGTAAAATGTGGCCCCCCAAAATGTTAGGAGGGCTAAAGCATAAGCTTTATTGCCCTTACCCAAAAGTCAGCCTGGTATACAATATATATAATGGATTCAACAAATTATGATTATTATAGTAAGATATTGTTATAGATGATATCTATTACACAGAGATATGATTGTACTCCCTACGTCTTAATTTTTTTTAATGATATTTGATAGTATACAAAATTTAAGAAGGAATGGAGAACTTTTGAAATTTGTGGTGTAAAGTAAATTATAGATATTTTTATGACTATAGAGCATCTAATTAAAAGTAAATTGGGATGTTTAAAATTAAATTATTACTAAATATAAAAATATGTCATTCATTCTAGATGAAATTTCAAAAACAGCTAGAAATATAATTAGGCTACTTAGCTATAGTTTGCTTAATTACGATTCGTAGCTACATGTTATAAGGATAAGAGAGGCTAGCGAGATTGGAAAAGAGAGGAGAGAGGAGAGCGAGGTATGAGATTGAGAGGAAAGAGATACAATTGATTTGTATATCTGATTGATAATTGTATCACGAATAATTGATATAATTGATTTGTATTAAAAACTAGCTTCTATAAGGAGAAGAAAGGCTAGCGAGACTGGGAGAGGGAGGAGAGAGGCGAGCGAAATCTGGGAGAGAGAGATATATAATTGATTTGTATATCTGAACGATAATTGTATATCTGGCCGATATTGTATCATGAATAGAATTGATTTGTATCAAAGACTATTATATTCAATTTGTTGATGCAAATATATTGTAGCAGGTATATTAACGAATACAATTTATATCGATGAATAGAATTGTATCAACAAATACAATTATATCGTTCTTGTAATTCGTAACAAATTGTATTTGTATTCACGTACATTTGTATTCATCCGTTGCCTTGTGTATTATATTTATGAGTTACCCTATGTGTTTCTGTTACCATTTGTATTTGTATCATTGACTGTTACCATTTGTATTTGTAATAGAAAGATAGAAAGGAAGAGGCAAGAGAGAGAGAGAGAGAGATGAGAGAGACGAGGGAAAGAGGAAGAGAGGAGAGAGGGGGGGGGGGACATTAGCATTGCTATATTATAAAGCAGTAGTTGCGAATGGTAATTATTTCAAACTATAGTGATATATAGTAAATACATACTATATGTTTAATTTATTTTACTACGTAATTTTTCCTTCATTTTAAACTAATTAAAAAGGAAAATATGTCACAAGACAAAAGAAGTAATAATTTATAATAACATGAACCATGGGAGGATCTAGGGTGTAGGGAGGGGTTCATCCAAACCACATCAATGAAAAATTACTTTGTATAAATAAGATATTCTTTAAAAAAATTATGTATATATATTGAATTTGAATTCTCTAAACATAAGATTAGAGATTGACTCAGACACTCAGTGATTGAAATGTTTAAAATTCACCTTGAACTTTCAAGTTCAAATCTTAAATACTATATATTTTTTCCAAACCTCCTCAGTAAAAATCACAAATGGTGTAAGACTTTGAGAACTATACTAGAAGAGTTAGTCAAATATTGAGTATCAACATGTGGAGAAATTTTATTTTGTGAGTCGAATTTGTTATTTGACAAGTGGATTCATGGTCCCATAAATTTGTTTTTTAAAATAAAGGAAAAAAATAAATTGAAATCTGAATTTTTCCTAATTAGAAAGCATAATAAAAAGAAAATAAAATGTAAAAAGATCTCCGTGTTGATGGCATCCTATCAAAATCGAATGGATTGGAACTCTTAGTTTGCTGTTATTGCAGAGTCTGTGCTTTCATTATAATTTTTACTTAGAGTTCTTGCATATTAGGATTAATCACAGTGAATCGATCATCAATTTAGCTTTTGAAGAAGGAATCATGTCTTATAATTTTAAAAAATGAATCATCTGTTTCATATTCTAGTCTTCATAAAACTTATTTTTAATTAAGATTTTAATTTAAAAAATGTTAAATCGATTATCTATGTGCTTAAGGAGCCGAGACAATGTGAAATTGTATGTTGATTAATCATGATTAAGTTCAAAAGGCTTAGTTACAAAGACACATCATACCTCTATTAATTTGACATAATGTGACGACCCAGGTAGCCCCTAGATGTAACACGGCGTATAAGACCCTGAGAGGCCTCATACATGCCCTTAGCATACATAACATACAAGATAATAGAGAAATAAGAGTTCAAGAGAAGATTTTTTTTATATCAAAGCTTTACTCAAAACAACAGAAGTCTACAACTCATGTCTCTGTTGCTTCCAATTGCACACACAAGTGTACGTAGTTGCAGAAGTAATAAATGACTCTTTTAGAACCGGGTTGTCGTACCCAAGGGACTTATGATCAATGTATATCAATTCAATTAAATCTACAACTTAAAGAAAATATTAACAATATGGTTTTGAATACTACTACTACGAACAATTTAAATAATAAACTAACTAACAAGGATAACTATAATTTCGGTGTTTTAATCAATTAAGGGACAATTCCAGGGCTGCAGCATGCTTTGGGTTTCATGTATCACATCTCATGCAAAGAATCAATTTTAGTTATCACATTACTGATTTACAGGGTTAATATTATGATCATGATCTCTCGACCTCTAATCGCCTACTCCAACTAGCTGTCTAACTACTTCGTTGAGCGGGGATAGGCAGTCCTAATTGGCGAGCATTTATATTTCATCCTGTTTCGTAACCAAGCTAGGTGTTCATCCGGGCGTCACTCCTAAACACAAATCTAATCAAAGTTAGAACAAGCTCTTTACATTCTCTGGTCTATCTATCTCTTTATCTCTCGAGTCCAAGAATAGACAATAGATTTATTTCTATGGTGGCCTGGCATGAAATACTAAAACAAGAACGTAAAAGTAATGTATATGATAACCAATAATTAATTCAAAGCAATTTGACGTTCAACAATAACCCGTAGCTACAGCACCAGAACAAGGGCGTTTAGCCACACATAATATTCATAAACTCAAAAATAATAAGTTTCATAAAATTCAAACCTAAAGAAGAAGTAGAGAATTGAACCCAAAGATGAATTGTAATCCCTTGCTCTTCCACACCTAAAAAAATCGCTCCCCTAACTAATTATTTCTATGGACTATTTATAGATGTAGAAAATCCTGAATAAAATAATTGAGTCCAAAACAAGTTAGGAATCCAAAACCAAACGGAATTGGAATTCCTCGTGAACGAACAGTAGGTGCAACCGACTTCAATTATGCGTGTGTCTTCATCACTTGACACGTGGCAGCATGTAATACTTCAATCCAATTTGCAATTTGAAATCTTCTGTACTTCACATATGTTATACAATATTATATTAAATTTAATCCATTAAGCTGTCTGCTTGATTTTCTTCTTCAATCTCTCATCTTTAATTGTTTTAGCTTCAAACTTCTTCATCTTCACACCAATTTAATTCTACAAATAAAATACACTATTTAGCACAATCCATAAAATCCATGCTAAAAAAGGACAAATATAAATAATAAATATAGGCAATTAATGATAGAAAAATATATTTTTGGCCTCAGATCAACACTCCACACTTAAACTTTTGTTCGTCCTCGAGCAAACATTAAAGCTCATCTCAAAAATCATACTAGGAAGCCATCACTTTGGTTGATACAAACAATTAGGCCATATTGAAATTTGAAAACATCAAGTACAATTCCCGCTCATTATGCAAGGCATCCAAATAAACAACAAACATCTAACCTCCTAACCTCAAGGAAAGACTCTGAACTCATCAAATTTAAGTTTGTTCACCTACTCTCATCAAAGAAAGTTAATAACATCACCTATCTATCATGAAACAAGTGCCCTCACAAGAAGAAATAGTCCACACACTCAATTCAAAAGATTGAATATAAATTAAGGACTTCACATCAAAGATCAAATCTCACACTCACCAATAAAATTCACATGTATGCTCAAAGAACCATATGCTTGCCCATTATGTACATCTCCACTAATTGAGCATGCTCGAATAGAATCAAATAGGATTTTAATGGGTTGTAATGTAGGCTAGGGGACGGGTATGAAAACTATATAATAGTGACTTACACTTCCCTAAGAACTTTGCAATTTTAGACTTCATCACCCATTATTTTCTTCTCTTTATTTTCAGTCCTCTCTTCAACAATTATTTCACAAGTAATTCTCATCATCTCAAGAATGCTTCAATCATTCATTTTTTTTTCTTTCACAATAGTATATTTTTTTCTCAAAGAATTTTTTTTTTCTTTTTCATGTCACATTCTTTCGAATAAGGCTTTTTTCACCACTTTGTAGCCATCATTGATTTCTTTTTCATTCAACAATCCCTTTACTTTTTCCAGATATAACAATTATAATCAGTCTATGCTACAGTGCTCAAGGAAGCAAGGTGCAAAAACTAGGGATTCAACAAAATGGTTAAGGGCAAAATATGGCTACCAACAAAAGGCTACAGGCTCAAAAGGGCGAACTAGTGATATAATATCTGAAAATGCTAAAATTTACAAGACAAATCAAAGAAAGCCTATTATCATCTCCTAAACTGAGCAACACTTTTTTATTTCGCTTCAATAACATGCAGGACAAGTTCTAGACTAAGATGCAAAACATGGAATAAACAAATTCTCACCACACATGGCACAAGTATCAATCAAGATGAATCAGTTCTACTTCTAAGAGAGACAAGATCATAACAAACTACAAAATAAAATAAGCTATAAACAAAGTCACGACCATGAACCTTGGTGTCAAAGAGTCTGCAATTTCAATAGCAATCAAGCATTCACAAGAAAGTATTACTCAAAATTAGGCCTAAATAGCAAGTATCACACAATTCAAAAGAGTCTTTTCTTTTCTTTAAAAAAATAAAATAAAAAGTAAAAAAATTTACTCCCTATCGGTTCAAAGGGACTATCCTCAGGAAAAGTACCGAAAACAAAAGCCGAGGAACCCACCTAAAAATACAAAAAAACTCGATAAAGCAGTAAAAACTAGGAATTCATTCCTCCACCCCACACTTAAAAAGATTCTAAGTCCCCAAAGCATCAAATAAAATTTAAAACAAGGGTTAGGAAAACTCCCTGAGGCCTCTAGGCTTAGCTAGTAGCATGTTCTCTTAATTTTCATCAAGGGTCGTCACCCTACCCTTAAACTCAAACGTGCTCCTTAGCTCCAAATTCTTGGGTACTCAAACTTCCCCTAATCTGCAAAAATAAGACCAAAAGAAAAGAAGAAAAAAAATGACACTATATAAAAAATAAAAAAAATAAGAAGCTACACTACCAATTGGGTTGCCTCCCAATAAGCGCCTAATTTAACATCGCGGCACGACACAGCTTGGATAATTCATCATTTAGCTCAAGAGCTTCACGATCTCGATCCGTATCCTCTCCAAAATAATGTTTGACCCTTTGCCCATTCACCAAGAACGAGGGGCCAGTTTTTTCTCTAAGCTCTACCGTGCCATGTTGAGTCATCCTCACCACTTCAAAGGGTCCACTCCATTTAGATCTTAGTTTTTCGGGGAATAACCGAAGTCTAGAGTTAAAAAGTAATACATTTTGCCCCGGAGCAAAATTGCGAGGGATTATGTGCTTATCATGCCATCTCTTGGTCTTCTCTTTGTAAGTTTTTGCATTCTCATAAGCATGGAGCCTAAACTCTTCAAGTTCATGCAATTGACCAATTCTCCTTCTACCGGCTAGCTCAGGATCAAGATTCAACTTCTTTATAGCCCAATATGCTTGGTGCTCTAGCTCCGCCGGAAGATGACATGCTTTGCCGAACACCATGTGATAGGGAGAAGTGCTTCTAAGACCAATTTTTGCGCTGTGCATTCACTGTTTTCTGCAGTATTTCCTTCACCTCACGATTCAAAACTTCCACTTGACCACTAGTTTGAGGGTGATAAGTTGTAGCTACTTTATGCCATATACCATACTTAGCTGAAGATTCTTCACAAGATGGTTAATGAAGTGCTTACCTCCATCACTTATGATTGCCCTTGGAGTACCAAAACGCGTGAAAATGTGCTTCTTGATAAATTTAATCACCACTCTTGAGTCATTCGTGGGAAGAGCAACAACCTCAACCCATTTAGACACATAATTAACAGCCACAAGAATATATTGGTTTCCACTAGATGGTGGGAAGGGACTCATGAAGTCAATACCCCACACATCAAAGATTTCCACCTCAAGAATATTATTTAAGGGCATTTTATGTCTTTTTGATATCGTTCCCAACCTTTGGAAATTATCACACCCCTTCACATAAGCCATAGAATCTTTAAAAAGAGAGGGCCAAAAGAAGCCAGATTGCAATACCTTGTGAGCCGTGCGTTCTCCTCCATGGTGTCCTCCACAAGGACTTGCATGACAACTCTAGAGCACTTGCTTGACCTCATTCTCTGGAATGCATCGCCTCACCACTTCGTCCACTCCTTGTTTGAACAAGAATGGCTCGTCCCATATATAGAATTTAGCATCATGCATCAGCTTCTTTCTTTGTTGGGTTGTTGCGCCAGGTGAAAACACTCCACTCACCAAGAAATTCACAATGTGCGCATACCAAGGCACTTGGGAGATATCCAAAGCCATCAACTGCTCATCCGGAAACTCCTCACGTATTTGTTCCCCTTCATGCACATGAGAGAAATCTTCTAACCTTGACAGATGATCAGCGATCTAATTTTCAGTACCCTTCCGGTCTTTGATCTCAAGATCGAACTCTTGGAGAAGCAATATCCACCGAATTAGTCTCGGCTTAGCATCCTTCTTATTGAATAGGTACCTATTAGCTGCATGGTTAGTATAAACAATAACTTTGGTACCTACCAAATATGATCTGAACTTGTCGAAGGAGAACACTAAAGCAAGCATCTCCTTCTCAGTCACTGTGTAATTAGCTCGAGCAGTATCAAGGGTCTTGCTCGCATAATATATTGAATGGAAAATTTTGCCTTGTCTGTGTCCCAATACTGCACCTACTGCTACATCGCTTGCATCACACATGGTTCAAATGGCAACCCCCAGTTAGGAGCAACCAAGATAGGAGCTTCAATTAAGTTCCTCTTCAGCATCTCAAAAGCTTCTAAGCACATCGCATCGAAATCAAATTTCACCTCCTTTTCCAAAAGACTGCACAGAGGTCTAGCAATCTTGGAAAAGTCCTTGATGAATCTCTGGTAAAAACCTGCATGTCCTAAGAAACTTCTTACCCCTTTGACAGAAATAGGAGGGGGCAATTTTTCAATAACATCCACCTTTGCTTTATCTACCTCGAGTCCCTGTTTAGACACTTTGTTACCCAAAACTATACCTTCTCGGACCAAGAAGTGACACTTTTCCCAATTAAGCACAAGGTTAGTGTCTTCACAGCGAGCAAGTACTTTATCAAGGTTTCGAAGACATACCTCAAAAGAATTTCGAAAAATGGAGAAGTCATCCATGAATACTTCCACAAAGTCCTCCACCATATCATGGAAAATGGCCATCATGCACCTCTGGAATGTGGCAGAAGCATTGCAAAGCCCAAATGGCATGCGTTTGAACGCATACGTGCCTTATACAAGCCCTTATCATACATAACATACAAGATAATAGAGAAATAAGAGTTCAAGAGAAGATTTTTTTTATATCAAAGGTTTACTCAAAACAACGAAAGTCTACAACTCATGTCTCATAGCCTTCTAACATCATAGAATACGAATAAAAGTGATAGAAACGCAGCCCAATACAATATCCAACATAAGGAAATACATCAAAGTAAAATCCAACAAGGCTATGTCCTCGGGTGGATGAGGACTCACCAAGTCTTCTTCTCAACTCTAAGTCAATGCTCCAGCCACGAGTAGGAGAACTGTCACGTCCTACACCAAAGAAGTTGATGCAGGCAAGAGTATGCGTTAGCACAATAAAGTACTTAATATTATAGCAATACACATAAACACATAAATCATGCTAGAGATAGAGACATAATCATGACATGCAATGGCCAAGCTAAAAACATGATAAACATGAGAGATATGAAACATAAAGCATGTATCAAGGCCAAAGCAAGCTAAATCATCTTTCTTTCTTTTCTTTACTTCATCATGAAAACACTCGTCCATTAACTTGGGGGGAATAGCCTTAACCGACATATAAGACCATGTGAGCTATCAACATAGAATCCGGTGTCTACCCATCACCATAAATGAGTGTCCTGTCACGCCCCGAGTCTACACCCTGGACTTGGCCGGCACTTGAGAACCATTTCTGATCCCTAAGTGAACCCTTGGCCTGGCTCACTACTCAGCGGAAGACTTAACTCGAGCCTTTAAGACTTCTAACATAGAAAAAGTAAACTCACAAACTTAACTGAATGATTAAAGATATTTAAAAGCTGAAAAATACTCAAATCTCAAGTTTTAGGAAAACACATGTCCACCCTCAATGAATAAAATGTCAGTATAGGCATGGGAGACTCCATCAACTCTAGACCTGTCTATGAAGCCTCTAAATAACTCAGACGTGTGCCGGGACAGACCCCACAACACCTCAAAAAAACTAAAACAACTGAATAAAAGACGGATCCTCCGGAAGTATTAAGAGTCTCACCACAACTGTTATCTGGAGTGCAACGGTATCAACGAAGCGCCTATTGATGACCCTAAACACCTGTGTCTGCATCATGAAATGATGCAGATCGAATGACATCAGTACATTTAATGCACTGGTATGTAAAATGGCTGAATATAACAATAGTAGAAAAGAGAGGTTCAAGGAAGTACCCACCTCAACTCAACTCAAAGCAAAACAACTCATAACTAACTCCAGTAAAAGTGATACTAAAAAGTAACTCATTATAAAGCTTTTAAAAATACAAAAACAATCTCAAGAATATGCGTAAAATATCATAAAGTAAGTGTTTACTCATCTTTGGGAGATTTTCTAACCGACAACCATCACTCTGAGCTACATGACTATATATCGTCTCACCCACGCTGCCAGAACTGTCCTATACCTTGCCGGAGTATAAGACATCCTCAACTAAGTGGATCTACTAAGCTCTACCCGAAGGCATAAGAAAATCATCTAAAAAGTATGACTCATTTACCCATGTTGGCATACATGGTGTATGGGGAGTTGAGTTGTCTGAACTCATCCCCATATCGGTGCTCAATACTACTCTCAATAATTATACTCACGCTCAAATAAGTAAAAGTGATAACTCTTCCTCTGTTTTTGAGGTAATTACTCTAAAGATACTCTTTAATAAATAGTGCCTCAAATTCTCTTCTCAAAACCCTCTCAATTGCTTCTCAACTCAAAATCCTCTTTCTCACTCAAAATGATAGTTTTTGGAAATTAAAGTTTCATTTAGCAAGTTGCTCAAACAGCCTTTTTAACTCTACTCACAACTCCCCTCTATCTCTCTCAAAAGAAGGATCATTTTAAATTAAAGTCCCAGTTCAAGAAATTCTCAAAATATTCAGTAAATGCTCAATTTATAGAGTTCTTTGCAGAAAATAAAATATGGACAGCCAACTCAATAATTAGGGTTCATACCGGAATCTAAGCATGAACCATAGCAAGATAACTACTCAAGAACATGGACGCAATACTCAAGAATTAACTGGAATTCGGTAACAATAGGCAGAAAACTCGAATATTTCTCAAGAACATGGGATGGAACCCTAGATTTCAAAATTCTGAATTTTTGAATGTAAACTGGTGTGTGAACATACTAGCCCAACACTGGGGGAAGCCTTACATACCTGGAAGATCAAAGATCTTGGCGAAATCACAAGCTCTTGGTTGAAGTTCTTGGAACCCTAGCATTTTCTCCTGTTGAACCTCCTCTCAATTTTTTCTAAGTGTAATAATGTTTCCAGATTGTTTCTGCTGTTTTTATCCCAAAAATAATAGGTAAAAGTCGGGATTTGGGTTTAGAAGGGAGGGGGAAAGGTCTAAAATACCCTTAGTAAAAATTGTCGGCGCGACTTATGGTCGGCACCTACGGTACGTAAGTCGGCCTATGGTCCGTCCTGTTCCTCCGTCGTTTGATTCAGAGAGTTTGCCACTTTGGCCTTCCAACTAACGATGCCCATGTACGGCCTGTCATCCGATCTACGGTCCGTACATGGCCACCGTAGATCAGGCTTTGAGAACTGAAATTCGACCAAGTCTGGTGGGCAATCTACGAGTCCTATCTACGGTCTGTAGATCAAACTACTACCCGTACCTTTGGTCCGTAGAATCAATTCCTGAAACTTGACATTCTCTAACCTCAACCTGGTTTCTACGGTTGCCTTCTTATGGTTCATAGACCCACCTACGGTCCGTAGGTCGGTCCCGTAGAACCAGTACTACAACACTTTATGCTTTTTCTCCAACTCCAAGTTATGGGGTGTTACAATATCTCCCCCTTGGGAACATTTGTCCTCGAATGAGCCCATACTAAGCCTGTAAGGGATGGGGACATCCAACAACCCAACACAATACAATTACAAGCAACACATGCCAATTAAATTTAAAAACTCAAAGACTCAACATGCTAAACTTAAAACGGTACTTCGTTAAGAGTTAGTATCTTGCTCTGGGTATGCTTTGGTGGCAAAAAGATGTGGATATCTCTTTTTCATGTCCTTCTCGGCCTCCCAAGTAGCTTCCTCAACGAGCTGATTTCTCCACAAGACTTTCGCCAATGTAACCTCTTTGGTCCTCAATTTGCGAACTTGGCGATCAAGGATCTGAATGAGGATCTCCTCATAAGATATGCTGTCCTTGATGCCAATATTCTCAGTAGGCACAACAAGGGAAGGATCACTCAAGCATTTCTTCAACATAGAGATGTGAAATACTGGATGGACTGTCTCTAACTCTGATGGTAGCTCCAACTCATAGGCTATATTGCCAACTCTCTTTGATATCCTATAAGGACCAATGTAGCGGGGACTGAGCTTCCCTTTTCGGCCAAACCTCATCACACACTTCATGGGTGAGACCTTAAGATATACCCAATCATCAACCTCAAACTCCAAATCTCTTCTTCTAACATCTGTGTAGGATTTATGACGACTTTGTGTTGTCTTCAACCTCTCTTGAATTAACTTCACCTTCTTCATAGCTTGATGAACCAGATTTGGTCCTATCAATTCAGCTTCACCAATCTCGAACCAGCCAATGGGAGATCTACACCTCCTCCCATATAAAGCCTCATACGGAGCCATCTGTATGCTGGAGTGGTAACTATTGTTGTATGCAAACTCGATAAGAGGCAAATAGTCATCTCAATTACTTTTAAAATCAAGAACACATGCTCTCAACATGTCCTCCAAGGTCTGAATGGTGCGTTCTGCTTGACTATCCGTCTGAGGATGAAAAGCAGTACTAAGGTTCACCTTTGTGCTCAAACCTTTTTGAAATGACTTCCAAAAGTGCGCGGTAAACTAAGCACCCCTATCTGAGATGATGGACAAGGGGACTCCATGAAATCGAACTATCTCGCAAATGTATAGGTTTGCATACTCCTCTGTTGTATTTGTAGTCTTCACCAGTAAGAAGTGGGCTGATTTGGTCATCCGATCTACAATCACCCAAATGGAATCATGCTGCCTGCGAGATGGTGGTAAACCTGTAATGAAGTCCATATTGATCATCTCCCACTTCCATTCCAAAAGGGGTATATTTTGGGCTATACCACATGGTATCTGATGCTCCGCCTTGACTTGCTGACAATTTGAGCATTTAGCAATAAATTCAGTGATGCACCTCTTCATGCTACTCCATCAATAAACTTCTCTCAAATCGTGGTACATTTTTGTGGAACCCGGATGAATTGAATATCTGGAACTGTGAGCTTCTTCCATGATCCTTTTTTGGAGGTCATCTACATCCGAAACACACAATCTTCCTTAGTATCTCAACACTTCATCTCCCCCTTGTGCAAAAGCCATCACTTTCTGCTTATGCACATTCGCCTTCAACTCAAGCAAAATGGGATCTTAGTCTCGCTTCTCTTTCACCTCTGCCACTAATGAGGACTCAGCTCCATTCATCACAACAACTCCGCCTTCTTTGGAATCCAACAAGAGAACACCCAACTGTGCCAGCCTGTGGACTTCCTTAGCTAACTCATTCTTGCCTTCTTCAACGTGGGTTGTACTCCCCATGGACAACCTGCTCAAAGCATCAGCACCAACATTAGCCTTACCTAGGTGATAGAGGATACTCATGTCGTAATCCTTGAGCAACTCTAACCACCTCCTTTGCCTGAGATTGAGCTCTTTCTGACTGAAAACATATTGGAGACTCTTGTGGTCTGTGAACACATCCACATGAACACCATAGAGATACTGACGCCATATTTTGAGAGCAAAGACTACTACTGCCAACTCGAGATCATGAGTTGGGTAGTTTCTCTCATGAATCTTAAGTTGTCTGGAGGCATATGCTATCACCTTACCCTTCTGCATCAATACACAACCAAGCCCAACTCGGGACGCATCATAATAGATGACAAAACCCTTTGTACCCTCTGGTAGGGTCAACACTGGAGCTGTAGTCAACTGAGTTTTCAACTCCTGAAAGCTTTTCTCACAAGTTTCGGACCATTGAAACTTAGCTATTTTTTGAGTCAACTTAGTCAATGGAGACGAAATAGATGAGAACCCCTTGACGAACCTTCCGTAGTAACCAGCCAACTCCAAGAAACTCCTTATATCAGTTGGAGATGTGGGTCTTGGCCAATTCTGCATCGCCTCAATCTTCTGAGTGTCGACTCGAATTCCTTCGCCAGAGACAATGTGGCCTAAGAATGCCACGGATTTGAGCCAGAACTCACACTTGGAAAATTTGGCATATAACTCTCGATCTTTGAGAGTTTGAAGGACTATTTTGAGATGACTAGCATGGTCCTCCTTATTCCTCGAATAAATCAATATGTCATCAATGAACACTATAACAAACATGTCCAGATATGGCTTAAATACCCTGTTCATAAGATCCATGAATGTTGCATGAGCGTTAGTCAAACCAAATGACATAACAAGGAACTCATAATGACCGTAACGGGTCCTGAAAGCCGTCTTCGGGATGTCACTTTCTCTCACTCTCAATTGATGATAGCTATATCTGAGGTCTATCTTAGAGAAACAAGTGGCACCCTAAAGTTGGTCAAAAAGATAATCAATCCTCGGAAGAGGATACGTATTCTTTATTGTAACCTTGTTCAACTGACGGTAATCTATGCACATCCTAAGGGAACCATCCTTCTTCCTCACGAACAAGACTGGAGCGCCCCAAGGTGAGACACTTGGTCGGATGAAACCCTTATCAAGGAGATCTCTTAACTGCTCTTTCAACTCTTTTAACTCAGCTGGGGCCATTCTGTATGGCGGAATGGATATGGGTTGAGTATCTGGAAGATTATCTATTCCGAAGTCTCTCTCTCTCAAGAGGGACTCCGGGAAGATTATCTGGAAAGACCTCTGGAAACTCACTCACAACTAGAACTGACTGGATAGGCGGTGCCTCAACACTAGAGTCATTAACTCGGACTAAGTGGTAAATGCACCCCTTGGAAACTAACTTTCTGGCCTTAAGGTATGAAATGAAACGACCCTTAGGCACTACTGAACTGCTCATCCACTCTAGAACTTGCTCATTGAAAACTGAAACTTGACTACTCAAGTTCTACAATCAACTGAGGCATAACAAGCATGAAGCCAGTCCATACCTAGAATAACATCAAAGTCCACCATACTAACTCAACCAAGTCAGCCATGGTGTCCTTGTGATAGACGGAGACGATGCAATCACGGTAGACTCTTTATGATATAATAGACTCACCAACAGGTGTAGAAACATTGAAAGGCTCAAGAATTTGTTCGGGGAAAATGCCGAACCTCATAGCTATGAAAGGAGTCACAAAAGACAAATTCGCACCTGGATCAATCAAGGCATATATATCAAATGTAAAAACTCGAAGCATACCAGTAACAACATCTGGCGAGTTCTCCTGATCATGTCGAGTACCCATAGCATACAGGCGGTTTGTACCTCCACCAGTCACTGAAGTAGCTCCCCTCTAGTTGCTCCTATCTGCTGGAGCTGCTGAAGAAGATTGGGCTCTATTACCCCCATTACCTTGCTTGCTCTGTGGACACTCTTTCATAAAGTGACCCGGTTGACTGCACTTGAAGCAGCCACTCGAGCCATCACGACACTCTCCAGGGTGGTCTTTACCGCATCTGGTACATGAGAAGATTCAATTTGTCCTTGGTGCCACGCAACCCTGAGACTGAGTAGGTCGAGCTCTGGAATTCTAGGAGTTCTTGTTCTTGAATTCACCTCTGTTCCTCGGTGCAGGTGCACTAGCTGATGATGGTGCTGGTCCTGTTGACCTCTGCTGGAAAGAGGACTGATTCCCATTTTTGGTCTTCTGGTGGCTGGACTCATGGCTGGTTGTCTTAGCCCTCTTGCTACAGAACTCTTCCATGTCCTTCAACTTATCTTCCTCAACTTGTTGCATATGGATCATAAGCCTAGCTATGTCCATGTCCCCTATCAGCATAGCCGCCTTACCTTCCTTACTTGACAAGCGGGATAGCCCAGACACAAACAGGCTCATCCTGCTCCTCATATCAGCTACCATCGCTGGAGCATAGCAGGATAACTGAGTGAACTTGATGTTGTACTCCTACACGCTCATAGATCCCTGCCTCAAATTCAGGAATTCTCTTACCTTTGCCTCCCTTAGTTCGCGGGGGGAAGAAACGCCCCAAGAAGGCCTCTTCAAACACTGCCTAACTCAAAGGTGGTGCCCCCTCTGCCCTTTTCTTCTTCCATTGGTCATACCATACCCTAGCAATACCTTTTGAGCTGGTAAGAAGCTAGCTCCACACGCTCTGCATCAGCAATACGCATAACCTCAAACATCCTCTGTAGTTCCTCCATAAAGTTCTCCGGATCCTCTATGATATTCGACCCTGTGAACTCTGGTGGATTCATCCTAAAAAATTCACGAACTCTGGATGTATTAGCCATATCCTGACGACCCACTCTCTGTTGTCCAGCCTGATTTGCCACAACCTGAGTCAGCATCTGAATAGCATTTCTGAACTCAGCATTGGTGACATCTCCTTGCGGGGGTTGCACTTCTAGTGCATTGGGAACTTCTTGTCCTGGAGGGTTCACGTTCCTTCTAGCAGGATGTCCTCGAACAGCTCTTCGTAGAGGCATGATCTGAAAGGATACGCGTAAGCACGAGTTAGAAGGAAGACATTTATAGAGATGAACTCTATAGCACGAAGTGGAATAAGAAGAAAGTGAGAGGTTCCTAAATGTCGCAACCTCCTAATTATAGATGTGGCGCGCTTCACACCGATAACTAGGACATAGACTCCATAGGATTCTTGAACTCTGTGCTCTGATACCAAGTTTGTCACGCTCCGAGTCTACACCCTGGAGGTGGCCGGCACTTGAGAACCATTGCTGATCCCCAAGTGAACCCTTGGTTTGGCTCACTACTCAGTGGAAGACTTAACTCGAGCCTTTAAGGCTTCTAACATAGAAAAAGTAAACTCACAAACTTAACTGAATGATTAAAGATATTTAAAAGCTGAAAAATACTCAAATCTCAAGTTTTAGGAAAACACATGTCCACCCTCAATGAATAAAATGTCAATATAGGCATGGGAGATTCCATCAACTCTAGACCGGTCTATGAAGCCTCTAAATAACTCAGATGGGTGCCGGGACAGACCCCACAACACCTCAACAAAACTAATACAACTGAATAAAAGACGGATCCTCCGGAAGTATTAGGAGTCTCACCACAACTACTATCTGGAGTGCAACGGTATCAACGAAGCGCCTGTTGATGACCCTAAACACCTGTGTCTGCATCATGAAACGATGCAGATCGAATGAACAAGTTCATATATAATACCACTTAAACAAGACAAGTCCAACTCAGTTAGAGAGTAATCTGTGAAGTTTATTCAGGTATATCTATTGTCTCTTTTTCATTAATTCAACATGCAACTTAGTTGGAAAGTTAAAACAAGTCATCAAATCAAAAGACAAACATAACAGTATCAAAATATACAAGTTTATCCGATGGGGAAGAAGACCTATGTCAACATATAAACTCATATATCAACTGTAAAAATCATTTATAAGAAGTAGGGATGAACCCTTACAACTCTTGAACATGAAAAATATTTTTTTTTAACCAATAAAAATTGTTCATAAAAAAACACAGCATGATATATATAGATTTAATCAAATATGTATCGAAATCATGGACTTTTATTACATTATCAGTTATATGTACGAAGGCTATGATACCAATTGTCAGAATATGCACAGCGAAAGCATTATACAAGATCACGAACATACATAATAGCATAATAATGTAAACTGAATTAATTGTGAAACTCTAACCTTTTGAAGCTTTCACACAACTCATTCAGGAACTGGGACTCCAGGATTGCAACCTTCTACTAATTCCTGACTAACTCTCTCAATCAAGTCTTGTGTGGGCAAGAATATTTTCAGAAAAAGGATCATCTTTCCTTGAAAACCACCACCCCTATTTATACTTTTTCAGTAAAGGGGAAAGGTTTGAAAGATGAAATGTTTCTGGTCATAATTAATAGCCATTAGCAGTCATTAAATATCATTAAGGTTATTTAGACACTGTTAAATGTATCCAATAACCATAATCAATAGTTATCAATAACCACTAAATACCATTAAAGGTATTTAGACTGTCATCAAACACCAAGGCTATTCAACGTCCATTGAACATCATCAATTGTCATTAATAACCATTAAACACTAACAGTCCTTTTCTTTTCCAAACTCGATCAATTAGTCAGGCATAGAAGGGACCGCAAATTTATTAGCAGAGGCTTCCAATTATAATATTTAATTTGTAAAAGTATGAATTAACCATATCATAATAAATCACATATTATACCACTAAAAATCTGTAATTGTACTCCTCTATTTAATTTCAAATTTCTACCATTACAACTTATTTAACTCCCCATGTTAGAATTACCGACGCCAATCAATTAAATCAAACTTCTGAAAAATTTAATCTTTTATCTCTATGCTTAAATTAATTCACGTGACAGACACATATATAATCCACCAGCAGGGTTTTCACGTGACAACTTATAAGCAACCATAAAGGGATATCTTCTTTCTCATATCCGAGAGATGGTTCTATCAACTAATTATTATTTCACGAATGTAATTTGTTATTATCCAATCCATTAGGAATATTTTGACTCAACATGGAGTCTCACCTTTTAACAGATTAAAATAACAAAACAAACTACACAGATCATAATAATTATATCAAGATTAAGAGTATAAGCACATGTAATAGACTAGAGATATCGCTTATTAAAATTCAGAACCTAAACGAATATCTCAATTTGGTCCGTTCAATACATACAAAATGTACTAACACAAGAAGTTGTAATTTTACCATTCCCATAATTAAGATTAAATTATATTTAATCTTGTGCTACAATTATCAAGATGTTTGTCCAACTTCATCTTTGATTGTGAACATTTAATTTATAACTTATAAGAACCGACAATTTTAATCTTCCGCGTATGAGTTAAACAACTCCATACACAAAAATCGTCTACTATATAAGTAATGGACACACATATAAACACAATGATCTATTCAAATAAAGACTTTATTATAATAATTAACATAAAATACAAAGTCTTTACAAAGGATTAAAACCAATACTATAACTCAACCATATGGTTAATAGTATATCCCAACAAGACAAACATAAAGCTGTCAACTTCTACATCACCGAAGAGATCCAAAATTGGGTAAATGTAGTCAAAACAAAAATCATTGATGTTGTATGTTGAATATTTACAAGAGTTAGATCTAAATTATCCATGGACGCAGAAATAGAATGAGACGAAGCCCGAGGGACAACTGGAGTTGCATTAGTTGGTGATGACACAAAATTAAACTGATAATTGTTCATGGAAACATACGCATAGCCATAGCTTCCATTTATGTAGCTGATTGGCGTTGCTGAAATTGGACTTTCTTCATTCATAACTTCTTTGCCTTTCTTCTTATTTTCCTTTAATGTCCTTTTCGACACCATTTATGGACAAGTATTTGAGGATTCTTGGTCCAAATTAATGTCGAATACACTGGACTTGTTGTGTGTGAATGCTACGTTCTCTTTTTTCCTATCAAAATATTTCTGGGCATGACTCGCGACTTGTGTTGGTGTCCTACTTGGCACAAAATGTTTAGCAATTTGAGTCCAATTTCCTCTTCCAAGTTTGTCCAATCCAATCAAGAACGCTCTCTGTTCATCTTTACTCCATCTTCTCCCCTTACTACTACAACTACTACTATTACAACTCATCCCTGTCGTGTTACTTGTTGATTCTTCTCCAGAAGAAGAAACATTGTTCACAGTAATCTCAACGCCAAACAATTTGATGGTCTCTTAAAAAAAAATTGTCATCTTTTCTCACTAGCTACACTTTTTTTTTTTTGCAAATTGCAAAGTAGAAACAATATAATGAGTAAGAAGTGTAGTTGGAGAAGCAAATATCCAATTATTTATAAGCGCTGTGGTATACCTAATCTTTTAGGAGCGCACCAAATAAGGAAATAAATTAAGAGTACTTATATATTATTACATTACCATAATATATATACTCCTATTAAGCCAACAGTAGAAAAAAAACAGAGTGCTTACTAAAATTATACTACTCTTTAAAAAAGGAAATTAATTAATTAAAGGAAATTTTCATGAAATATAATTAGCCTCATTAGCTACAGTTTGCCTAATTACACAGTATAGCTATAGTTTCAGTAGCTATTGTATATCTTGCTTGGAATTTTTTTGGGGAAATTTTCATAAATGGCAAACGAATTTAATGAAATAACACTCTATGTGTATAGTTTATATAATTACATTTTATGGATAGATTTTAGTTTGCTATTAAGCATTAGTTTTGTATATAAAGTTTTTTTCTTTATAATTTATACAATATTTTATTTTTTAAATAAATGGTTACATGAGCGCTAAATACGGTAACAGAAAATTTACATAATCCCATGATTCAAGCTAATCGTACAAAATTAGATATTTTTTAGCGATAGAAACACCATAACAACTGGTTTCTTCCTCAAAGGACTGAAGCATATGAGTAATCAATATTTTTGTATATTCAACGTCAGGTAAGCATTTCTTTCAAGGAAATTTCATGTTTTTGAACGGCAAAAAAGTATACAATCAATTTGTATAATATATAATTGAAATTTTGAAAATTGAATTATTCTTTTATTTTGTTTATTCCCATGGTTCTGAATTTTTTTTGTTTATACAAGATTAGAGAAATTTTATATTAACGATTCTATTCTAATATTTTGTTTGAAAAATTGAGTGACATGATTTGTATATATGAAGTGTATATGATTCGACAATAAGGGTGTTCTTTATTTTGATAAATAGTTTTGTAATTTTAATGTATATATAAATTATACGATTTGTATATTGTCTAAAATTGCTAATACACAAATGTATAAATAAAATATATTTGTATTTGTATATGAATCTAGTACTTAAATATAGAACATATACAAATACCTCAAGCGATTTTGTATATATTAGCTTAATATACAAATCGCTATATAGATATATTTCAAGCAATTTGTATGTAACTAATAAAATATACAAATACCAATATACAATTGTGATTAAACAGAAAATATACATAGACTTCAAGCAATCTTGTATATAACTAACAAAATATAGAAATATCTATATACAAATGTGATTTAATCAGAAAATTTACATATACTTCAAGTAATCTTGTATATAACTAACAAAATATACAAATATCTTCATACCATTGTGTTTTAAGCAGATAATATGCATATACTTCATGCAATTTTGTATATAATTAACAAAATAATCAAAAATCCACATATAATTGTGTTTTGTTCGAAATTGTTCTGATCTAAGAAGCAGACACAACCTCATCAGAATCATTGTCTTTGGCTTTCCTCTTACTTCCTCCTTCAATAATTTTAATGCCGCTTGACTTGGCATTGTTGATGACTTTCTGAAGTGCAATTGGGTCATTTTTTCCTTGGATCTCAATTCTTCAATAGATTTTTCCTCTAGAACTTGTTTAGATTTTGCCATAGACCCTGCAATGAATCCAAAATCTTGAGTTAAATCGATTAAAAACGATGGTCGATTATCAACAACTTTGACATGCAATGGCGTACCTCTCGTAATCCTCTTAGATGGAGTCGAATCATCCAAAAAAAAATTTTGAAAAACTGAAAATCTATGAGTAATAAGGGAATTTTGAGAAAAATTATCCAAATAATAAGAAGCATAATACATATACATTTGTTGAAAAAAAAGAAGATGCTAACCCACGATTTAGGTGGTTACCTGCAAAAAGTGAAAACACGATTGGAGGGAGAAAGTAAAAATCGAATTTCAAATTGGAAGTGGAAGAGTGATTTTAGGAGGAAAATAGGGAATGAGGATAGAAGAGATAAATTTGATTTAGTATAAAATTACAACAGCCGATGAAGGCTTTTTTAATTCAGTATACAAAGAGGTGGTGGGTCCCATTATTAATGGCAAAAAAAACTGAAACTATAATTACTGACAGTAATTAAATTAAACTATATCCTCATTGACTAATAACCTAGTGATGTTTGCCATCTCTTGTAATTTTTTCATTTTTCTTAATATAAATTGGACTTTTAACTTAATTAATGAAGATGAAATTCAGGTTATTAAAAAGGAAAACAACCCCACAAATCATAGTTATTGTATGTGATTAGAATTTCTTATCAAATATGACTTTTACCAAAGAAAGAAGGATAAATAACTTCCTAAATAAACATGTCAAGAAAATGACTAAATAAAGAAATATATATACTAATAAATAAATGTATACAAATACTAAAACTATACAAATAACTAATTGAAACCGTATACTTGTTGATAATATACAAATACAAAAAAAGTAATTGTATATAATTGTTGAAAATATACAAATAAGGACAAAAAAAGTAAGAAAGCCACAATAAACATTGTTACTCTAATCCATAGAATCGTATATAACATAATGTGTAATGTATTGATAGAAATACAAATCACAAAAAATATACAAAATAAATTGTACAAAATATCTCAATTTCTTCACCATAATCTTGGTCCATTGACCCAGATTTATTATCTTCTTCTACAAATGTTTTTAACCCAGGTCCATTCAGTGTTGGGTTTTTGATGAGCTGTCACGACCCAAAATCACAAGTCGTGATAGTACCTATGTTCCCAACCAATAGGTAAGTTAACCCAACACTTTTACCAATTCAATTCAATATTAATAATGGGAAACTAAGCGACAAGTAGCATATCTCAACAACTAAGTCTTTCATAAGTATTAAATGCAGAAAACAAAATTACCACCCAAGAATTAGTGTCATAAGTACAAGAGCTTCTAAAAGACGAGACAAGTCTGAAATTATATGACAAGTCTAGACATAAGAAATATACTATCGGAATACCAAAATAACCTAATAAAGAGAGATAGTTGAAGGTTTGGGCCACAAAATATCCAAATAGCTCACCACAACTCCAAGATGATCCAAACTCAGACTCAAAGCTCCACGAGATGCACCCATACTCGAAATCTAATATGCACCACAAAAGAGTGCAGCAAGTGTAGTATGAGTACGAAACCACGTGTACCCAGTATGTATCATAGATCGACAACGAAGAAGTAGTGACAGGAGTATATAAGAAAATAATTCTTTAATTTTACAAGTCAACATTATACTATCAATCAAGTCTCATCAAATAAGGATAATCAATTATCACGCAATATCCAACCACCAATAAAGCACATAATCAACAAGAATGAGAGATGTAATGAGATGCAATGCAATGTGACACCATGAAATTATATGCCTCAGATGCCAAGTACTCTCTCAACCGTATATACACGATACTACTCGGAAATACATCGAGAGTTCGTGACCCATGGGGGACTCGCGAGGTCCATATACCGACACGGACGATCTCCACGTGTCTGTGCGAACGATCTCAACGCACTATTATAAAATCACACAATCCCCAGCACGGACGATCTCCACGTGACCAACTTATAATCATAATCAATCCCTCGCACGGACGATCTCCACGTGCCCAAATTATAATCATAACTCGATCTCAACACGGACGATCTCCACGTGTTAGACCTTTAGTCATACTCAATCTCATGTCAATGCATGTGCACAATAAGATATCAACAAAAGGGGATGATGCATTATCTCAATAAATCAAATGTCACTATGACATATAATCACCTCAATTATAACAATTACACGGGTTCAATAAAGAAGTACAATCACACAAAAAAAAATCAAGTCACTAAATACATCAACTAATGCACATATGCTTTGGCATTCTCAAATTACAATCTATCATATTATAGTAATAATCTTTCCCTTTAATAACATCGGTACTCCTACCAATGCCCGTCACACCATTGTTACGAGACCCCCATCTTTCGACCTTACCCATTATCTCTTCAATTTTTAATCTTTAATTAGAAAACGTCCCTCAACGAAGTCTAGGAAGTCTTAACATACCTTAAATGCCGAACACGTGTCACAAATCCTCAAGATTTTGCTTTTCCCCTTCGTAAAGCTTCAGAATGTTTCCAATCTATCAAATAGGCAATATTCGTAAGTAATTGAGTCCATAGACACCCATATTACTATATATCTCGCCTAGACCCAAAACTCACCCTAATATATAATTAAATTCATAATCTTGGTGTCAACTAATATGCTCTCATGTTTTCCTAAATTTCAAGCCTAGGGTTAAGTCTCAACTCTTCCAAATATCATAAATCTAATGATATTCATATAATACAATGCAACAAAAAAATATTGTTTACCTATATCCATATATTAAAACTTCTATTATAAAGTAATAACTATTAGAAAATCCCAATGCTAAAATCAATATTACATGCCTTGTAACCTTAGCAATAACGGAATATATTACATGACCAAAATTTTTATCATAATTAAAATATTAAGTACTATATTTAATCCAATTTCACCAGAATAAACCAATCAAAATCTAATTATGTTATGCTCAATTATATTCCTCTACCCAGAATCCAATTTTTGCATTGTCCTTAATTGCCAACGATTATTTTTCCCTACCAAACAATTCTTTTTTACCCCAACAGAACCCATCACGTCTTATAGTGTCAAGAATTACCAAGTTTGATTTCTTTATTTACTTTTTTTTTTTCAGCCGACACTTTAATACCCCTAATGCATAACAATTAATGATTACACTAACCTATCGCTGATTTGTTAGTCCATTAAATAAATTATGGACTTAGCCCATTATCTACCAATTAAATTAATTATTTAAAATTTACACGCTAATTAAATAACCTTAGCTAAATCAATAGTTCAGAGTTCTCATTTAAACTTTTACCGAAAGAGTCTTTTATGAAAGAAAGAGATCTACTACTTTAAATGACCTAATGGGTCGTTACATTATCTACCACTAAAAAAAATGTTCATTCTCGAACAGTAAAAGAATAGAAAGTTCTTAAATACTCAAAACACTGGATACCTATATTATGCGTGTCTGACTTAATCTTCCAAGTAGTTTCTTCAATCAGGCAATATTTTCACCGAACCTTTACTAACACAATTTCTTTCGACCTCAACTTTCTAATTTGCCTATCTTAGATGGTTACCGACTACTCCTCAAAAGTCACATTATGATCACTTAACACTGAATCCCACTGGATCACATGAGAACCATCATGATGATACTTCTTTAGTATCGAAATAAAAAATACTGGGAGAACATCTAGTAAATCAGGTGGCAAAGCCGACTCGTAATCCAACTCATCAATATGCTGAACAATCTTGGAAGGACCAATATACATCGGGATCAACTTGCCTTTCTTTTCGAATCTCATCACACCCTTCATGAATGAAACCTTCAACAAAATATGTCCTCTAATCATGAACTTTAAATCGCGAACCCTTTCGTCTACTATGAGTCATGTGAAGCCTATCCTCAATCAACTTAACCTTACCCAAGGACTCTCTAAACAGATATGTGCCCCACGGCCTAACCTCAAATGCATCAAACCAACTAAGGAAAATCAACATCTTCTACCATACAACATATCGAATGGTGCCATCTCAATGCTTGAATGGTAACTGCTATTATTTGTGAACTCCACTAAAGAAAAAAACTAATCCCACTAACCACTAAGGTCAATCACACAAGCTCAAAACATATCCTCAAGGACCTGAATAGTCTATTCAGACTGATTATTAGTCTGAGGGTGAAAGATTGTACTAAGATCCACTCGAGTGTCCAACTCCTTCTGCATAGACCTCTATAATGAGATGTAAATTATGTACCTCGATGAAATAATAGAAATGGACATCCCATACAAGCGAATTATATCCCAAACAATCATTCTATTTTTTCTACTTTGCAATTTCCAAATAAAAAAGATAGTGTAGCTACTGAGAAAAGATGACACGAAACCATCAAATTGTTTGGCGTTGAAATTAGTGTGAACAATGTTTCTTCCTCTGGAGAAGAATCAACAAGTTACACGAGAGGGATGAGTAGTCATAGTAGTAAGGGAAGAAGGTGGAGTGAAGATGAACAGAGAGCGTTCTTGATTGGATTGGACAAACTTGGCAAAGGAAATTGGACTCGAATTGCTAAAGAGTTTGTGCCAAGCAGGACACCAACACAAGTTGCGAGTCATGCCCAAAAATATTTTGACAGACAAAAAGAGAATAGAGCAATCAAACGCCAAAAAGTCCAGTGTATTTGACATTAATTTGGACAAAGAATCCTCAAATACTTGTGCGGAATTGGTGTCGAAAAGGGCATTAAAGGAAATAATAAGAAAGGCAAAGAAGTTTTGAATGAAGAAAGTCCAATTTCAGCAATGCCAATCAGCTTCATATTTCCTCATAATGAAAGCTACAGCTATTGCTATGTTCCCATGAACAATTATCAGTTTAATTTTGTCGCATCAGCAACTAATGCAACTCCAGTTGTCCATCGTCAGGGGCGGTTCAACAGTGTTAAAAAAAAGACATGTGCCTTAGGCCCCCAAATTTGAGCGGCCTCATTTTTTAATAATAATAGGTTATAAGTTATTATTTTTTAACAAAAAAAGTAAACTTTTTATATAAAATGAAAAAATTGATATCAGAAATTTGACATGTTTGGAGTACTATACCTCATGAAAGATAATTTAAAATAAGAATGGTTATATTATCAATTGAAAAAAAAATATTAGAAAAAATTAATTATATAAAAGTTATTAACAATTTAAGTTTAAGGCTCCATTTGATTTTGGCTTTAGGCCACTAATCTCCTTGAGCCGCCCCTGTCCATCGGGCTTCGTCTCAGTCTAGTTCTGTGTCGTGGATAATTTAGATCTAACTCTCTAGCCTACATTACCGCATCAATTATTTTTGTTTTCACAAGATTTTGCCAATTTTGTATCTCTTTAGCTACATAGGCTTGTATGTAGAAGTTTAAGCTTTATATTTGTCTCATGTTAAAACTTGAAACTATATTGTATTTTCACTTGTAGTATCAATAATAGCCATACATTTTCTGGCTTTCATAGTAATATATTGGTCACACCCAACTTTAATCCTTCAAAAGGATAGTCTATCGCGCTTAGCTCTAACTATTCAACATTACAAGTTCAACAACTTCTGAATTATAAATATTATGATTTGTGTTATAAGCTAACTAACAAATTTCAAAGCAATAGAAATGATCAGCAATTAAAGAGATAAAAGACGTGTTCAATGATTTTCTCAGCTATCAGAATGAACGTCTAACGTGTTCGCTATAATCTCATTGAATTATATATTCTCCTCTGGATCATAAGCTTTTTACTTACTGCAAGTCTCTTCTGATTTAGAATAGTGTTATACTAGAGTAAATGTTTTTAAAAAGTATTTATAATTTTTTAATCAAAGGCATGATAAAAAATTTATCTACATATTTTAAATTTTTCATAAAAGTAACTCCAAGAAAACAACAACATACCTAGTGAAATCTTACTAGTGAGGTCTGGATAGGATAGAATATACACAAACCTTATCACTAACTCGTGGAGGTAGAGAGATTGTTTCCACTCAAGTGTAATAAATCCCTATATAAAGAAAAAGGAGACGATGAAGAGAATAGAGCAAATAACATGAAAACAATGCAAAGGTCTACCAGAAAGGAGCTAAAACAACAATAAAATCATCTGATAATCGAAACTCCATATATTTTCTTCAACTGCAACTTTTATTTCCTAATCCTATATTTTCTAATTTAGGTTTCCCAATACTAACCATGTCATTCCACTCCAAAGAAGGAGAAATTACCTCTTATAAATAGTTGGATAATTGTTATACAACTACACTTTGACAAAACAAATTCATAAAAGTGAAAAAGAAAAAAAAAACTAGCGGATATTTGAAAAGAATACTCGAGATTAGGATGGCATAGCTAGAGAGATAGCAATAGTCTGCAATGTTTAGGCCTATACTAGAAAGTGGGAAATCGAACTCTCACTAGCTATGTGAAAGTTCAGATAGTCAATCAATCGAACCCTAGAACCATGCTGTCAGCAACCCAAACGGCAGTAAAGATTATTGGACAATGAAACGTACTATGAACATATGTTTATCATACTTTATTGGAAAGTTCACATTCCTTTAGAAAAATCACAACTTTGCGTAAAAAGTAACAGCTTTTCGAAAAGTCACAACCCTTCGGAAAAATCACAACTCTTCCGAAAAGTCACACTTTTAAAACTATTTTCTTTTATATTTAGAAAGCACTCTCTGTTTTCTTGAACTACAACTTTAATTTCCTACTCCTTAGTTTAGAGATTATCTCTTATAAATAATTGGATAATTGTTCTCCAACTACGTACTCATACTTTGTTAAAAGAAATCCATAAAAGTGACAAAAAAAAAGGGCAAATCAAGAAAATGGGGGAGAGCAATCGTAGCTTTAAACTATTTTGTGTTACGATCAATACTGACGATAATGAGGATTCAGCAAGAAACAAGAGAAAAAGATGGAGTGAAGATGAACATAGGGCGTTCTTGATTGGATTGGACAAACTTGGAACAGGAAATTGGGCTGAAATTGCTAAACAGTTTATGCCAAGCAGAACGAAAACACAAGTTGCCAATCATGCCCAGAAACATTTTGCACGACTCAAGGCTAAGAATGACAAAGCAGCGAAATTGACAAAGTATTGTTGAGTTGTCGTCATCCACAACTTCAGGCAAAGAAGCTTTGAATGAAGAAAGTCCAATTTCACCAATGCCAATCAGATACGGACTTCCAAATGATCTTATGCCTCGTGTTTTTAATATTGATGAGTTTAATGTTCCAAGCATGGCAAATTATAGGTTTGGTACACCTAATTTTGTCTCATCATCTAGCAATGCAGCTTCAGATCAATCTCAATCGAATCGTCTGTCCGTGGACAATTCAGATCCAACTCTTTAGCTATTTTAAATACAACACCAATATAATGCTTTTTAATTCGACCAATTTTGTATCTCTATTACATTAATACCTAGAATGTTCACTTGTTGTAAGGAAATTTTTGCTGATTAGACTTGCATATGTAGCATTTGTCAGCTTCGTATCTCTCTCTCATATGAATAATTCTTTTATTTTGTATTTTCAGTTGTTGAATAGCTGAATATGCCTTGAAACAATTGAATCGGATTGTCTGAATTTTGCTGCGCTTTACATCGTAGTGTGATAATATCATTGCCTATTCAAGAGGAAGGGCTCAAGCTTACCAACTGTTCGGGATGGTATATGCTGAATATGATCATAGAGTGTGGATTGAAAGAAACTTGCAGATATTTGAGAAGAATACTCGAGATTGAGATAGCATAGTTAAAGAGATAGCTATGGTCTGCAATGTTAAGGCCTCTACTAGAATTCGAAATGTTGTAAATTCTAGTCTCCTCAGACACTACTTTTTTGATCTTGAGTGTAGCATAGATTTTCTTTTGAGATAAGAGGCTGTATATAGCCTTGTTTTGATGCTTGTACAACTTCTCACTATGTGATTAATATAAAAGGTTAATTACCAACAAATTGAAAGTTCAGATAGTCAACACCTATGATATAAGTCTTTGCCTAATTATATCCAATGGCGTAGCTACATGGTTGTCAGGGTGTCCAACTCATCGGAAAAAAATACCGTTTATACAAGTAAAATGATACACGAAATGATTAAATAGCATATTTTGGACACCCTTAACACAACAAGTTGTTATAGCCTAGTGGTTTCAGAAGCCTTGAAATGAGGCAGTGTTCGCGTATTGAAACAAGTTTAAAGGATTTGGAAGTAGTGCCTGAAAGTCTTTGGGTATATATATTTGTTCACGTAATTATTCATTCTTTCTTCTGAAACATAAGAAATGGCACATTGTTATGTGTGTTTCTGTTGTTGTTGCATATGCATTGTTACTGCCACTGCAAGGGAAAAAAATGACTTGTTTGCTACTTGGATTGTGGTGGCATCATCATCATACTCTGTGTTTTACAATTCTTCAGAAAAGTTACAATTCTTCAGAGAAGTCGCACTTTTAAATTTATCTTCTTTAATATTTAGAACACATACTCTGTGTTTTCTTGAACTACAACTTCAATTTCCTACTCCTTAGTTTTCTAATTTGGGTTTCCTAATGCTATAACATGCCATTCCAATCAAAGTAGGAGATAATTGGATAATTGTTCTCCGACTACATACTCATACTTTGTTAAAAGAAATCCATAAAAGTGACAAAAAAAAACAGGGCAAATCAAGAAAATGGAAGAGAGCAGTCGTAGCTTTAAACTATTTGGTGTTACGATCAATATTGACGATAATGAGGATTCGGTATCAAGAAACAAGGGAAAAAGATGGAGTGAAGATGAACATAGGGCGTTCTTGATTGGATTGGACAAACTTGGAATAGGGAATTGGACTGAAATTGCTAAACAGTTTGTGCCAAACAGAACGAAAACACAAGTTTACAGTCATGTCCAGAAATATTTTGCATGGCTCAAGGCTAAGAATGACAAAGCAGCAAAATCGACAAGTATTGTTGAGTTGTCGCCGTCCACTACTTCAGGTGAAGAAGCTTTGAATGAACAAAGTCCAATTTCACCAATGCCAATCAACTACAGAGTTCCAAATGATTTTGTGCCTCACGTTTCTAATACTGAGAATAATGGGGATTCAGTTGATTTACTATCAAGAAAACAGGAAGGAAAATGGACTAAAGATGAACACGAAGCATTCTTGATTGGATTCGACAAAGTTGGAAATAAATGGACTAAAGTTTCTGAAGAGTTTGTGCCAAGCAGGACACCAACGCAAGTTACTAGTCATGCCCAGAAATACTTTGAGGCACAAAAACACAACAGAGGACCCAAACGCAGTATCTTCGACATTAATTAGGACGGAGAATCCTCAAACACTGGTCCCGAATTGGTGTCGAAAGGCAAAGAAGTTTTGAAATGATTTTGTGCCTCGTGTTTATGATATTGATCAATCTTTTTTGTGTCTGGGAAAATTATCCCATCTGATTTTGTAATAATTTACTCTATTTTTATCGTTTCTTCCGTTAGTCCGAATTAAAGGTTTCGAACTGTGTCATGTACCTTTTGTTTTCTTCAATAGAATCTCAGATTACTATTATTTCACTTAAGTTTCTTGCAGCCATCGTATTTAAGAGACGTTGAACTTGATTACACAGGGGGGTGAGGGTAACTCTGGACTGATTAGATGGTTTAACTACATTGTAACCTTTTGAGTTTGGATTTAATAAAGATATGGTCTGCCTATTGATTATGTTACTTATTCTCATATTGGATCTTTAGTTACAACTAGTTTAACAATGTCTTGGTTTGTCAGGTCTAATGACTGTCGAAATGGGGCAAGATTATTTAGGTTTTTAACGTTTGCTTGTAAATGGGGCTCTAAGCATATTGCTTAGTTGGTAGCTAATGGAAAAATTATTATGAAATAAAAGAGCTTAGCGGCGGGGGAAATATTTTTAAATTTCTTCCTAGGGATAGCATGAATTCTTCAGATTGCAGTTGAAAATATGTAATTTTAAATTAAGAGCAAGTGTTAAGCTGATTGATTCAAAAGTTAGTGTCATGTTTTTCAGGAAGAAATTATTTCACTTTTTCCAGGAGTTGAAACTCCATTTCCAAATATCTTTTTCATGTTGAAAACAAACATTACTTTTCCAAACAATACTAGCACAAAACAAGACAAATTCAGACACTCAACTTGGTCCATAGAACAATAATATGCCAACTTGCAGTCGAATGTTTATCTTCTCAAGAAATCGTTTATTCAATCCAAATACTAATATAACAAAGCAATTTGTGCATCACGGCATGAGACGAAGTTATCCCAGAAGACAACTAGATAGAATCTCTCAAAGCTTAGCCATTACAACATCATTGTGGCAAGACTTTGCCACTGCCCCGTTTTCCTTGATATCCGAGTCAGACGTGCTAGGAGGAACATCAACAGCTGGGGAGCAATTGAAGAACCCATGAGGCTGCATCATAAACAACATTTATCAACAACAGAATTAGCATAGTGATGTGGAGCATAGAATTTACAAAAATCATTGTAATGTGTTTCAAAATGATGGATATCACCATATCCTCAGAGAAGAAAATTCTTTTGCTTCAAGAGAAAACAAAAAAAACTTGAAGGTGGGGGCGAACCTATTAACTCAAACGCAGGTACATAAGTCTAGAAATATTACACCAACATAAACACAAGCTGTAAAGATATGGAACAAATGCCATGTTCAGTGCTAGCAGTGTCACAAGAAACACAGCCCAACCCATTCTCAACCCCAGTTCTATTTTGTTAAAAAGCCATTAATACCCGAGGACTTGTGAGGCACAAAGCTAGAAATCCGGCATATAGTGGATCCTCCCTCCTCTACCAATTCTACACTTAAATACAAGACTACAGCTCCAGAAAGGTTCAAATCAATGATGTGCCACTAACCCACATATCACTTCTTTTTTTTATAATGGTAGCTGTATATTCACACCAAAAGACCCATCAGGTAAAAACTGATGGGGTGGGATTTACAAACCCAGGGGGTATCATCACGACCAAAAACTAGACATGAGACTTTACAATTGTCTTATGAAATCAACTAAACTATCTATCTCCCCCACTATATCTTGTTTACACCAAAAATACAAAAGACTAAGGCTCTTCATCTTGATATTCTGGAAGCTGCTGGCTATTCTATTCTGACCTCTTTCATTTCTTTTTTTTTTTTGAAAATCAATAACCTCTTTCATTTCTTTCTCTCCATAATGTCCACCAAATACATGTTGCGATCATACCACTCCACTAGAACAAAGCCCTGGGCTCTCCCAGCCCCAATCCATAATGAAAAGTAAATGGGTGAGAATTAATAATGCTAAACACCTGTTGATGGATACGCTTAACTGGGCACATGTTTTACCAATGAAAAGGGTTTCTACTGTATATGTGGGATGACACTGCCGATCAAGAAAGAAAAAAGTCATAGCCCAGTTATTATACCTGGAGCATAAAACCAATGTGCTCCACTGGCATGACAGGCCAGTCTTCTAGCCGTGGAACATGTATAACTCCAAAAATATACCTGAAAATTTAGAAAATTTTGGTCAGCATCCAAAAATATAAGTCCTAAAATGCAAATATTCATTTACTTTGAAATTAAAAATATTTTCCCCTTTTTATTACAAAAATTTATTTTATATTGAAAAGTTATAGGATTTTTTTTTCAGACTTTTATGATAGTTGATACAATAAAACTAAATAAAGTATTTTCAACATTTTTCATCCAAAAAAAGACTAAAAAATTTTCTCCATGTTGAATGCTAAAGTAGAGCACTATTTAGTCATGAAAATGATGATAACCCTTGAAATAACAGATGAGAATGGCCAAGACACAAGATAAAATGAGTAATTATAGGGTTTATCATCAACTAGTATACTTTTTAGTTGCCATTAGAACTTTAATCTGTATTGAGGATGGACTAACCAAAGAACTACTTGTGTTTCTTCTAGGGATCGATTCTGCTGAACCCAAGTAGCCAAACCTTCACCAACACGAGGATTTTGATTTGGAAACTCTCCTCCAGGAAACATCTCTTCACGAGAGTAAGGGGTGACCCAAAGATTATGCTTTAAGAATGCAGCTCTCCTCAAGAACTTTGCCTCTGAACCAGCTAGTGGCAGACAGTTTGAACCTGGTACTAGCTTGTAACCAGTTAACTGCCCAGTTCGATTGACTGTTCTTGTGTTCCGGATCTATATATTGAAAAAAAAATACCGTTTAACCATCATTTCCAAATAAAAGCCAAACTACTCCTCATAACACATCAGAGGGGTACACAAATACACAAGACAATGACGATAACAACAGCTTTAGCAGTCCCAAACAAGCTGGGGTCGTATAAGACAGTGACAAATAACTTAAAATAGACAAATTCTTCAGATACAGATTATGGAACAGCCAAAAATCACAAGAAAAACACGTGCTGAATTCACAACTACCATAATTGACAAATTAAATAAACATCAACTGTGGCAGATTTGCAAAATTTATTACTATTGCCATTATTTAAGACTGCAGCATTTGATGTAAGAGAATAAGAGAATAGCCAAGATACAGCCTCTGCCTTCAGTTTTGATAGAAGGATAGAGGAATACAGTACATCATCAAACAAAAAATTCATGCCATTATATTGTTTAGGCAGAGCATAGAAGCTTTGAGCATTTATGTAAAAGCATTACATAACCCTTATAAGATTTACTATATCCTTTGATAGAAAAGCTCCAGCAAGAGATAAGGAAACTTACAATCCAATGCCGTGCAGTTAGAGGATTACAATCACGCATTGCTTCCAGTTCAGTTCTAAGCAATCTCTCTTCAGCATAAAATGCATTATTATGAACATTATTTTCTCCTGGTGGTTCAACTCTAGCGTTTACTTCAACCACCTAAATACAATAAACCTTAGGATCAGATTTCACATGAAAGAAACATATGGAGGAAAGTGCAAGATATGTATACGCCTGTATACTAGAAATGGAGTATTGAAGATGCACGTGTCCATATAAAATTAAGGAAAATCGCATTCTTTGGTCATTTTGATATGAAATTTTAGTTCATTTACCGAAAGTAGGGTATACAAGGAGGATATTATTTTGTCCCCAGCAATGAAAGTTAGTGATTTATACTTTGGTAAATTATATTGAAAACCAAAATTCGGAAACCCATACATAAATCCTGAATGGACTGCTCATGAACAAAAAGCTAAATTTAGTCTTTATAACTGATTTCCTTTTCATTGTCCCAAATCATCAATACATGAACTGGTTCGAGTGGTCTGTCAATCTCTGATGTAGAAACACCAGTCAAACAGCATTTCAGTCTTCCAGTCCAAACATAATTTGGATGTTTCACGAACTTTTCCAATTTTAGCAGGTGTCTAACAACAAGAAACATATAGCAATCAAACAAAAAGGCTACTAGCAAGATAGAGATGAATTGAAAAAGAAACCTATGGTTGAAGCTAAATGTGTTGCAAACTGAAGAAATGATACACATTATTCCTAGAAATGACATTAGAGGATCCAGCCCCCGTGATACACCATCACAGTATGTTTAAGGAATTGAATAAAAGATGTGTGGGAGAAATAATCAGAAAGATCTGGAAGGAGAAAAGGAAGTTGCAGAGAAGAAAAGAAAATATTTAGGTTGTACATGCCCCCAAGGCTCCAAAAACCTCCTCTTTCGTTAAAAAGAAAAAGGAACATCAGAAAAGTCGAGCGGAGAGATCACAAAGGCTTGTGGGAAGACCAATGCGAGGGCGTACCTGATTATGTGATTCCCCTGATTTGCAATCAACAGCCATATCCATGCGAGCCACAAAGAAGTGCTGATGTACAGGTGCATACAAGCCAGGTGCAATAGTTGTTCCATATTTTCGAACTTCCCCTGGTAGAAGAGCACCTAAGCTGAGAATTCCAGTCAGCTTGACCTCAGCCTCAATCTTCCCATCCTGTGGTGAGAAATAAGAAATTAATGTTTCAATATCCAAATCTCAAAATCAATATGGACAAATAGCTCCACATTTTCTCCTTTTTCTCTCTTTCATAAAGGAAATACAGACTACTAATGTGATTTAAAGTGGAATTTCCTGTCTTACTGAAGTGATGAATGTACAGTTTAGAAACATGGAAATGCATGCCCAAATGAAAAGCAAACAATGCTGCAAATTGAAGCACCACCAGGTGAATTTAGCTAAAACAAGTAAATCACATGATATCAGGAAGAGATAATACAACCAATGAAACCAACAAGTTAGCTCTTATTTATAGAAGGGTAAACCACCTGATAAAAATGCCAGTAAAATCCATATTCATAGTTTGCCACGGTACAAATGAAAGACACGGTTAGCCGTCGGGAACGTCGTACTTCAGCTAAACCTGTTCTCCAATCTTGATGCTTCCATAAGATTCCGTGATCCTCCTCATGTAAGCAGACACA
>JAGDQO010001391.1:0-123037 GCA_018342035.1 Solanum appendiculatum | reverse complement strand
TGTGTCTCTTGATGTTGTGGGTGTTGTTGAAGATAATTGACCTATGAAGAGGTTCCGGTCCAGGTTTTAGATAGACAAGTGAAGAGGTTTAGAAACAAAGATGTGGCTTCCATTAAAGTCCTTTGGAGAAATCAACAAGTTGAAAGTGCTACTTGGGAGGCCGAAGCGGACATGCAAAGGCGATATCCTTATCTTTTCCACTCCACTCGAGCCTAAGGTATTGATCTAAGCCCTTTATAAAATCTCAGGTCTTAAGTTCAGCCCCATGTCATTGCATACATTCATGTTTAAGTTGACAAGTTCATTGTGGTTTTACAACTATATTGAGGTTTTGAAATAAGGTGTAAGTGCATTGTTGCATCCTTATGTGGGCTGAAATTGCCATGTTTGTGTCTCTCATGTACGTTTCTTTAACATTCGGGGACGAATGTTCCCAAGGGGAGATATTGAAACGACCCCAAAAATGCCCGAAAATGTGCTTTGGAAACACCTATAATTGTAATTTCCATATATCTCAAAATCCGTGCATGATTTCGGAAATTCGACTTCATATTCTTATTTGTGGGGTCAAATTGAGTGGGAGATGGGTCTAACCCGAATTTTAGAGCAACCGTATCAAAATTCGAAAATCGCAAAAATTGCGATTTGGAGGGACAACTTTAAAGGGGCATATCTCTTAGCACACAAGGAACTGGAAGGGCTGCAAACTATTAAATTAAAGCTCTTTGAGTTAGTTTTCCAACGCACTTGGTTTCACCTCATTCCGAGTTAGGATGAGGGAGTAATGACCATTTTCGTAAAACCTGTCTGTGCAGATTTGCAATTTCCAGTGAGCTATTTTTTTTAGGCGGGTTGGAGACCTTTTTTATAAAAAGGGGATATGTCCCATACTTAGTCATTTTTCTTAACTCCAAAAACACTCTCTAAGCCCTCTCCAAAATTCCACCAAGATCTTCAACCAAATTCAAACATCTCAAGCTCTAATTCCGGATTCAAGACTCAATCTCAAGCTTCGATTCTCCATTCCAATCTTCATCAAGGATTCTCCAAAGTTGAGGTATGTGGGTTTGATTGTGGAAACCTTCCTTTCCACAAGTCCAACCATTTATCCTCTATTTCTACTTCAAGTTTATGGGTCCTTATGATTATTTATGAACTCTTGAATTATGGAATTACTACTATACACCCTATTATGGTCCATTTTTGCATATTATCATGAAATGGAATTATTATGTGATGTTTATGGTTTACATGTTTCCATGATCAAATTATGAAGGTTGATATATATATGTATGTTGTTGGTGGGCTGATTTATATGGATTTTGGAATTGGTTGGACTTAGTATTCTTGAAATACATGATTTCATTTACATGAACAATTGCCCACCTTGTGTTTGATAAAATGCCCATTTATAAAATTCTTAGGAAAGGGAAGGTCAAAGGTACGTCCTATGAGGCGGATGGTTATGTAATTACTGAAATGATGATGAAATGGACACATGTATATGATTTTCTCTATATAAGTGTTGTGAGTCGACCAAGCCTAGTACGGGGGGTAGTAGGCCCGTATAAACGTATCGAGGGGTTGGTACCTTGGTTGCCTAGTACGGGGGGTAGTAGGCCCGTATAACCGTATCGAGGGGTTGGTACCTTGGTTGCCTAGTACGGGGGGTAGTAGGCCCGTATAACCATATCGAGGGGTTTGTACCTTGGTCCCTAGCTCGGGGGGTGGTAGGCCCGTGTAACCATATTGAGGGGGTTGTACCTCTTTCGCCTCTCCAAGGGGGTGGTAGGCCTTGGAAATACTATATTGATGGTTCATCGCCACACAATGTACTACGTCCCACTAATATGATTTTTATGTAAGCATCATTATACATATCATTTCATTAATATGCTATTTATCGGGTATGATTACGCATTTTTCCTATGATGTCCATCTAATGTAGCATTGCATTGCAGCCCATATACTTAGTACATTCAAATGTACTAACGCATACTCTATGCCTACATGATGTCACCATGTATGGACCGGAGCACCGCTTGACCATCCTCCTCCGCGTGGCTAGTACGATTTTCTATAGTGGTTATTGGTGAGTCCTCCATTTCGGGGACGTTGCTCATGATCTTTTGCTATGTATAAAACTTTTCCTTTCTAGTTATGTTTTGACTATGAGGGTGAGCCCGGTAGTTTGTCTTGGCCCCCGCTAAGTACTCATGTTTAGAGGTGGTGTTGGACAAGTCGTGTATTATGCTTGAGCTTGACTCATCTATGGTATTTATGTATCATTTCTTTTTTTTTCTTTCTTGCTCCCTTAGTCCCGATTTCCCCCTTGATTATGCTTATCGCTTATGGTCATTTAATTGCTTCCGCGACCAAGGATGTGTAATGATACGCTATGAGGCTTGTTTGGGGTTCCTTCGGGTTCCCCATTCGCCGGTCACATCTAGGCCCTAGGCTTGGGTCGTGACAGAAATACTATGATGAGACACTTTGATGGTTCTGCCGATGGGAAATGATTCCGGCAAGTGATGATTTATGCCGATGGAAAATGGTTCCAGCGAGTGATGATTTATGCCGATGGGAAATGGTTCAAGCGAGTGATGATTATGCCGATGGAAAATGGTTCCGGCGGATACATGGTCCATGTATGGCCCCCATGGATTCCGGTCTAAGATTCAGTGGATGTGTATCGTAGGACAGACATGCATCATGATACTTGGCATTGCATTGCATTTCATTGTCCTTTTCTTGACTTTGTGGAGTTGTGTTTATGTCCCATGACACTGTATTTGATGCTTATGTGTTCTATTGTTGATATTTGTGGACTATTGTTGATCTATGTGTGATATAACTATGTAGAATAGGTTGAATAGATTTTTCTGTGAAAGTTGTAGGTATGGAGGTTCGGTTGGGAGGAAAGGGGTACGTGAATTTAGTTAGGTTGACTTTGTTTTATTGGTTGACTTGCTGGGTACCATGGTTTTGGTACTCACCCTTTCTTCTACATCTGTGTAGGTTGCGAGCCCGAATCGTGATTTGATCTCTCTCTCTCTCTTTTCCTCTGAGGCTTCTGTGGATACTTGAGAGGTAGATGTTCGCTGTCGGCGACCCTTCTAGATCCTTTTCTATACTTTGTTCTATTTGAGACACAAAGAATGTTGAGACTTGTACTTATTTATTGAACTTCTGCATTAGCGGCTTGTACATGTGACAACCAGTCTTGGCTTGGTTTTTGTTTAAGTTGATAGACTTTCGCTTGATTATTTTCTCTTCTTTATTTTTGTTATTTCCACTTGTTGGGTTTTAGGCTGGCTTGTACTGGTGGGATAGGACAAGTGCCATCACGCCCGGTTTTGGGTCGTTACATTCTTCCGCTCACAAACACCATTTTGTTGAGGTGTGTAAGCTACTGTAAGTTTCTTTTTGATTCCATTTTCCTCACAAAATTTTATAAATTCTTGAGAATCAAACTCTTCTCCACGATCAGTGCTAATTACTTTCAATGGGCTACCAGTTTTTCTCTCAACAAGTACTTTAAAACACTTAAAAACATCAAACACTTGAGACTTTTCTTGTAAAAAATACACCCATGTTTTTCGGCTGAAGTCGTCAATAAAGTTTATGAAGTACCTTTTACCACCATTGGAATTTGGATTTATTGGTCCACAAAGATTTGAGTGCACCAATTCTAGCAACACCTTTGCTCTCCAAGATTTGCCTTATGGAAATGGACTACGAGGTTGTTTGCTAACAACTCAAGTTTCTGAAGGAGCTATAATTTGAGGAAGACCATTCACCATGTTTTTTTAATGTAGCGTTCTCAGTCCGTTAAAATTCAAGTGCCCATAACGGAAATGCCACAACCATGCATTATCCTTTAATTTGGCAGAGAAACAAGTATGATGAATATTGTCGAGATAGAGAGGGAACATTCTATTTCTAGTCATTTTAAATTGAGCAATAAATCCAAGTTTGGCATCTTGAATTCTACAAAATTCATGTTTTATAGAAATTTCATACCTTTCTCTTGCAATTGGCCAATACTCAGAAGATTGGTCTTCAAATCTGGAACAAAAAGAACATCAGCAATTGTCTGGGAGAAATCTTTATTGATCTGAATTAGAACCTTCCCTTTTTCCATGGCTGCGACTTTGGAGTTGTTCCCGAACTTCACGCTATCTCGAAAAGATTCATCTAAAGTAGAGAAAAATTGACTTATCTCCACTCATATGATTGCTACACCTACATCCGGAGTCAATGTACCATACATTATTATTTGTTTCTTCTTTTATGTGGCAAACCATCAAGAAAGATATATCTTCTTCCTCTTGTTCTGAAAAATTAGATTCTTCTCCACGTACCTTAGACAAATCAGTTCGGCATTCTGATTTATAATGACCGAACTTGTGGCATCTGTAACATTCAATTTTAGACTTGTCTAATGACTTTGAGATGTAGCCACCTCCTTCCTTTCCTCTGCCTTGATTATCATGGTGTTGACGTTGGTGATGATTTCCACTATAGCCTCGACCTCTACCTTTATCTCTGCCTCTACCATTACCTCTGTTGTATCCTTGTCCTCCAGAATGATCATTTGTTGAGGCATTCAATGCCACCTCCTCCTTTTCTTGTTGAGTGATTTTTTCTCGTGAATCAACAAAGAGCTTTGTAATTCATCAATTGAAAGCAAATCAATATCATGAGATTCTTCAATAGAACAAATAACAAAGTTAAATTTTGGTGTCATTGTCCGAAGAATCTTTTCAACAATTGTAACTTCATTTGACTTGTCGCCATGGATCCGCATCTTGTTGACGACTGTCATCACCCGTGAAAAATAATCACTAACTGACCCTCCAGATTTCATTCGAAGAGTGTCAAACTCCGAACGAAGTGCTTGAAGCTGTTGCCTCTTTGCCCTCATTAATCCTTGATATTTCTTCTTCATGGAGTCCCAAATCTGCTTAGAAGTGTCTTTAGAAAGAATAGTTTCCAAGATTGAACGTTCAATTGCTTGGAAAAGATAATTCTTCGCCTTGAGGTCCTTCAGCTTTGCTGCCTGTGCTTCTGCTTTTTGTGCGTCTGACACTGTTGTGCCTTCTGTTGGTTCTGGTATGCCATCCATGACCACTTGTCAATACTCCTTTGAACTTAGAAAATTTTCCATCAACATGCTCCAATGATCATAGTGACTGTCACGACCCGAAACCGGGTGTGATGGCACTTGTCCTATCCCACTAGGGCAAGTCAGCCTAAACCCAACAAAGACGAAAATAAATGCGGAAATAAGCAAATTTAATAAGAATTACAAAAGCGAAAGTCTTTCAAAACTTAAATAACCCCCAAAGACTGGTTGTCACATGTACAAGACGCTAATAACAGAACTGGAATGAAAAATACAAGTCTCAAGTATGTCTTTGTTTCTCAAGTAGAACAAAACATAAAGAAAACGGGAATAAGAGAGTCCGCCTGATGAGAATAGCTACCTCTCTTAGTCTCCTGGAAAGCCTCAGATGATCGAGAAAAGAGAAACTCACGGTCCGGGCTCGGAACCTACACAAGTGTAAAAGCAAGGAGTGAGTACCAAACAACATGGTACCTAGCAAGCCAACTAACAAAACTAGGTAAATCTAATAAAATACGCGAACTCCTTTCATCCCAACCAAACCTCCATAGCCACTACCTACACAGAAAAAAATCAGCCCTACCTAACAATTACCAAATACACAGTTCAAACAGTCTCCACAATCACAGTTCAAAATCATAAGTCACAACTCGCAAGTAATCACACAGTCAATCACAAGAATCATGCTCACCACACAATAATATGCAAGAATGCTGATGCACAATCAATGTTCATGCATACTCACAATCGCCGGCAATGACCTCGGCATCACACACCCGCCGGAAATGACATCGGCATCACAACCTCACCGGATATGAGCTCGGCCCACCGGAAAAGACCTCAGCATCACAATCTCATCGAAAAAGACCTCGACATCACAATCAATCATCTCATCATAGTAAAGAACAAAATGCAATCGGCATGATCACACAAATAATGAGGAAATGACAAGTTCAACAATTCACAATCACAATGAAGCATTCAAAGCATTTTACCAATTACACATCGATATCAAAATCACGACATATCACACTTTGGGTCACAATATTAGCACACATTGTCTTTTATTAACCCCGTCGATCAATTAAAATTAGTTCATGAAAGAATTCAACCCGTATCCTCATTCCCATTACTCCCCAACACATACAAGAAAGGAAATTCGGGATTCAAAAAGATTTACAGAGTTTTAGAAGTTCACTTGCCTTAGCCAAAAGTAGGATCAATCAATAACTTGAGTCTTCCTCTTCCGAATATAGTCTGAAACACCACAATCTATTTATATAAGGATTCACAATCAAATTCCGGAACTATCGACACAAAAATCACAAAATTCGGGAAAAAGGGTCAAAACGGCTCAAAAATTCGATTATGAAAATAGGATTTAAATCTGGAAATTCTTACATGAAAACGTTCCTCAAAGCATTAGGAATTCATTGGTGAAATTCATTTCGAAAATGTAGCTCAAATCAGTTCATAATCATCATTTAATCGAAAATTTGAAGTTCTTGAAAACCCCCAATTTCTTCACTTTAAAATCCCAAATTTCAAGTTAAAAATCAAGATATAATCAATGGGTTATGGGTTAAAATCACTTACCCAATAGCTCCCCACGAAAAACTCTTTGAAAATCGCCTCTTCCAAGCTTTCCAAGTCCAAAAATGGTGAAAATGGGTGTTTTTCCGATTTTGGAAATTAAACACTGTTTAGGGAAAAAAAATAACCCTTCGCAAACGCGGCTCACTCAGCCCGCGAACGCGGGGCACAACATCCAGACCCTCCGCGAATGCGGAAGGATCCACGTGAACACAGAGGTCAAGGGTCAAGGCCCTTCGCGAACGCGGTTAAGCTTCCGTGAACGCGAAGGCCAATCCAGCAGCCTTCCGCGACCGCGGACAAGCTTACCTGAACACGAAGAAGCTTGCAACAGACCTCAGCTAACAACCACCACCTAAAAGCAAATTCACTGAAATGACCCTCGGGATTCGTTTAGAATCCCGTGCACACAAACCAAACATGCTACCCCACTAAATACGATGCTCCAGAGTCATTGGAACTGTCAGAATTTGAATTCGAGGTCTCCTTGACCCGGAACCCGATAAGACACAACGAAACTAACTTTAAGCCTCAAAATATCAAATCAAGCTCGGAACCTCCAAAAATTCAACCAAGACCACTCCTAGGCCTAAAATCATCCCCCGAATCTAACGGAGTCATCGAAATTCAATTCCGAGCATCCGATCACCGAATGTTGACCAAAGTCAACTCTATGGTCAAAAACTCAATAATTTCCAACTTAAGGCCTCAAATCCACGATATAGCCCCAAATCTAATTCCGTCAACTCTCCTAGATCAATTTCAACATTCTAGAGCTGACAGAATCGACGAAATTCCATTCCGAGCCCCGAAACTCCGAATGACCTCAAATACCACCTTTTGACAACTTAAGCTCCAAAACTCAAAACTTTCCAAAAATCTTAACTTGACAGGGAAATTCACAAAATCAACTTTGGATACTAATCAAGTATGACTCGGGGAAGCTCTTGGGAGGGTAAAACGGTCATTTTATAAAAATAACCAAAAATGACCTTTCAGGGTCATTACAGTGACCATCAAAATGAGGAATGACTGATTGCACAAAGTTTTTTGAAGCCATAGGTTCACACGTTGCTGCTGTAATTTCTTTAACATATTTCTCTCACAAAACTGGCTCTGATACCATTGATGGAAAAACATAAACTAAAAAATAGGAGAAAAAAAAACTTTGACTCTATTCAGTAGCTCAAATTCACTTCTATTGAATTACAGTAAATTGAACTCTTTTTAATTAGAGTTTTACTTACAAAGAATAAGGTAGCACTAACTCCTACTATTACTCAACTACTATCAAATTGAAAAGATCATGCTATCTTTATTCTTATTCAACCAACTACTTACGTGCTAAAGACTAAGTCAATTTAAAATACTAAGAATTGAATAAAGGAAAATAGTAATCAACAAACAAAACCAATGATTTTCGTTTTATTTGATTTGGTTTGATTTTAGAAATTTAAAAATAAATTAAACTAATTTGATTTTGATTTTGATTTTAATCAAATATCGATTCAAACGAAACAATGAGCACCCCTACACATGGGTCTCACCAAATGTCATACTAGAAAAATAAATCAACTTACTATGAAAAGAGATGCATTTTACCTCTTCTAAGAGACTACAGATAAATAATAATCAAGACAAAATTAATATGTATCTAATATATCAAATAATTGAATTTAAGTTATCTAATATATATTTTTTGCAAGCTTTGAGTTTTACTAGACAAAAAAATAATAATTTAGATACAATAATTATGCCTCAGTCCGAAATAAGTTGGATTCCAAAAAGTTAACCTAGATGCAATATAAAAATTCATTAGTGCTTTCACTTTTCTGTACGAGCCCAGTACTCTTTAACAAGCATTCCAAATAATGAATCCTCTTTATTTATCAGCTTCTTTGGCTCATCAAACTCAACCAACTTCCCTGGAAAATCAACAATGATGCAAGTTGTAAGCATCAACATATTATGAAATAGATACCTTCTTTGTACCATCGATGGTTATGGCAACGTGATGTTTGGGGAAGGCACACTGTGATATAGCCAATCTATCCTAATGCAAGTATTAATTGAAGATTAGGTGTGAAACCAAAAGGAGAAGATACAGCCATGTTTACTTGTACATGTTTGACTTGACACATCCCTTAAGAAGCAACAAATAACCTAATTATTACTCCCTCTATCCCAATTTATGTGGAACAGTTGAAATTTCGAGATACAAACTTTTAAATATTGACCGTGAATTTAGACAAAGAAGCTTTAAGTTTTTTAAATAAAATTAATATATTTGGAAACTATACAAAAAGTAGTATAAGTCACAATAATTAACAAGCTAAAATATTTAAAAGACATGAAAAAATTTGATGAAAGAAAAACTTGGTTGACTCTCAAAATTTCAATAGTGCCACATAAATTGAAAGGGAGGGAGTCACTAATAAAAAAAAAAGTAAAATTGGATATCCGTTTTAGTATAAAAGACAATCAAAAGTGTACGGACAGAATACTTCCTCTGTCCCAAATTACTATTTTGAAGTGTGACATAATTGGGACAAAGGAAGTGTAACATCATTATTTGGAATAATATTAGTAACTCACCATCACTTATTGCTAAAACTTTAGTGTAATCCATTAATGTTGGAATTCTGTGAGCTACTGTTATAACTGTGCAGTCTGCAAATTCTAGCCTGATTGTTTTCTGGAGAATTGCATCTGTGGCATTGTCAATGGATGCAGTCGCTTCATCTAGCACTAGTATTCGACTACTCTTCAACAGTACGCGTCCCAGACAGAACAATTGTCTTTGTCCCATGCTCCAGTTTGATCCATCTTGTAGAACTGAAATTTGCTCATAGAACACTACTCTTATCTTCTAATATAAATAAACAACAGTAAAATTGCTATGTGATCTTATGTTAGGTGATCAACATTTTGAAAGTCCGTAAAGGGTGATCTTGAACTTTTGGCCACGCTTAATAAATATTTTTAAAATGACCTATGTTTACCTGAGGAATCTAGGCCCCCTTCTTTTTCTTGCACAGACTCTCTAAGCTGACACTTATCAAGAACCTTCAAAAACAAAATTATGTTAGTAACTTAGAATCATTAGTAAATACAACATATGTATATAAAAAACTTACGTTCCATATTTGGTCATCACTATATTCTGATAAGGGGTCTAAATTGTATCTTACAGAACCTGTAAAGAGTGTAGGATCTTGTGGAATAATTCCAATATGCGACCTAAGTTCATGAAGCCTAATAGTTGAAATATCACATTCATCGATGATGATCTTTCCCTCTGAAGGCTCAACTAGGCGAAACAATGCACTGATAAGAGTTGTTTTCCCACTGCCTGTCCGGCCTACAACTCCAATCTTTTGTCCCCCTTCAAATGTACAACTAATACCTTGAAGAACTAATGGAGTATTTGTCCTTTACCTCACCTACTTCAAAACAAATTTAGCAGCATTCGTGAACAAATTGATGGTTCTTGCTACTGAAAAATAACATACCTTTAGATCGCGAATTTCCACTTTACCATGCTTAGGCCAACCAGGTAGAGGGTGGTTTGTTTGAACTATTTGAGATTCTTCACTAGGTATTCTCATGTATTGTTCTAGCCTTTCTATAGAGATAATAGAATTTGCTATCATGCATTGCCATTGAACACACAAAACAAGAAAAGTATTTAGTGATAGGCCATAGGAGAATGCCATTCCAGTAAGTCCTGTCAACAACAAGGTTCAATCTGAGATTTTCAGATACGCGCAAGTAGGCCTTAGATAATGTCATATACCAAAGAACAAATGAACGAACCGGATACAGAACTCCCTCTGTGAAATGATGTCATGTCAAGCATCCAGAAGGACATGATAATCGCGCATATTATCTCCACACGTAGAATTAATCATTCAGTTACTGAGAAAGTATGGAAAATTAGCCTAGCATTTTTATCATTAAACTCCAAGTTCTTGAAAAAGAAACGGCTTTCCTGTCCAAAAGCTCTAATTGTCATTATCCCAGAAATGCTTTCAGCTAAATGGTTGGCGACTAAAGACTTTGTCGTTCCATTTAATCTCATCAGTTCTTTAGCAGAAGCATTGTAGTATCTCTGCATGGTAAAATGTGTTGATAAATTACATGCTAAGATTATTTAACTTAAAAGTAACTACTAATATTTGAAAACTAAGAACTAAAAAGCTATGAAAATGTCTATTACCTGAACTAATATAGTCACGTAAATCATCAGTACGATGACAAGCAGGACCTCTGGGGTGATAAGACACAGGATGACATAGGTAGAGTATGAAATAATGATTGATCCAACAGTAAAGTTTATTAAGAAAGGCAGCTCAATGTCAACAATGCTCAAATCTGAAGATACCTGCACAAAACAAACGGAAAATTAAGATCAAGGTGCAGATTTAATTTGCAGTAGACATTTTTTTCAGCCATTCTTACCCGACTAAGCATTCTTCCTAAAGGCGTTGAGTCGAAAAAAGACATTGGTGCAAAGAAAAGAGAGCTTGACAGTGTAGTGTAAACTGATTTTGATGCATCAAGTCCCAGCTTTACTGTTAATAAGGATCTTAAAATCAGAAAGAGTATTAAACCAAAACCAATGACTGCATAGACCTTGATTAACTTTAATCTGCTAACACTGGAATTTTGAAGGTCAATAGCCAACTTGTAGCTCTGTATATATTGCCCAACTACAAACATTGTGTGAACAATGACTGCCAAGGAGAAATACAAGAATCCTTTGTCATGCTTTAGATATTGCATGTATGGCTTCAATCCTGCGTCTCCTACTTCTCGTTCTTCTGCTTTCATTAATTGATCTCCTTTTAAAGAAACTATATCATCATGTTCCTCGGAGGAAATATTATTATCAAACTCTATCTCAGCAGCTTTAGGCCTTTTAGAAGCATAAACTTCTTGACATTTAGGAACAAAAGTAGTTTTTTGTGCATTAACAAGGTCCTGAAATTCTTTACTCTTTGACAGCAACTCATCAAACGTACCGGATTTCATGATCTTCCCACTAGATATTAGCTGTGACATTGAAAGAAATTTGGTTAAAATGAGGATAAATTAAAATGACTAAACTTTTCTCATACAACTAGAATGAACAGAGTTCTTGATGGAGGTTACTAACCAAAATAGAATCAAATGCTGGAAGAAATTCAACTTGGTGTGTTACCAGCAGCACAGTTTTTCCTGATAGAGCTCCCATGACATAATCCTGCCAAATCAAAACGCGGGAAGTTGAGAATAATTTTCAATAGTGGATATAGTTTTCAAGGAAGACAAATGGAGAAAACTTGGTATAAAGTACATTAAATAGATTAGTCGAGGTATGTGCATCTACAGCACTAAATGGATCATCCAAGAGGTAAATATCTGCATCCTGATAGAGGGCACGAGCTAGTTGAACCCTTTGCTTTTGCCCTCCACTCAAATTGTTACCTCTTTCTCCTATCTCAGTAAGATCACCAAATGGAAGCATCTCCAAGTCTTTTACCAGTGAACTCCTTTCTAGAGCTTGCCGATACCTTTGTGGTTCCATATTAGATCCAAATAGGATGTTTTCTTGTATGGTCCCTGTCTGAATCCATGCTGTCTGAGAAACATAAGCTATCTTTCCATAAACATCAACCTGCAAAAACAAAAAGAAGAAACAGTAGCATCTTCTGATTACACCAATATCAATCAGGTAAACTAAACAATTACTAAAGACTTACAGTGCCATTGATGTGTGGAACTTCTCCAAGAATCAGAGACATGAGGGTGGATTTCCCTGAGCCAACTTCACCACATACCGCCACTTTTTCACCATATTTAATCTTGAGATTTATGTCCTTTAATGTAGGCTTTAGAGAATTCATCTCCCAAGAAACATCAGTGCAGTTTATACTTATATTCACATCATCTTGTCTTTTCTTCTTCATATCCCTTGTATGCATGTCAGGTTCCTCAAGAAATTTCACAATCCTCGATAGCGAAACCTTTGCTTCAATAAACGCCCCGACAACATCAGGGAGCCTTCTAATGGGCTCTTGAACAAGCCTAAAAGAGGCTAGAAATGTGAAAACATTGCTAACATTAATGGGAACTTGCAACAAGTAACAAGCTACAAAAGTGGCAGATGAGACCAGAATGGGAGATGACCAGAAGAGAACAAAGTAGTATCCTTTTTGTGTTTGAACAGATGATAGCCACTTGGTTTCTTCTGATCTCAATTCGTTTATCGCGTCCATGAAATGTTTTTCCCAAGAATATAACTTGAGAACCTTGATATGCGCAAGTGCTTCTGTGATGGCCTTTAGCCTTTTATCTGGCGCTTTCATGAGGTTAGTCTGATACTTAAGCTGCAATTTGGCTGATGGGGAATTTACTAGTACAGTTAATATTACAATCACTAATGCTGCTGATGAAGCAACCCCTATAGAATAGTACATTACACATACCAATAGGACGAGCTGAAGAATTGTCGTCCATATCTGATGAAACCAAAAGGGGAATTCACCTATTTTTTGAGCATCTAGTCACATAGTTCATTATCTGGCCAGGGGAATGAGTTCTCTTGGCAGAATTTATGACATAGAGTTGTTTGTGAAAGATAGCTGCAGTCAGTAAAGACCTTACTTGTAGTCCAATCAGTTTACTTCTGAAGTGCCATTGCCTCTCTGCTAAAGATTCCAAGCATTTCGCAAGGAAAAAGCCGGCTGTTAGAGCATATCCCTCATACTTAAAGGATTCTCTTCCTTCAGCAACCTCGATGAAGGTATGAAGAAACACCGGTCCTGTTGTCAGCATTAAGATCTTAATTAGAGCAAACACCTCCGATATCAGGATGGATTTGCGGTGGCAGAGGAGTATTGCCATTAATATTGAAGGTCTTCCTAAAGGGTCTTTTCTTTTTAGCATTTCCACTTGCTCATTGAACAGATCAAAACTTGTTCCTGCTCCATCGGCTGATCTTAGATGAGGAACGTCTTCGTCCTCAAGAATCTTATTCTTACCTTTCTTCATTAATGGATTTAACCACCAAAATGACAATTTTCCAAGAAATCCAGCATTTGCAAATGGAGTAATTCCATCTTCAAATTCTTGTAAAGGCTTATAAAATGTCTCATCATATTCACTTTCCTTAATAAATCCAATGTAGATCAAAAGCATTGCTCCAAGAAAAGATAGTGCATTTAATATCACTTCTATACTTTCTATTACATTGCCATCATCATACTTCAATTTCCACAGAGATGTTATGCAAAGAAACATTGCTAACAAGAATGCAATGATTGAATAAATCTTCACTATAAGGAAAGTTTGTTGCTTGCATAGGCTAATGAATGAACTTACAAATAACCATGTAAAGCCATGGACAAGAAGCAGAACAGCACCATATTCTTGGTGCTTCTCTTTAAGCTTCCATGCTCCAAATGCTGTGTATCCTAAGCCCAAACATCCATTAAAAATACCTGAAGTGATTGATAACTTAGGAAATCCATAAGATTTTGAGTGAGACAATAACTTTCTAAATGATATCTTACAAACTAGGATAACTAACAGGATGAATAACAGTAGGAAATCCACAGATAACAGAAAAATATGATTGAGACATGCATCTGAATTGAGCATTTCAAGAAAAGAACTAAAGGGTTCTCCACAAAAGGTATTTGAGAAATCCATAGATGCAGTTCTTCCTTGTAGAAAAGACTAAGTTCGTACTATCCTTGTAACTTTGTCAAGAGCAAATACGCAACATTTAGGATATGTTTGGTAGCTCATCAGAGTTATGCTTGTTTTAGTAATACAGAAATTAGTTTTGAGGAAATTTATGTATTATTTTATGTAAGTATTAGTTAGATATGATTTAGGTATTGTTTTATGTAGGATTAATTAAGGGGTCGTTTGGTAGTTGGTTTGGAGGTGAGTTATGAAGGTATTAAATCTTGTATAAGTAATACCACGTTTGGTAGTTGGTTAGAAGGTAAATTATTCGCGTATAAAAATTAATACGATGTTTGGTTTGTAATTTAGAAACCTGCATAACTAATACATTAATTATAACTTAAAATAATACATAGATACCCTCATAACTTGTACAAGTATTAGTTATACATAAATATGTCATTTAACTTGACCTCATTTCACATTTATCCCCTTCTACTTTGAGATCTCATTTATGCCTTTCTACTTTTTGTGTGCACAAGTAGATATTTAAACATGTATAAAGTTGAACAAGTAAACACATAAGTTGTATGTGACATAATACATGAAGAATACCATATAAAATACAAATTGGCATGTAGAATGTCACGTAGAACGTGTGTACCAAATTAACATCAGGTCAATACTGTAACACAAAAGAAAAAGGTAAATATGAGTGGGTTTTTTTTTGAGTCCTACATGGTGTTACATCACTTTCACGATAAAAATGTATGATGCTCCAATCACACTTTATGATATGGCAAGATAAAAATTGTATGATGCTCCAATCACACTTTACCAAGTGGATTATTAGATCCATTTCAGAAAATCACTCCAAAGTTCCTTCTCTCTTCCTTTTTAACTTTTTCCCCTCTTCTTTTTAAACTTTTTTTCTTTTGATTTTAGCTTTTCCATCAATCCCTTTGTACAATTGTTTCAAATTTTGCGCTTTCTTACTTTAATAATGTTATTCACGGAAAGTATGAAATTCAATATTTGTTGCCTAATTCATTCTATTTCTAATATTTTGATACTCTTTCCATCCAATAATAGTTATTTACTATATTAAAAATAGTTATCCAACAATAATTATCTACTTTAGAAAATCAAGAGATAATTTACCTTTGTGTCTATTGTACCCTTGCTATTAAATACTATTTATCATCTAACATATTTCTTAAAACATTAAATTTAATAAAGTCCAAGAATAAAATAATAATATTACTCTTATTATTTATTGTTTCTTAAGGAGTGTGTCAAGTCAATAGTGGACAAGTATTGTTGAACACATGGAGTATTGTTTTTTTTTTTATCTCATATTAGTTATTTATATTATTTAAAATAGTTATAATTATTTAGCAATTTACAAAATTAAGATATAATTAATCACAATTTTCCTATTTTATTATAATAATTAGTTTTTTAAAAGTGTAAACAAAATTTATAGTGTTTTTCGTATATGAGAAGAATTGCAACTTATAATATTTTTCATATATTTTTTAATATCTAAATTTAAGTTTAAAGCATTGGGTTAATCTAATTGAAATTAACTTCGAAGATTGGTTATTGACTTTTGATAAGCAAAAAAATGAAACTCCTTACTTAAATTTTCACTCAATTATCCAAAATTATCGAGCAAAATCATATTTCTTTTGTTAGTAATATAAAAGTAAATTTAACTATGCTTATGGCACTCTGAGACCACTCAACCAATCAAATATCTACCGTATCCTATAAATTGTCAAGTTTTATCATTTTTCTTACTTTTATAATATCATAATTTTTTAATCTATATATTTGGATTTTACTAAAGAAAAAATAATTTTATTTACAAATAAAAATATTAATTATACGTAGAAAAAGCTAGACAAGTATTTAATAGCTCTCATGATTCCTCATAAATAAATCTTTTCCGTAACCATTAATAAATCTTAGTGGACTAATTTTGTTTTTCTATTTTTCTTTTTACACGTTTTTTAAAGGAATCATAAATAGATAATCTTATTAATTTACTCATGAGACTTTTTTGTAACTTTACAATTTTTATTTACACTTTCAAAACAAATTAATTGTTAAGATAAAATGAGAATCTTAATTTTATAAATTAACAATTAAATTTAAACAACTATTTATGATAATGTGGATAACTAATCTAGATTAGAAAAAATATTATCAAAATATTAAACACAAAACTTATATATTAATCACAAAAACTTAAATCAAAATTCACTACATAAAAAAGAAAAAACGTAATCTAATTAGATCAACTAAACAAATTTCTGAAAGATTTGGTTGAGGTAAATATTAGAGAGAAAAAATTCAATAAAATAGAAAAACAAAATATTTTGAAGATGAGTAAAACAAAAAAAATTAATGGCTGATTAAGATGTCCCTATGTAGCTTTGTCAGGTTGGTAACTGGTTCCCATTTGTGTTCATTTGTCGATCAAATAATGCACCATAAAAATATGACTTGACGTATGTCACAAATAATTATTTTTTTCCACTTTCTCTATTACATACACTTATAATAAAAGTTGTCATATTCTTCTTCTTTTTTTTAATTGAGATTTTATGTTGTAACCTAGGAAGATTTAATGTGTACACCATCATTAATTATATCTTTTCATCTTTTCACTTTAATAACTTATTTTAATTAAAAATAAAAAGATAAAAAGGAAGAATAACTTCCCATCTTGGATAACACGATTTCCCCTATAAGCTTTTCACCACTAGGGGTCGTTTGGTAGGGTAAATAGTCCATATATTATGTATGATATTATTTAGTAGGCATAATACATAAACATGACCCTTAACTTGGCGTCAACTGGCAACTATGACCTCCAACTTTGGGTGTGCACAAGTAGGCACTTTAACTTGTATAAAATTGAACAAATAGACACACATGTCCTACATGGCATAATACACGTAGGACGCCACGTAGGACACAAAATTGCCATGTAGGTGCCATGTAAGACATGTGTGTCTATCTGTTCAATTTTATACAAGTTAAAGTGCCTACTTGTGCACACCCAAAGTTAAAGGTCATAGTTGCCAGTTGATGCCAAGTTAAGGGTCATGTTTATGTATTATGCCTATTTAGTATTATGTTTGGTATGAATTTGGGCCTATGTATAACTAATCCATGGATTAGTTATACACCCTACATGGTATCATAGTACGTATTACTAATACCTTCCATTTGGAGGTATTAGTAATACATAGGATTTAATACCATGAGATAAGTCTATATATGTAAAGACAAAAATATCCCTCAAATCATTTTAGTCATTTTGTTTATTTTCTTGATTTTATGTTTTATATTTGTACTAGTAAATTTATTTAAATAAAAAGGTAAATATATCACCACATGACGTTTGTGATCTTTAATTGAATTTATTATTTGTTGATATATATATATATATATCAACAAATAAAACTACAACTTGCAATTTTTATGTGTAAATGTAGATGGTTTATTCAATTTTACTATTGTTTACCATCTTTTCGATTTTAAAAGTAGATGATTTATCTTTTTTAAATTGAAAATTGACAATTGACATTTTGTGAGTGATCAATTTATTAACATGAAAATTATTTATCCTCAAATAATTCAAGTGAAAAAATAGCAAACATGACAACAAAATTGTTCTTCTCCTAGCTAGTCAGAAGGCCATAAAAAACAATATTGTCTAATAATTATCTACCTTGACCCAATTACATAATAATTCAAAGGTATAATTGGAAATAAGTTTTTTTTGATAGAGTTTTAATTAATCCAAACACAAGATGAGAATGAACCAAACTTTAAAAAGCTCAAAAATTAGAGAATCACTTCATGCAATAAAGACTCCATTAAAGCACCAATAGAGGTCTAGGAACCAAGAATTTACCTCTGAAATGAGATTACAACACCTTTCTGAGAGCCCCCACGCAATGCCTCAACTAATTCCAGCAAAAACAATCAAATCCCATGAAGAAAAGAGTCTAGTAGCTCTCCAGTTTATCTAAAAAACTCTAAGAAAAGACCTCAAAAACGTTCTTAAGATTGTTGCAGGTGCCGCAAAAGTGGCCACTAATACCGCTAAAGCGGCTAGGGTAAGACAGACGAGCCTCACTAAGGCGAGCCCCTGGTCGCTAAAGCAGAAGTCGCTTAAGCGATGTCAAGAAATCTTAGGCGACAGGCCCTGAGCTGGCCAGGTTCGCTAAAGCAATCCCTGGCCGCTAAAGCGGTAAGAGCTTAAGTGCGGCTAGGGCCGCTTAAATGGCTAGCCCTGATTTGGCCTTTCCCCCTAAAGAGGGCCCCTGACCTCTAATATGGAGGCTGCTAAAGCGACATCAGGGCTGCAAAAACGGGGGCACCAACATCAGGCACCACAAATTTCAAGCTAAGTCCTCCGGACTCTGCTTGGGTGCTTGGGATTTGTTCGGAACCTCGTGCATGCAAACGAGATATATTACCCTAACAAATTCAACATTTTAGACTCAACGGAGTAGTTGAAACTTCCATCCGAGGTCGTCCTAACAAAAAGTGGGTTCCACACTCAAACTCTATTTTAGGTAAAATCCACAAGAAGGCTTGGAATCAGCCTAAAAGCCTCGTGATCCACACGAAATGTCATTCTAGACCAAAATCGATGTTCCAGAGCAAACAAAACCATCAGAATTGCATTCAGAGGTTGTCTTCCTGAACTTTTGATCAAAGTCAACCGTTCAAGTTTCAAAAGCTCCAAAATACAGAAACTTTCATAAAAATCAAATAACAACCAGGTGACCGAGCTGTCAGTCTTACCAAGTCATAAATGACTTAGGGTTGCTATTAGAATGCTCTAAACAATGAAATGAAGGTATTTTCACAGGTATGACTTGGAGCGCCATTACAACATCCACTACTAAAAAGGACTTTTGTCCGCGAAAGTAAGAGTCAAGAAGTACCTGAAGGCTCAAACAAGCCAGGAAACTGCTCTCGTATCTCATGCTAGGTTGCCTAGGTAGACTTCTCAACTGGACGATGCCTCCAATGAATCTTAACCATAGGAATGACTCTCCAATGCAACCACCACACATCTTTGGCTAAAATGGCAATTGGCTCCTCCACAAAGGTCAGACGGTCATCCAACTCAATCGAGTCATACTAGAGCATATGAGACTCATCAGGAACATACTGCATAGTATCAAAACATAGAAAAGAGGATGAATAGCTAAAAATGCAAGAGTTAGGGCCAACTCATAAGCGACATCACCAAATGTTCAAAGGATCTCAAAAGGCCCTATACACCTGGGATAAGCTTGCCCCACCTTCCAAATCTCATCACACCCTTCATGGGCAATACATAGAGGAATACCTGATCACCAACTACAAACCTCAACTACCAATTTTTACAATCGGCATAACTCTAGTGCTAACCCTGAGCTGTCTTGAGCTTATCCTGAATCACCCGCACCTGATCTAAGGCCACCTAAAGAAAATCAGTAACACGCGGCCTAAGCTTCGTAGACTTAAACCAACCAACCAAAGAGTGACAATACCTACCATATAAGGCCTCGAATGGGGCCATCTGAATACTAAAGTGGTAGTTGTTATTGTATGCAACCTCCGCCAAAGGTAAGAAATGGTCCCAATAACCTCTAAACTCAAAAACACAGGCCCACAACATATCCTCAAGAATCTGAATAGTATGCTCTGACTGTGTATCGGTCTGTGGGTGAAAACCTTTGCTAAGGTCAATATGGGTGCCTAACTCTTCCTAAAAGGTCCTCCAAAAGCTAGAAGTGAATTGAGAAACTCGGCCTAAGATAATAGATATTGACACACTATGAAGATGAACCACCTCCCGAATATAGATACGAGCCAACCTTTAGAAGTGTGCTAACTTGTTCAATGATGATCCTAATATTGTCAATGCCTCTAGAAGTTTGAGGCAATCCCACAACAAAGTCCATGCTGATACGATCCCATTTCCACTCTAGATTGGGTGATTTCTGAAACTCACAACCAGGCCTCTAATTCTTGGCCTTCACCTACTGGTAACACATGCAACATGGCACATAGTCTGTAATATCTCTCCTCATACCGCTCCACCAGTAGTGCTACCTCACATCACGATACATTTTTGTAATTCCATCATGGATAGAATACCAAGAATCATAGGCCTCGCGAAGGATCAACTAAATCAAATCCCCAACTCTTAAAACACATATACGACCAGCAAATTTCAAAAGCCTATCTGAATCTAAGGTAGCATTTCCATCATCACCCTCCAACACTCGATCTCAAAGATCCACAAGGTTTCATCCTTAAATTGGTGACCACAAATTTGCTCCAACAAAGAAGACTGAACTCCCACATAGGTCAACACACGCTTAGAATTTGAAATATCCAATCGGATCATCCTATTGGCTAAGGGATGGATATACAAAGCCAAAGGTTGCTCCACAATAGATAATAAGGCTAGACTACCCATACTCACCGTCTTTCGGCTCAAGGAATCCGCTACTACATTCACCTTGCCCGGATGGTAGAGAATAGAGAGGTCATAGTCCTTCAGGAGCTCAATCCAATGGTGATGGCTCAAATTAAGGTCCCTTTGACTCACAATGTATTGAAGACTCATATGATAAATGTAGATCTCACAACGAACTCCATACATGTAGTGCCTCCAGATCTTAAGTGCAAAAACTACCGCTGCTAACTCCAAATCATGATAGGGGTAGTTGCGCTTATGTAGCTTAAGATGCCTCGACACATAAGCTATAACCTGACCTCACTGCATCAATACACAACCCAAACCAATGACAAATGTGTCACAATACATCGTTAAGCCCCCACCCTCAAGTGGAAGAGTCAATACAAGAGCGATGGTAAGCAACTCCTTGAGCTTTCGAAAGCTCAACTCACACTACTCGGATCACTTAAATGGAACAACAAGATAATTCAACCAGGTCAAAGGTGCTGTAAGGATGGAGAAATGCTCCACTAATTATCTGCAGTAGCCCACTAATCTGACGAAGCTCCAAATCTCAATAACTGAAGTGGGCCTAGCCCAATCACAAGTAGCATCTATCTTCATCGGATCTACCATGATGCCATCCTTGGACACCACGTGCCCCCAAGAATGATGTAGAATCAATCCAAAACTTGCACTTTGAGAACTTGGCATAAAGTCATTGATCTCTCAAAGTCTGGAGCATTATGCTCAAATGTTGCTCATGCTCTCTCCGGCTCTGCGAGTATATCAAAATATCATCAATGAGACCTATGACAAAAGAATCAAGATAAGGACTGAACACACGCATCATCAAGTGCATAAAGGCATGGGCATTAGTCAACCCAAAAGAAATCACAAGGAACTCATAGTTACCATGACGAGTCCTAAATGTGGTCTTAGTGATGTCCGCTACCCTAATCTTCAGTTGATGGTAACTGGATCTCAAATCAATCTTAGAAAACACTGCAGTGCCCTGAAACTGGTCAAATAGATCATCAAAATGAGGCATGGGGTAACGATTCTTCATCTTCACCTTATTCAGCTGCTTGTAATCAATAATATCCACATGGATCCGTCCTTCTTCTTTACAAACAAGACAGGGGCAACCCAAGGTGATAAACTAGGCCGAATAAATCCCTTATCCAAGAGATCATGAAGTTGAACACTGAGCTCTTTTTGTTCTGTGGGGGCCATACGATAAGACAGAATAGAATAGGATAAGTACCCGGCTCATGGTCAATAGGAAAATCAATATCACGCTCTTGGTAGGCCAGGTAGGTCAGTAGGAAAAACATCCACAAAATCATAAACAACAGAAACCGACACAACTCAAGGAACCTCTCCACTCACATTCTGCACATGGGCAAAGTAAGATAGGCAACCGTTAGCCACTAATCTCAGAGCCCGAATAAAAGAGATGAACTCCAACCGGTATGCAACTATAAGAATCCTACCACACAACCAGGGGAATACCAAGCATGACTAAGGTAACAGTATTAGAAAAGCAATCCAAAACCATGCGGTAGGGGGATAACAAGTCCAATCCCAGAATCACATCAAAATTCAGCATATCAAGCAATATAAGGTCAGCCCAGGTGTCACACTCCTAGATAGTCACCAAACAAAATCAAAATACCTGATCCACTACTAAGCTCAACCACAGGGGTCGACACATGCAACGTCGCTGCCAAAGGCTTTGAACTCATACGCAAATGGGAAGCATAATACACATATAGATATGAAAATGAAGAGTCTAAATCAAATAAAGTCGAGGTGGGATGATGGCATAATAGAATCGTACATATGATTACCATGTCTGATGCCTCAGCCTCTACCCTCATTGGTACAATATACAAGTAGGTCTGTCCACCTCTACCCTAGCCATCTGACCTACCACCTGACCTTTCTCCCCGGGCGCCACCCCAACACCCTGGTGACCACCTCGATATTTTTAACCTTGGCCTCCACCTCTAACTGAAGGTGATGCTGCTGGGGCTAGTACAACTGGATGTAGAGCTAGTACAGTCCTTCTATACAAATGGCAATATCTAGACCAGTGGTAAAAATCCTCACAATCAAAGCAACCCTGAAGTGATCGACCTACCTGGGAGCGACCACCACTGCCTAAACTGTCCGACTGTGACCCATCTCGACCCTAAATTGGGCCAACATCACCATGATTATATCGGTCACCCTCTGAAGCCTATAATACATCTTGAAAAGGCCAACTAGAAGGACTTTATTGGAACCGCTAGTGGCACTTCCTGAGCCTAGAATGGGACCCATTGTAGCTGTCCTTATGCCTAGCCCCTTGTCATTACCCCTATTGGCCTCGCAACGGAGCTGCTCAATAGTACGGGCATGGTCAACTATATCCAAAAAAGATAGGTTCGCTAAAACCATAGACCGGTCTTAATCTGCAGCTGAAGTCTCAAACCTCGAACGAAGCAGCAAACTCTCTCCTCCTCAGTAGGTATTATCATAATGGCATGGCAGGAGGGCTCATGAAACCACACCTCATACTCAGACATAGTCATGGAGCCCTAATCCAACCTCAAAAATTGATCTCTTAGTCGATCTTTGACACTGCGGGGAATGAACCTAGCCAAGAAAACCTCAGAAAACTTTTGACTATGAAATCGAAGGAGATCCAACTAGCTAGTCTCAATATAAGAACGCCACCACTCTCTGGTTGGCCCATCAAGCTGGTAAGTAGTGAAGTCGACTCCTCTTGAATCCACCACACCCAACGTAAGTAGCCGCTCTAGGAAAGTAGTGATAAACTCATGTGCGTCCTCTCCATTAGCCCTAGAAAACCTTTGAAACGACCCCAAAAATGCCCGAAAATGTGCTTCGGAAACACCTATAATTGTAATTTCCATATATCTCAAAATCCGTGCATGATTTCGGAAATTCGACTTCATATTCTTATTTGTGGGGTCAAATTGAGTGGGAAATGGGTCTAACCCGAATTTTAGAGCAACCGTATCAAAATTCAAAAATCGCAAAAATTGCGATTTGGAGGGTCAACTTTAAAGGGGCATATCTCTTAGCACACAAGGAACTGGAAGGGCTGCAAACTATTAAATTAAAGCTCTTTGAGTTAGCTTTCCAACGCACTTGGTTTCACCTCATTCCGAGTTAGGATGAGGGAGTTATGACCATTTTCGTAAAACCTGTCTGTAGATTTGCAATTTCCAGTGAGCTATTTTTTTTAGGCGGGTTGGAGACGTTTTTTTTTATAAAAAGGGGATATGTCCCATACTTAGTCATTTTTCTTAACTCCAAAAACACTCTCTAAGCCCTCTCCAAAAATTCCACCAAGATCTTCAACCAAATTCAAACATCTCAAGCTCTAATTCCGGATTCAAGACTCAATCTCAAGCTTCGATTCTCCATTCCAATCTTCATCAAGGATTCTCCAAAGTTGAGGTATGTGGGTTTGATTGTGGAAACCTTCCTTTCCACAAGTCCAACCATTTATCCTCTATTTCTACTTCAAGTTTATGGGTCCTTATGATTATTTATGAACTCTTGAATTATGGAATTACTACTACACACCCTATTATGGTCCATTTTGCATATTACATGAAATGGAATTATTATGTGATGTTTATGGTTTACATGCTTCCATGATCAAATTATGAAGTTGATATATATATGTACGTTGTTGGTGGCTGATTTATATGGATTTTGGAATTGGTTGGACTTAGTATTCTTGAAATACATGATTTCATTTACATGAACAATTGCCCACCTTGTGTTTGATAAAATGCCCATTTATAGAATTCTTAGGAAGGGAAGGTCCAAGGTACGTCCTATGAGTCAGATGGTTATGTAATTACTGAAATGATGATGAAATGGACACATGTATATGATTTTCTCAATATAAGTGTTGTGAGTCGACCAACCTAGTACGGGGGTAGTAGGCCCGTATAACCGTATCGAGGGTTTGGTAACCTTGGTTGCCTAGTACGGGGGGTAGGGGTTGGTACCTTGGTTGCCTAGTACGGGGGGTAGTAGGCCCGTATAACCGTATCGAGGGGTTTGTACCTTGGTCCCTAGCTCGGGGGGTGGTAGGCCCGTGTAACCATATTGAGGGGTTTGTACCTCTTTCGCCTCTCCAAGGGGGTGGTAGGCCTTGGAAATACTATATTGATGGTCACTCGCCACACATGTACTACGTTCCACTAAATATGATTTTTATGTAAGCATCATTATACATATCATTTCATTAATATGCTATTTATCGGGTATGATTACGCATTTTTCCTATGATGTCCATCTAATGTAACATTGCATTGCATCCCATATACTTAGTACATTCAAATGTACTAACGCATACTCTATGCCTACATGATGTCAACATGTAGGGACCGGAGCACCGCTTGACCATCCTCCTCCGCGCGGCTAGTACGATTTTCTATAGTGGTTATTGGTGAGTCCTCCATTTCGGGGACGTTGCTCATGATCTTTTGCTATGTATAAAACTTTTCCTTTCTAGTTATGTTTTGACTATGAGGGTGAGCCCGGTAGTTTGTCTTGGCCCCCGCTAAGTACTCATGTTTAGAGTGGTGTTGGACAAGTTGTGTATTATGCTTGAGCTTGACTCATCTATGGTATTTATGTATCATTTCTTTTTTTTTTCTTGCTCCCTTAGTCCCGATTTCCCCTTGATTATGCTTATCGCTTATGGTCATTTAATTGCTTCCGCGACCAAGGATGTGTAATGATATGCTATGAGGCTTGTTTGGGGTTCCTTCGGGTTCCCCATTCGCCGGTCACATCTAGGCCCTAGGCTTGGGTCGTGACAACCTTGGAGGTGAAAGTCTCAAAAACACTCTGAGCATCTTCTGATCCTCTAACGGGCTGGGTACCCTCAGGTGGTACTTAAACCCGAGGTGCCTTTGCTATAGGCTGACCATACGGGGCTACTGCAACTGTAGTTATAGTTAGGGTCCTGCTGCATACCCCCAATAACGGTCAATAGATGAGTGATGGCTACCTGGAGATCAGGAGCCATAGTTGGTCTAGTCTGGCCCTGACCGCACCAGTTGAAGAGGAACATGAGCTGCCCAAGGATTTGCTACAAGATCTAAAGTCCTCTCTCTATGAAGGGCTGGTGTTGCACCCCTAGTGCGCTACTGCGGTCGTCCCTTACCCTTAGTTGAGGCTCTACATGTGGGTCCGGGTAGATCACCCCTAGCCGCTAAGTGGCGCGTATGAGTCATCCTGAGAAAGAGTAAAACAAGTAAGATTCCATGAAGCTAATAAGACACACACTACACAAAAATGATACAAAAGGGAGAACATTCCGAAAGACACCCTATAGCCTCCCAAAGATAGGATTTAGATGTCTCTGCATGATCTACAGGACTCTACTAGGCATTAGCTCTGGAGATGTGAGATTGGTGAACTTGGGGCTCTGATACCAATTTGTCATGACCCGATTCCTTGAGTTATGATGGAATCTACCATAATCCACCAGTAGGTAAGCCAACCGGTCACCCAGAATGGAAAATAGTGGGTATAAGGGTAGAAATAAAGCGTAGACGATAAATAAATAACAAAAATAGAAGAACAAGCGAAGCAAACCAAAATATGTATACAATAAAAGATCCCGCCTATAACCTGGAAGTCACAAGTACAAAGCTTATACAGTAAAAAAGTACAAGTCTCAAAAGTGGACCCAAATACAAGGCTTGTCTCAAAATGCAAAAGACGAGCCAACAAAATACAGTTAGACAAAGTAAGTCCAAGACGCCATGTGCTTACCCTTGCCTCCAAACTGAAGCTGCAATAGGCTTGAATCTAAATGCTGATAACTAGTGCTCGGACCTACATCATGAAACAGATGCAGAGTGTAATATGAGTACCAAAACAATAGGTACTCTGTAGGTATCATAGGCCCACTGAGCAAGAGAAGTAAAAGCAATATAAAATGCTAGAATCTAAACATAACAGGGGCCAAGGAACAGAAAGCTAATAAGAATGCAAACAAGTGTACTAATAACAAAACTGAAGTAAGTACCACTAACTAAACCTAGATGGGCCCCTATAAACCTAGAAGGTGCACTCGTGCACAAGTTTAAGTAAAAAATCTGAATGGACCCTCATAAGCCTGACAGGTACGCAATGGAGCTAAGAACTACACCGGGAACTTAAAGATAGTGTCAGAACTGCCACAGCCTTCCACGGACTACAACTGTGGTACAAGCATCCAAGGATCCAATGAAGTCACCCTGACAGACTTTTAAATTGATCAAAGGGGACATAAGATAGAATCTCCCAATCAGAACTCTAATTAGATCAAAATAAGATATGAAATAGGACCTCCTAGTCAGAACTCTAATCGGATCAAAGTGAAGTACGAAACAAGATCTCTCTGTTATAACTTTAATCGGATCAAAGGGAAATACAAGCAAGGACTAGACCCGATTGAAATAGGTGCATATAGTAGCCTCAATCAGGAGTGATAATAGGGTATATGGGCTCAAACCGTAGAATATGAACTCCAAACACTCCAAATTCCATACCAACACAACACTGGTCCATCCTTAGCACATGACCATCCCAGACTCGTCAGGGACCCACTCCAGCTCCTACTCTACAAGTCGATGCCAAATCACAGAGGTGCCCAAAGTACCCGCGTACCCTCCGAGTCGATCACAAGGATAAATCCATAGAAGATAAAGGAAATCCTATCGCCTAACTAAGGATCATGGTATCAGACCCATGTCTATTACATCAATCTACATGGAGCTAAACTAAATCCAAACGGCTCCAAATAATGCAAGTTTATGAAAATCACTAGCCTAAGACTAGACTAAGGCCACACATGCTCGAAATCCACACAACAACAACAACAACAACAACCAAGGTATATAACAAGATAAGGATGATCATAAATAAACAACCGGCATTCTTTCAATCCCGAAAAACCCGATAAATGGCTTAAAGCATGGATTTTAAGTAATCTAGCATGATAAACTAGGTACCCACCCTAAAGTCACACAAATTAGTATGTTTTCATATAATCAAGCTTAATCTAAGGGACGAGAAGCCGTATCCTACCTTTAGGCAGAACGTGCACGCTCTAAATCACTACTTCAGGTTTTCCCATCCGAACGGCCTCCGAATGCTGCCACGCTATCAATTATAGATTCACAATGTTAATACAGTCATTTAGACACTAAATTTACATAAAACATAGATGGACCAAAATTGGAGTCAAAATGGTAAATGTGGGACCCGCACAGGAAATTCCAAAATCAACTCCATCAAAAGGTCCTAATTAGCTCCTCGAACTTATGTCCCAAAACGAAACACAATTCAGGGCTCAGAAATCAGAGAATCACCTCATGCAAGAAAGACTCCATTAAAGCACCAATGAAGGTCTAGGGAGCAAGAATTTACCTCTGAAATGAGACTACAACACCCTCCCCGAGACCCCACATAATGCCTCAACTAATTCTAGCAACAACAATCAAATCCCGTGAAGTAACAAGTTCAGTAGCTCTCCAATTGATCTCAAAAACTCCAAGAAAAGACCTCAAAAATGTTCTTAAGACTGTTGTAGGTGCCACAAAAGCGGCCACTAATGCTGCTAAAACGGTACCCTTGTATCTATCTTTTATTCTTCTTAGGTTCTCCCATAGTATCCTTTGCCGGTTCCTATATGTGCTAGCATAAACACAACTGAGAAGCCACGAATCATTAATTGAACAAACCTTGACCATTGCATGAATTTCTTGGCCAGTCATTGGAATATCATCTAGCTCTAGCATAGAGTAATCCCAGAGGATCACTAGACTGCCAGAATTCCCTACAGCGGGAACTTGGATAATTTTTGTGAATGGAAAATCATCAACTAGATCCTGATGGTCTTGCATTTTTGTCTCAATTAAGGCTACTAACGGTGGTTTATGCTAATCTATCATTGATCTAAAATTCCTCCTAAACTCCGACCCATTTGCTCCTCTACAATTCCATATTATGAAGTTCATTGAGTTGTTCAGGTTGGGAATGTTCATTCTTGGTAGTAGGTCCGGAGTCAGTTGATTTCCAGTCCTTAAAATTGGATTCGTCACTAGGTAGTTCCCTATTTTCGGATTGTACGGGGTTCTTATATCTATCGAGCTTTTGTAAAGATTCAGAGGACAAATAAGTATACATTTTCTTTCTAAGCTCTCTTTGAATTGCGTTACTTTTATTTCCTTTAAAATCATGATTTTTGCTCTTGTTTCTCTGATGAGTTCTAGGACTTCCTCTATCTCCTCTATATTTGGATTCACTTCTATGTTTGGTACTAATTTCTTTAGTGAGGAGGGAACACGAGTCTGGGGGGACCTAGGAGAGGGATGCTACATGGTTCGGAATGGGCACCGCTGGAGTCTCCTCCGCATTGGTATGGACTATGGTTGGGCTGGGCAAGAAGGTCTCCATCTCCCATGTCGGGTGATGGTAGAAGGGAATCTAGAGGGGTGATACGGTCAACGATGGTATAACTATAGTCATCCATAGATTGTTGTTATATGCTTCCATTGCAAGTCTCATCTCCTCCAAAACTACTTGTATTGGGAACATTGTATTTTCCACTACTATGCCTACATCCTGGTAGTTCAATAGTTATAGTACTGATGGGAATGGTTATTTTATCAGTAATGCGATTTCCTAAAGTGGCACACTGTGGATTTTGGTAGTTTGTTGTTTTTTATCATTTGAGTTAGTATCAGCACAAGGGTAGTCATCTACATTCTTTAATGACTCTCTAGCTTGGAGGATAGGTTGAGTGGCCCCACAAATAATGTTTCTTTTTTATTTTCTTGTAGAAGACAATTATGTAGATTAGTGGTAGTAGAGGAGTCTACATGAGCTTCTTTTATTTGTGTAGATTTAGTGGTAATAGAAGAGTCCATGTAGTATCGAATGATCATAGAACTCCATTGGTAGTTCTGGCAGTCTTATCCAAATGGCGGAGAAATTTTCTTTTTCTTCTGAAGCCACGGAGTTAGGATTCCATCTTTTGACCGACAAGAAATAACCATTGATGAACCAAGGCCCGTGTAGTAGTGAATGTTGCAAGTTCTCTTCTTTCAAGAACTTAACTATGTAGTAGTCATGCCCTAGGTCTATGAGGACAATTTCTTCCGAGGCTCTCCACATCAGAGACAATTTCTTCTTTAGGTATTGATGGCTAATCTTCTTGCCTAACAATTTAATAATGACAGAGTATGTCCAGGGTCGATAGATTCTCCTTTTATCTTCTTCAGACAGAGCGATGAAATTACCTTCCTCATTATCTTGATCTACTTCATTATTTTTTTCGTCCACTTTCGCTCTCCCTAAAACCTGAACCTTCCTCCTCCAGTAGCATATCCGATATATGATTTGGGTAGTCATTTGTGTTCCCGTTTAGAGCGGAACTGGTGCGATTAGAATATTTTTGAAAGTTATTGTTATTCCCTCTGAGGAAGCCTCAACGATATCTTTATTGTCCGGTGGGGTTGGTGGATTTAGATCTGCCTGAAGTAAGACATAATGTATGTTGGGGATTTTAGTGAGAAGGTGTAGCTTCTCTCTCTATGTTAAGTGGTATAAACAATATTAACTAATTATCCTTGTTGCAGAACCTACATTACACATGGCTATGAAAGAGGAAAATGTATACTAATATCAAAAGTCTAGTACTTTTAGTTGATGCAGGATGACATCAAAGGTTAATTCGGTCAGTATAGTGAGACATTCATTTAATAGTTACAAAAATAATTCTTTTAAATCAATAATGTTTATTCTTTTTAATTGAATCGTTACAGAAAGGTCTTGGTACTCGGGTGAATCTCAGTACAGCATTTCATCCACAGATGGATGGTCAGGGAGAGCATACCATTCAGACCTTAGAGGAAATATTGAGAGCTTGCGTGATTGATTTCAAGGGTAGTTGGGATGATCACTTACCTCTCATAGAGTTCACCTATAATAATAATTTCCATTCCAGTATTTAGATGGCCCCTTATGAGGCACTGTATGGGCGTAGATGCAGGTGTCCAGTTGGTTGGTTCGAAGTAGGTGAAGCAGCCTTGGTTGGGCCAAATTCGGTTCATGAGGCTATGGAGAAAGTTTAGCTCATTCGAGATAGACTAAAGACAGCTCAGAGTCATCAGAAGTCCTATGCAGATGTAAGGAGAAGGGACTTAGAGTTTGAAATCGATGATTGGGCTTTCCTAAAGGTGTCACCCATGAAGGGGGTGATGAGATTTGGCAAGAAAGGGAATCTCAGTCCCAGATATGTAGGTCCTTACAAAATCCTGAAAAGGGTTGGTAATGTCGCTTATGAGTTAGAGTTGCCAACAGAAGTAGCAGTGGTGGTTCATCCAGTCTTTCACATTTCCTTGTTGAAGAAGTGTGTGGGTGATCCGGCATTGATAGTACCTTTAGAAAGTGTGGCTGTGAAGGATAGCCTCACATATGAGGAGGTTCCCGTTGAAATTCTTGATCGTCAGGTTCGGCGGTTGAGAAATAAGGAAGTCGCTTCAGTAAAGGTTTTGTGGAGGAATCAGTCGGTAGAGGGAGCTACTTGGGAAGCAGAAGCAGCCATGAAGGCCAAGTATCCTCATCTCTTTCCTTCCGATTCAGTTTCAGCTTGAGGTAATAGTTCCTCTCTAGTCTCTCAGTTTACTCTTGTGTAATTCAGTCTCAGTATCTTGTTCCCTCATTTATCATTGCATTTCAGCATATTTGCATGTTCATGAAACTTAGTTCAGTCAGATATCAGTTTCTTGTACTCAGTTTGTAGGGATTGCAGCTCTTTCCCTCTAAATTTAGCTTGCTTAGTCTTCATTCGAGGATGAATGATCCCAAGGGGGAGATATTGTAACACCTCAGACTTCAAGAAAGGGCTAAAAGAGGAAATTTGGGCAAGTCCACGAATCCAAAATGGACCATGGACCCTTCACGGCATCTTAGACGGTCCGTATAGGGAACCACAGTCTTTTAAGGATGTTGTAAGTGACCATCCAGGACTTCCCTGGGAGGGATCACCTAGATGGTGCCCTAGACGGCCCATGGTGACTTGGGCGGCCAGTCTAGGGGTCCGTAGGAGTCACCCAGTCAAGGAGGTTGCACCAAAGTCAGGTCTTGAGAGTTGGGGCAACTTCAAACGATCACATCTTTTAGCAAAAAATGAATTTGGTGGCTCATGATCTATCAAATTTAAGGTCTTTGAGTCCTCTTTCTAACGCCACCAAGTTTTCCTAATTCCAAGCCTGGAGTAAAAAGTTATGCATGTTTTAGTGAAACCCTGTCGGGCAGAGCATCTTCACAACCCACTTGACGGGCCGTGGTGCTCTAGACGGCCTGTGAAGCCTTTCTTGAAGGTCACTTCATCAATTTTAAGTGTGGTTGCACCCCTAAGGCTATTGTGAAGGACCACGATTGCCTAAACGGCCCGTGGAGCTTCACACGAGCCGTGAAGTGGCTCATGAAAGAGGCTTGTTAGACTTAGAGTTTTGGGTAAACTTTAATCGACCATATCTTTCAGCACAAAATGAATTAGGTGGACCATAACCTATCAAATTAAAGATCGCTGAATTTTCTTTCCAACGTCACTGAGTTTGCTCCATATGAAGTTTGGAGTAAAACGTTATGCCCATTTTAGTGGAACACTGTCAGGCTGTTGAAGCTTCACGACCCACTATAAGGGCCGTGAAGCACTGTACGGCCTGTGAAGGGTGTCTTGAAGTCAAGGTGTCAGCTTTTAAGTCAGGGTCATATTGGTCTTTTCCCCTATGCATTGGGCACTTAAACTACGTCGTTTGATGCCTAAACTACGTCGTTTTACTCAGTCTAAGCCTAGTAATATAGTCAAAAACTACCTAGACCAAATTAGTTTCCTCTCAAGTCAATTCCAAGCAGAAAAGGAGCATTTCTCCAGTTTCCAAGCCTAGGGTTATCTCCTTCAAGCGTAAACTTCAGATTTCTCATAGGGACTTTCAAGTACTAGGTATGTGGGTATTCAGTAAGGATTTTGTTTGCCCTTATGCCAAAAACTTCAGTCCCTTTTTCTTGATTATCATGATTTATGAAACTAGGGTTCTTGCCCAACTATGCAGATTCATTATCCCATTTAATTTCTGTGATTTCTACTTAAACTCTATAATTGTTTAAATGAGTTGCATGAATTCTTATGGAAGTTTGAAAAGGGAAGCTTAGCATGAAATTGTAGTATTTTCACATGAATTGGCTTTTCTCCGGAATGTAACTTAGGGTGCTAGAATTCAGTTTTAGAACAGAATTTAGTTAGTTTCTGTCCATAGTTTATCTCAGAAATCATTTTCATTTAGTTCTGTGTCATGAATTCAGAACTACAGTTAAAATGAGCTCTAGTATTCAGTTTGGGAGTAGTGTTTAGCACCGAGTTGGACTAGGGTTCAGCGTACCCTCAAGTCCCAGAACTACGTGACCTTGTAGGTTTATAAGTCCCCTCTGTTGGGCATCAGTTTTAGTGATCACGCCACAGTCATGTCTTTATACCCTGGCAAGGTATATTGGGTCCTCTTGATGGGGCGTATACATCTAACTCCACGTTTAGCTCACGTGGTTTATGTCGGTTAATAAACTCTCCCACAATACTAGCTTCAGTAAGGTACTTCAGGCCTTGTGTTTACTCAGTGTTTTAGTATGTTTTCAGTTTACTCTTGCACTCTAGTTTTTATGCACTACTGTATCTTGGGCCTATGTGCTTCAGTTCATATCAGGTTACACACTTGACCAGTATTTTTAGCATGTTTAAATATATTTAGTCAGCTTGCATATCCTGCATGCTCAGTACATTCAAAGTACTGACACATACTTTTGCGCTACATCGTTTTATGATGTAGGTTCAGGCGCTTAGCATCCAGACCACACTTAGCTCGATTTCCGGTTCGTACTGAGCAGCTTCAGTGGTGAGTCCTCATAGTCTGAGGACATTTCTTTATGCTTTTAGTTTAGTCAGTCTATTATCAGTCTTTGAGTATTTACAGAGTTAGCTGTGGACTTGTCCCAGCAGCTCATCAGTTTTAGAGGCTTTCAGACATAGAGTCAGTATTTAGTTTTTGTGGGCTGTTTCCCATAGATGTTCAGTTAAATTCTCACCTGAAGTTTCTTTTAGTATTGTTTACTTTACAGTTATGTTTTCGTTTACTTAGTCATATTTCAGTGTTCTTATGATATGCCAGACTCAGGGTTAGGTTGGGGTCACTCGTGATCCTAGGTCCCGTGTTGCGCCTATGGGGTAGTCTCGGGGCGTGACAGTTTGTAGATCAAGAACAAGCTATGTATCATAACAAAGGAAAAGCTCAGTGAAATAAAGCATTCCGGGCTTGATTTCAGGCAGGTGATGGTTGATCATTTCCAACTTACATAATTTATACATAATAACTATTTCTATAGTATGGCTTGTATGATGCATGGTTAAGGAGACAAAGGGAATTAATTTGAAATGATAACTTGTTGATAATCTCATGCAATGAAGGTGTCCTATTTTCTTATATTTACAAGTGCAGTTGTATATTTTCATTATGATTGTGATTGTGTGATGTGTGCATTTTGGTTGGCTCGAGTACCACGCTTGGTATGGGGTATTATCAATTGGATCGGGTGCCACGTCTGGTATGGGGCATTATCGGTTGGCTTGGGTACCACGTCTGGTACGAAATACTATTGGTTGTCTAAGGTACCACGCCTGGTACATGTTTGATTATTCTCTTGTGTGTTGGTTCCTTGAGTGAACCGAGATTATTTGTGATCATGTAGGACATGCTTCATGTAAGTGTTAAATAAGGATTAGTGACCTAGGGTATTTTGCGTAGCGGACTTGGTTGATATATGTGTTGTCTGGTCTATACTATGTTCTAGTTATGTGTTTACATTCATCTCTTTGGAGTTGGTTGATAATCCTACTAGCACACTATGATTTTGTGTACTAATATTACACACTTTCTTTTTCTTTTTTGAGTACAGGGATATGCAGGTGGCTGCTACGTGACCTCAATTGTGAAATGTGCGTCATTTGAACCCAAGGGTGAACTACTTCCTCCGGCCTACCATTGATTCATCTTTTATTCTCAGTCCTTCTGTTCAAACTTAAACTCTTTAGTTTTTTTTTGGGGGTTGTATCTCCATATTCTAGACTATGTAGAGTTTTGATACATGACTTTTAGGTTCTAGGGGAGGTATTTTCCGCAAGGGTGTTTGACAATGATGTTTAGTTATGAAACTTGATTTTTATTGCTTAAATTGTTAATTTAGCTGTTGGGTTAGCTATGGTTGGTTGGTAGTTGGTTCTCCTATTGGGTTATTAGTGTTGATGCCACTCACGGTGGGTCGGGGTCGTGACAAAGTTGTTATCAAAACCCTAGGTTTGTTGATCACCTCGTACCAAAATTGATCTAATGGGGTCTAGTGAAATTATACGGAGATGTTTGTTCTTTTCTTTAGGAGGCTATAGGACTTTAGAAAAATTCCTTTTTTTTCCTTCATGCATGCTATAACTTGATTCCAATTGGAATTTTACTTTTGTCATTCTTTTTCCGCAGATGGTTGACATTAGACAGAACAAAGTGAGAGTACTAGCTCTAGTTGAAGAACTAGTAGTGCGAGGGAAAGGAAGGGGCAGAGGCGGAGGAAGGGACAAGGGCAGAGAGAAAGCAACACCCGCCAGGGGTGGAGCTTAGGCAGCTGTAGGGTACATGCCGATGATCACTACCCTACCCCAGGTTCATGTTGAGGAGAACATGGAGGTAAAGTTTGAGGAGGGTGTTGAACCTGAGATAGTGATGCAGGTTGGGGGTCCAGACCTTTCCCCTATGACTTCTGTGGTTGTTCAACAAGTGTTGACCTTCCTGAGTGGGATAGCGGATACTGGAGCCACCCCCACTATGCCGACTACTCAGGCTCCAGGTGCTCACCTCATTGCTACCACCGCTCCCAGAATGGATGAAATTTCAAAGTTATTTGTACTTTACTTGATTATGTCTACAGTCATATTCTTACGTGAGGTCAACTCTTTCTTTTGGGTTAAATTAAGAGTATATTGATTCTTTTCTACAATTATTTACTCATGTGACACTTGAACTCTATTTGTTGAAAAACACGTAGAAATTCTTTTTGGTAATGGATGATAGTGAGACTTGAACTCAGGCCATTTTTCTACTCTAAGATCATGTTTAAGAGTATAACCGTCTTATCTAAAAGCCTAATTATTAAAACAAACATGTATATTATGTTGGTACAATATACTACAAGTACAATAAATTACAGTTGAAATAAAATGAACAAAAATGAATAAATAAATCTTTAGGCTGAGGCGCGGACATCTCGCTCTCTTTAAGGAGATTTTAGCCCACTGTGGCATAATCTACGCCGATCCAGCAGTATAACTCTTGACTTATTTCCTCCAGGAAACAACAGCCCAACAACGTCATACAACTCAAGCAACTCTGGATTAGCTGAAGAGTCCAAAGCTCCACAAAAGAACACATTCCTTCAACATATAATTACTCTCTTTTGTATAATGAAAGTAGTTGAAGACTTAGAATATTTTCTTTGTCTCAACTCTCTCCTTCACTACACTAACCTCATTACAATATTTTTCTACACTTCTCATCTTTTTTTAGATACGTCACAAAGGAAGAAACACCACTATTTATAGGTGAAGAAGTCTTTCATATAATCAATGGGTAGAATGAGGGATAGTAATGTGGGTAGATAAATGTGATTGATGTTACATAAGTTACAAGGAACTAATGGTCATATGAGTCACAAGAAACTAATGACTATGAGAGTTACAAGAACTAATGGTCAGATAAGTTACAAGAACTAATGGTCATCTTCTACCACAATTTATACCCACTAACATATGCACTTAATATTTTATTTTAATAATAAAATGCATATACACCAACATTTCCCCACTCATTTTAATATTAACATAAGAGAGTGTTTCACAATTTAGTTGAAGGTAGACTATTATGCATAATGAAGGTGTGCTCTGCATTGAACCTTCACTTAGTAAAACAATAACCTTTACTCCAGAGTCAGTAGTGGTTTGAGACTTGAACTATGACTGCTTCAGCGGAATAAAGTATCACTGTTTACACACAATAATCAAGGTGTTGACATAAGCTTTAATAGCCAACACATCACGGGCTTGTGCTATCCCGATTTTCATGAGTGTTTTTGAGAATAAGCCCATTCTCATAGAAAGCGACCTACTTTCACACCCATATAGGTGAAATTTTTCAAGGGCTCAAAAAGCCCATTCTCATATAAAGTGGCCTACTTTCACACTCATATAGGTGAAATTGGTCAAGGGTGCTCCTATAATTTGACACTCCATTTATACGAGATACAGACTTTCATTAAGAATTCAAAGACTCAACCTCCACAAATCATTATAGGATAAATGCACTCACATCATAGGGATTGAATAAAATTTATATTAGGGCATTTTACAACAAGTCGTCATATGATTCATTTTTCCCATTGAACCTAATTATAGGATCTCTAGTCCCCAAGTTGGGTTTCCTCATATATGATTTAGAATCTATGAGCTTCAATTTTCATCCCCCTCAATGTGCTTCAGACCATTTATCTTGCTAAGGCCTTAGTTTATAAATCTGCAAGATTATCACAAATTTTAACACAATTAATATTGATCGTGTACCAGTGCTCAATATGATCTCACAATATTGTGTTTTTCTCCTCATGAGTCTGAATTTGTCGTTATAATTATGATTATGTATTCTCCCAATAATATTGGTGCTATCACAATTAATCAATTAGAAAAAATAATTTCTCTAAATAAAGTGTTTGATATAATAAAATCAATTCACATTTTCACTAGTTGAAACATAATTTTCTTACTTCAACCTCCATAGTAGATTAGCAAAAAATAATTGGCTTTTCTGACTTCTATCAAATAGCACCAAGTTTTCTCATCTGCACCAACAAAACTTTTTAAGTATAGCATAATATCTTTCTCATAAAACAACCCACCAAATTTTGTATGAAGTAAATTTACATGATTTGCTTGTAAATATTATACTTATACACAATATCATATAAAGTGCAATTAGCCACATATCTTTTTTTTATATATATTAGGCTAGCAAACTCCTTCTTTCTTTGTCACACCATTTTCACAATTGAATCAAAAGGAGTTGCAAGACTCACACAACCAATAAGATTATATTTCACAATTTTTTCAATATTGTGTAACTTGGAAAGGAAAATTTCATCACATGTTTGATGGTATTTTTTTCATTTCAAGAACGAAATTCATCTCACCATATATTATATTCAAATGGCTACTCAACATGTTTTCCATTGTTTCTTTGATAGCACTCATGTTAGAGCCAAAATCATCAAACCATAAGCAATCAATACACGTGATTTATTTCAAGATAAATATATGCACCTGTAATACTCTTTTTCTTAGAGCATTTCTCAAAGATGCAAAAAATCACAATTTCAGAATGATTTTTTTTCTTATTTTATGAACCCCCACTATTTTAAGAAATTAATTATTATTTTTTTCATGAAAAGTAGTATCACTTTATTCATGAAAAATACTAGGTAAAAAGTATTTTTTCCTTTACCTTCTCTCCTCTTGAATTGAGCAAGTAAAAAATACTTTACCCGTACATCTCTTCTCTTCTATCTCTTGAAGAGAGCGACATTGAGTAGAATTATGTTAAGGTCTTCTATCTTGATATCTGCACTTTTTCAAACTGTAACAAAAAATATGAATCTCCTTAAAATTCTTGGTGTAGTATACCACAAATACAATAAATTATAGTTGAAATAAAATGAACAAAAATGAATAAATAAATCTTTAGGCTGAGGCGTGGATATCTCGCTCTCTTTAAGGAGATTCAAGCCCATTGCGGCTTAATCTACACCGATCCAGCAATATAACTCTTGACTTGTCCCCTCCAGGATACAGCAGCTCAACAACGTCATACAACTCAAGCAACTCCGGATTAGTTGAAGAGTCCAAAGCTCCACAAAAGAACACATTTCTTCAACATATAATTTCTCTCTTTTGTATAGTGAATATAGTTGAAGACTTAGAATATTTTCTTTGTCTCAACTCTCTCTTTCACTACACTAACCTCACTACAATATTTTTCCACACTTCTCATCTTTTTTGAGATATGTCACAAAGGAAGAAACACTACTATTTATAGGTGAAGAAGTTTTCCATATAACCAATGAATAGAATGAGGGATAGTAATGTGGGTAGATAAATATGATAGATGCTACATAAGTTACAAGGAACTGATGGTCATATGAGTTACAAGAAACTAATGACCATTAGAGTTACAAGAACTAATAGTCATATAAGTTACAAGAACCAATAATCATCTTCTGCCACAATTTACACCCACTAACATACGCACTTAATATTTTATTTTAATAGCAAAATGCATATACACTAACATATTACTTAATCATGCTTACAACAATATCACTATAAAAATATAGTGTAAAAAGAACAGATGCACCAATGAAATTCAAGTTATGTCACATACTGTACTTTTAGAACATTTTGCTCCAGTTAGAGCCATTATCAACTTGGTCACCAATCAAATTAAAGTCCTATCATGCAAGTGTGTATAAATGTGAAATCATAATCAACTAGTTAATCATCAATTTAAAATCTTTCCAAAAAATATGTTCAAATTGAAATACCTTTTTACAAGCCTATTAAGGAAATCAATTTTTTTTTTTTAAAAAAACTAAAATTGAAAGAGAAAGATGATGAATGGGTGGCAATAACTATATGCAATAGATCTAGTAGTGGATGTTGAAACTATAGTAACAAAATCACTAAAATGAATCTTAAAAAGCTAATATAATTAATGAGTGGTCTATTCTAATATGGTAAGAAAATCTAGAAATTTGACTGAACTTTTAAGAAAAGTCTTTTTTTAAAAAGATTTTCTTGCAAGTGTATTTACACTTGATTGTGGGAAAAGGGGAACATTTATTTTTTTCTCTTTTTTTGGTTTGAGGTGAACATCTATAAATTTGTCCCATTTTGCATTGAACCAAACCATCTACAACACCTACCACCATTGCCATTTTAGTTTGACCTAATAGATCTTCGAATTCATTTTTCATTAACTAGTATAATCTTTGACACAAAGTCACCTTTGTCTATCAATAGATGTTTAGGCGCCTATGAAAAAGTCTTCTCAATCTATTGAAATTATCAACATTTTGGTGGTAGATAATCATGGGACTTGTCTTTTATTGTTGCTGTGATACTAAAAAAATGTGACTATCATGGTACTTATATGTCTTTGATAGTTACATTTTTTATATCCTAGCAACAATGGAGAGACAAGTAGCATCATCATCTATCATTAAAATACTAACATTTTTAACAAATTCAGAAGTCTTTTTCATAGACTTCTTGATAGATAAAGGTGAATTCAGTGATAAAGATTATACTAAATAATATAAATGATGATATGTTAGATCTATTGATAGGGATAGGTTGACTCTATGGCAAAGATTAGCAGTAATTGAAATGATATGTTCATTTTTTTAAAGAATTTATTTTTATTATTTTTCTTTGTTATAGATTGATTTTTTCGAATTCAACTGCACACATATGTCGAATGTAGTCCACAAGAAAGGAGCGGTGATGTTTTGATTAGTTGGTGCATTTATAAATACTTTTAGTGTTAAACTATGTGTTCTTATCTGAATTGTTAGTTACATAGATTAAATTCTTACGAATTTGAAGCAAACTAATGCAATAAATATTGATTGGACTGACTCATTAGACTGGCTTATTAAAACGATATGACATATACAAAATTTCAAAGCACTCTAAACTTTAAAATTTTGAATCTGTCTCTAGATAAAAGGGTTCAATTTATATAAAGTGTGAATGGAGATTGATAAAGAAATAATTAAAGATCTCTAGCTAGTGGAAATGCCCTACAACAATTAAAGATCTCTATCCCTTGTACACTCTAGAGGAAGTGTAGGGTACCTTTTTCTATCATTACAATAGTTATATATTGTGAATTTTTGTCGAACCCATTGAAGTCTTCTATATTGAGGGCCATCTAAATCTTGGAAAGCCTTTTGATCCCACCATTTCATGCCATTGGTGTTACAAACTTGCACTTCTTGTGGAGTAACAGCCTCACAACCATCGATGTGGAATGAAGTGTAGGAAGCGGTGAATGGCGCCCTGGACCAATCGGTTTTCTCTAATCCTCCTCTCGTACCCCAATCGTCCGCGTTCCATAGGCTTGAGTAGATCTTCATCAGCTGATTAAACGGAAATTTCACTCCTATGTCTTTTGAATTCTTGAATACTCTTATTGGGACGTCGTCCACAAAGATCCAGTTGATTTTTAGAAATGATTAAACGTGACATGAGATGATACATTCTCTAATTCATCGAGAATATAGCCCTAGATAGAAAAATACTTAGATCGAATAGTAGAATATAGTGTTAGTAAGTAGTCAAGTAATTTTCTCTCATCCTAAAGGAAAGCATGGTTCTAAACTTCTAATCATCAATATCATTATTATAACTCCCTCCATTCACTATTATTTGCATATTTGACTAGGAACACATTAAGAAATAATGATTGACACGACTATTTTATTAAACTGGCCCTATTTATTGATGTTTAGTACTTTAGGTATTAAAGAATGATTCAAAGAATAAATAATTAATTATAAGGGTAAAACATGCAGAAAAAATATTAAAATATTTTCTTGATATATATTAAAAGTGAAATATCAGCTTACACAATCTGAAAGGTGTTCCAAAGAACAGAATAGGAATGAAAGTCCTTGGTTGGATCAAACCAGAGATAGATCCTCTGTTCTCTGTCTCCTTTGCCTCCTGTGAACACATTAGTCTGCAATATGTATGGCTGACTGGTTCTGTTCCCGAGGAATTCAAAATCTATCTCATCGTCTTCAGCATTGCTGGACGATAACTGACAAAAATCACCAATAATAAAAACATTAGTATAAGAATATGATTTCTTATAATGACTTACAAATTGAATTAAAATCAAATGTTTTGTATAAAAATGAAAATATCTTGTAAAAAGAAATTTATAAAGGGCTACAAAATCAAATCTACCGTCTCTTTTTAATATGTATCAGTACTAGGAATAAAGAGAGTAAATGATTAACTTACATAAAATGCAGTGACAATATCAGCAGAATCTCCTCCAACAAGCTTCATTTTCATGCTGAAATGCCCTAATAGATATGATCTCTTTGATTGAAATCCAGTTCCTTCAATCATCCAAAATAAGGATTTTAAGTGGCGGAGCTACGATTTTCAGTGAGCAGAGTCAAAATATGAAAAAAGCCTAGGTGCTTCAACATACTTCCTCTGTCTCCATTTGTTTGTCTTGTGATTTTAAATTAAACATACGTATAATGTACCAAAACATTCTTTAATCTTGTAATCTTTAACATGAGTAAGACAAATAATTAAAACGAAAGAATACAATATACATACAAAAAAGTCCTTTTTACCTGATGCTTTGTCAAGAAGAAGCTCAGCAGTAGTACCACCATTAAGGTACTTAATATGGTGAATAGACCAACTAGGTTCATAGTTGTTCCATAAAGGTACATCAATTACCTTCCTTGGAGCTCCACAACTTGCCAATATTGACAAATTAATCAAAACAAAACTAACTAAAACTCCCTTCATACCCATTACTTACTATCTTCCTCTGTTTTGTTGAATGAGATATTGGTCAAATGGATGAGGCAAAGTTAATAGGGATATGGTTCATTATTTATAGAGGGGATTTTGAATGTTACTTTCTTTCTAATTCATAATAAATGAATTGTTAGATTTTTTTCATAGTCTAAAATAAATGAATAGTTCAAAGTTAAAAAAAAATACTAAGAGTTTTTTTTTCATATTTACTCTTCATTTTGAGATTCTTCGTGTACCAACAATTCACTTGATATGAACTAGACGGAATACTACATTGAAAAAGAACAGTAGTCATGTGTCAAGATAACATTGAAGCAAGTGAAATATTGTCATGTATTTCGGTGCTATAGTGTAACCGTCCCAAAATACTCCCTCTGTTCACTTTTGCTTGGTACTTATTTTTAAAATAGATTTTCATTTTTACTTGTCACTCTTGATATAGTAAGAAATAGAAAAGACAATTACTCCCTCCGTCCAACAATAGTTGTTCACTATATTAAAAATAGTTGTCCAATAATACTTGTTCAATTTAAAAAATCAAGAGATAATTTACCTTTTGTGTCTATTTTATCCTTGCTATTAAATACTATTTATCATCTAATGCATTATCTAACGCATTTCTCAAAGCATTAGATTTAATAAAGTCAAAGGATAATATAGTAATATTACCACTATTATTTGTTGTTTCTTAAGGAGTGTGTCAATTTAATAGTGGATAACTATTATTGGACAGAGAGAGTATTTTTTTCTATGTTTTACCAGCATTAAATACTTATTCTCCAAATCATTCTCTAAAATCTAATATTAAATGTCATTTAATAAGGATAATATGATAGAATACATATATCAATAATTATTTTGTGTGCCAAATTAAATAGTAACAAATAAAAATGAGCGGAAAGAGTATAATTAAGTGGAAACCGTTTGTGTGGTGCGTATTGGGGGAGCAATCTACGAAGCCACGCACATTTAACCATCAATCAATCAAAGACTACTCCAACTCGTCTAGGAATACATAACTACTAGTAGAAAATATTGATAAAAAGTTACTCCTTCCGTCTCAATTTATATGGCACTTTTCGAATTTCGAGATTCAAACAAGTCTATCTTTGACCGTAAATATTTTATATATCTTTTAAAAATTTTGAGGTGTCAATTATTGTGACTTATAATACTTTTTACGTAGTTTATAAATATATAAATTTCATTTCAAAAAAATTGAAGATTCTATGAGCAAATTCTCGGTCAAACTTAAATTGTTTGACTCTCGAAAAATGAAAAGTGTCACATAAATTAGGACATAGACAGTATTTGTTTTCAATGTTTATATATATTGTTTGATTTTTAAAAAAAGGTATAAATGAAAAAATAAACATTCTTTTGAATAAATGTAATTTGAATAACATATATTACCATTGAATAGGTTGTAATTTTTTTGATAAGACATAATAACACTGTTCATACTGTACTTGTTTGTTATAAATACATGTCCGCTTTCTCTGATTTTTACTTGGGAAAATTTGAAATTACTTTACTTTTTGGGTAATATTTTTTATACTTGCAGAGTAAATTCTAAGGGGTCGTTTGGTGTGATGGATAAGAGGAGTTAATCCCGGGATAACTTTTGAGTGGTCTTTAATCCGTTGTTTGATTGCAAAGAGTAGGATCACTTATCCCAGGATTAACAATTAGTCCTAGGATAAGTTATCCCACCCTATAGGTGGAATAATAATTCCATGATAACTTATCCTGAGATAAAGTATGTAAAATAACAAAAATGTCCCCCTTAAACTCTCTTGTAGACATCACTCATGTAATTATATATCAATTAAAATGTAGATAACTTTAATAATAATTTTTTTTTACTTTAATAAACTTAAAATGAAAGTTTTATTTTTAAGCTAAATAAGATGAAAGTTTTATTTTAAAACTAAATAAGATGAAGCTTTTATCTTTAAGCTAAATAAGATGGAAATTTTATTTTTAAGCTAAATAAGATGGAAGTTTATTTTTAAGTTAAATCAGATGAAATTTTCATATTAAAAACACGCGGCACAATCATGGAAATGCACACACAAAAATATTTAAGTTAAATAAGATGAAAATTTTATTTTTAAGAATGAATAATTAAAGTTTGCTAAGAAAATGTAAAAGATAAATAAATAAATAAGGTGGAGGATATTTTGTAAACAAACAACTTATTCTTAGAAATTATGCCATGAATATAAGTTTGAATATGACTAACCAAACAAGCAATAAAAACTAATCCTAACATAACTAATCCCATCATAACTTATCACAGTATAATTTATTTCATCATAACTAATCCTAGCATAACTTGTATTCAGACCAAACGACCCCTAAATGTGATTCGGCTTTTTTGTGTGAGTTTGTTGTACACTGAGATTTGAAATACCGTTACACCTGCATGGTTTATTTATTTTATTATGAAAAAATAATAGTATATTTCAAATACTAGGTGGGAATTAAGTTTCTTAAGAACACACTATAAATTCATTGCACTTGAATATAATTTTATTTTATCTCCATTTTTTGTTCTACTTTATTTAAAGTTTTATTGTAATTTTATTTTCAATACAGCAAGGACAACAAGCTTAATAAACTTATATGATATTTTGTATTTGATATTAAATATTGTTGAAGACCAAGAGCCCGTTTGGATTGACGTAAAAAAGTAGCTTTTAAGTAAAAAATAAAAAGTCAAACTGAAATGACTTTTAAGTCAAAAAATAAAAAGTAGGGGGAGACCTACTTTTGATTTTTGACTTATTTTAAGTTATTTTAAACTTATTTTAAGTCATTTTTGACCTTGTCAAACACTTCTTAACCTATTTGAAGTCATTTTTGACTTATTTTAAGTTATTTTTTATATCTGTCAAACATTTCCAGAAGTCAAAAATTAAATTAAAAGTAGGTTTGACCAACTTTTAAGTCAATCCAAACAACCTCTAAGTGGTGTTTGGATTGGTTTGTTTTTTAAGTAACTTTTGAGTTTTAATTTATTTTTTTTAGGTTTGGAAGTGTTTGAAAACACACAAAAAGTGCTTAAAGATACCATTTTCTTAAAGCTAAAAAAGTACAACAAAAGTCAAAAAGCAAAAGTTGGGTATTCGAACTTATGATTTTTAGCTTTTAGCTTCTAAGCAATTTAAAATATATGAATCCAAACACCTCCTAAGACCTTTGGGGGTTTTACTCCTCCATTATATATTAAAATTTGCATAATTTTCTACTCAAATTTAATAATTGATTTGAAGATATAAAAATTTTGTCGGTATATTAAATCTATTTATGATAAACAATAATCAATTTGAAAATATAAAAAATTTACTGAATTTGTTACTAAATTCTAGAAGAAATAAAACTTTCTTTATTTATTAATTATTATTGTTGTATATCGAACAAATATGACAATAACGACCCCCGAAAATGGCAAGGAGGGAGTATATATTTTTATTTTATTCAATCAGTTAATTAATCATGTGATATGTTGAATTAATTTGGTGTATAACGACAATAAAACAAAAAATATTTAATGTAACTTTATAAATAAAGTTTTTTTAAAAAGTACCTATTAATATTCTACTTAATTCATGTCCTTCGTAGCTTTTTATCTTAGATCATATTTTTGATAAGATAATGTTATGCCATAGTCTCCGATTAATAGTTTGGAATATTAGCAGAAAATGTTCTTTGCGTAAATTTTGACCGCTGATACAGTTCCCTAGGGAGTCAATATGCACAAGGAACAATAGGGCGGCGCGCACAGTTATTTTCTCTCTTTCACTTCTTTCCGTGTTCTTGGTTTGCATTCCGGACAATTTTTTAATATCTGTTGAGCTATTAGATATACCTATCATACGTGATATAATACACATAAAATGACATGTAGAATGTTATGTAGGACGATGTGAACTATCACGTAGAATGTCTATCTACTTGTTCAACTCTATATAGATTTAAACATCTACTTATGCACACTAAAAATTGAAGAATATAAATCTCGAATGAAACTTCGTTTAGAAATGTTAGGCAATGCTATAATTGTATAGTAATCAGAAAATATATTCTTTCTTAGAATAGACTGATTTACAGAATATACATTTATAACCGTATATACTCCTTCGTAGAATAGAACTCTAACCCTACAATTGTATAGCTATAAATATTTGCTTTCTACTGTATCATTCAATGAATAGAGAATACTACTTTTCAAAATATCTTATGTCTTTCTAGCATGGTATCAAGAGCCATCATTTTAAAAAAAATTCCGTGCTCTTTGCTTTCTCTACACAGGTACCTTTTTACCTTCCTGCGTTCCTCTTGTCTCTTTGTTTTCTCTCTGTCCCTTTTTTTTTCTCTTTCTCTGTTGTATTTTGTCTACTCAATGAATTCACAATCATCCTCGCATGATTTGCTCTCCACAAAATTGGATGGTTCCAATTTTTCTCTATGGGAATTCCAATTTGGAATTTTTGTTCAAGGAAAGGGCCTTTTTGGGTGGTTAGATGGTTCTACTAGTTTGCCAACATATGCAAAAGAGTTGGATCGCTAGAATTTAAATAATACAAAGGTAATTGCTTGGATGCTGAACTCGGTACATGCTGACATCGCTATGGGACTTAGACCATTTAGTTCTGCTTCAAAGATGTGGCTCCACTTGCGTAACGTCTACCAACAAAGCAATCTAGCACGAGATTTTGAAGTGGAACGCAACATTGCCGAATATACACAGGGGGACAAGAATGTTCGTTCCTTTTTTGCTGGCTTGCAACTTCTCTGGTCAGAACAAGATCAAATTTCTAGGCGAAATATGTCTACGGCACAACTCAAGGAAGTGTTGGGAGAATGAAAAAGGACAAGGATAGTGCAGTTCTTGATGAAACTCTGGCTTGAATTCGAGTCGATTCGTGGCAGTTTGTTGAACAGAGAAGTCACACCTACTCTTGATGTTGTGTTGGCAGTCATCTTGCGTGAAGAGACCAGGCTTGGAACTCACGCGGTCATGGAATCTATGCCATTACCCTCTGTTGCATTACTTGCACAAATATCAACTATCGGTTCTTCATCAGGAAATACTAAGAGAAGTGTCCAATGCTATGAATGCAACGACTTTGGTCACATAGCAGTCAATTGTCCTAAGAAGAAAACGTTTTGTGCTTATTGCAAGATTACTGGACATCATATTTCGGACTTTCGTCATCATTCAAATAGTTCGCGGCCTGCTCACCAAGCATACCAGACGGATGTCACTAAACCATCCTGTTCCTTCCCTTCTGTACATGATCTTGAAAGGCTGATTCGAGATTCTATAGCAGCTGCCCTTCCTGGAGCCATCTCAAGTGCACTCTCGGCATTCTCAGGTACAAGTAATTCTATTAAATCTACTTGGCATCTAGATTCTAGTGCTTCCAATCATATGACCGGAGATCTGTCCCAATTTTCTTCATTGTATGATGATGTTTCTAAACATGTTATTCATACAGCAAATGGGCATACATTGCCCGCTTCGGGTATTGGTTCTGTTGGAAATTTGTCTAGCGTTCTTTATGTAAAAAATTTGTGGTCTAATTTGGTTTCTGTAGGTCAGCTTGTTGATTAAAATTGTGTTGTAAAATTCTCACCCAATGATTGTGTTGTTCAGAATCTAAAAATCGGGATGACCGTGGCCAAGGGGCGTAGAGTTGGCAGAATGTTTCTTCTAGAGTCGATTCATCGTCATTTGCATCATTGTTATCTTTCAGTTTCTACCGCGGATGTTACTCGCTCGAATAAGTTGCTCACTCTTTGGCATAATAGGACGGGTCATCCTCATTCCTCTTGACTTCAGCACATGCTCAAATCATGTCTTTCTGCAACACATGGCATTTATTCCAGTCTCCCTCTAACATGTTCTAATTGTGCCAGTTCGAAAAGTGACAAGCTTCCTTTTCCATCCAGTTCATCTTCTTATGAAGATATGTTTGATTTGGTGCATAGTGATGATTGGGGTCCTTCTCCTATTTTATCAAGGATGGAATATAAGTACTTTGTGTTATTTATTGATCATGTATCTAGATACACGTGGGTGTTTTTTATTTGAAATAAATCTGAGGTTCCGACTCTTATTATGAATTTTGCTGAGTATGTGCATACACAGTTTCATAAAACTATAAAAATATTTCGTTCTGATTCTGGAGGAGAGTACACGAAGACTAACCTTGTTGAGTTTTTCAAAAACAAAGGAATTATTTCCCAACGCACTTGTTCTCATACTCCGGAACAAAATAGAGTCGTACAAAGGAAGAATTGACATGTTTTGGAAATTACATTGGTTTTGTTAGGCACGTCTAATATGCCTAAGAGTTTCTGGCCTGAAGCAGTACATACTTCTGTATATTTGATTAATAGAAAAACTTCTCCAGTCATTGCTAATGAGACATTGTACTTTAAATTATTTCATAAGAAGCTTGATTATTCTCACTTGCAAGTTTTTGGTTGTGTTTGCTTTGTCCATCTTCCTACACATGAACGGCAAAAGCTTTCAACAAAGGTAGCACAATGTATTTATGTGGGCTACAGTGACACACAAAAGAGGTATCTCTGTTATGATGCATCTCGTCGCCAGCTTCGTGTATCCAGAGATGTTATATTTTTTAGGGTCAATTTTCTTACAAACACAATTCTAAACATGCTTCAGAATCTGTTTCTTTTTTGTACAAGTTTGATGATAATGTGGTAGCTACTGAACCTCCGGGGCAGCCCGTGAACTATGATCACGGTGATCTCCAACCGTCCTGTTCTTCGGGTATTAACTCTACAAACTCATCCTTCTCTTCAAAAGAGGAATCATCTCATCCAGTTACTCCCCCACGCCGATCTAGTAGGACAGATCGCCACTCCTGAATGGCTCGGTTACTCTCCAGGGAAATTCGGTAAGTCTTAACTTGGGACGACTGACATACTTTCTTGGACTTGAGGTTCTATACTTGCCTACTGGGATCATGCTTACACAACAAAAGTATGCTCGTGATCTTGTTGCAAAGGTTGGTCTTACTGATGACAAGGTTGTGTACACCCCGATGGAGATTAATACAAAGTACAAAGAGGTTGATGGAGAACCATTCAATAGGACTTGCACGTGTGAATTTTGTGGTGCAGCCAAGTCTCTTCCACCATATCATCCCAACTCTTTTTTCTTTTACTTGCAGCCAAGTCTAAAGGTTTCAAGTCTGCTCTCTCCAAGTGGTTGGTGGTTAAATTTTATCAGATCCATCATTTGTAGAAGAGTTTTTTTCCATTTGCAGTAAAGTTGCTGCAAATCACATCCATTTTCCAAGTTAGTGCCATTTCCCCGTGACCTAGAAAACACTTATCCACGTGCAAGGACAATTCAATTCTTCCATTCAAATTTCTTTTATATTACGTGTTAGCAGATAAAAGGACTTCTTAACTCTAACTCTCTACTTGGTTAATTTTAGGTATACTTGTCTATTGCTTAATTTAACATCAAAACATGTTTGATTGTATATTGTCAGCCCATTTGTAACATTAATGTGAATAGGGTTCTCGATTCTTGTATCTTTTACAGCCTCGGGATTGTGCAAGTGGATCTATCATTAAAAGCGGTAGAGTCTCTTCTTGGTCGTGGCCACGGTAAGTCAGGTTGCCAGTATATGGATCAGTGGGTAAGTTCACTTCCACACAATCTGGGTGGCCAGCTTTATCTAATAAGATTAGTTCAACAAGATGAATTAAAGCTTGATCAGTTTGCAATCCGGTCAACTAATATGACATTTTTCGAGGTCAAATGCCATCACGTTATGTTGATCCACACAATGCTCTATTTTGTAAGATGATTAGCCCACCAGTATGTAGTTCAGTAGCCTTGTACACAAACGAGCATTGAAATGCCCATTTTTGTTGGCACGACTCCTTCTTGATCAAAACCGAAGCATATGAAAATTGTATATGCCTGATTAGCCTAGCCTACAAATGGTCTAGCAGCATTGGTTTTCTAAATCTCCTTATTTTGTATAAATATTTCACTTCTTTATGACTTTACATGTTGACACATCACACAAATACAAAGAAAACTACTAATTTTTTCTACTAGTCATATCGACAAAAATGTATTTGGGATGTATTTCATTCATTTATTAGTCTAAATTGGAGAACCTGTTAACAGAGTAGAAGACGAGAATGTGTATTTTCTTGTTTCAACACTTCTTCTCTGAATCTCCTTTTGAACACTCTCTTCTATAGTCTCTTTTTTATGAGACTTTTCATCTTTTTAAGAAGCTTACTCTTGCTTCTCTGAAGGTAACAAACAAGTGGCTGGGTTTGGTTTCAAGCTTTGCTTGCAGTTCACTTCCTATTGATTTTTGCATTTATCTGAGAAGGTAGTGGACTCCCAACTCAAAGTTTAACCCCACGAGTAATCTGTCGACCTAGGAACTATATGATTATCAATTAGCTATTTAGAGTTTAACGTGTACATAATGTTATTTATAGAATGTTAATTCATATATTGGTTATTGTAAACTTCTAGTCACTTGAAAGGAATGTTCTGCATCTTTATTGATCTTCTGTCTATATCTTTCTTCTATGACATTTGCTTGGTAAATATTTAGTTTTGAAAGGTAACTCATTAATTCCAATATTCTACATGGCTTGTTTTCCACCATAAGAGCTAAAGAGAATTTTGGTACTTCACACACATCTTTAATTTAAGATCACAAAATTGAAAACTCTCAGTTATTTCCTTAGAATTTGTACCTTGTCAAATCAAAACACTTAAATTTAAATGGGGATATTTCTTTTATTTTCAATGGAAAAGGAGCTGAATTGGAGCAGTAGCTCTCCTTCTTGCAAAAAATGTGTCTATGCTAGTTTGGTCTTAATAAATCCTTTTAGAGCTTGAAGAAGAGCTGAATTGGAGCAGTAGCTCTCGTACTCACAAATAAGTATCTACGTTATGGGCTCAAACACACTTTTAGGCTGATGATGCTAAACATTGATATTTTCCTAGAATTCATATGCTATTCTTTATCCAGGTTGTGGATACAATGCTAATAATTTACTAATACTGTGAGTGATGTATTGCGATTTTCACTTGTTGTCCTTTACATCGATAAATAAATTGTGTGAGATGCTAAGAAACTTAGTGTGGAGGCGTTTTCGATATCTTTCAACATGTTTGACGCTACAGATAAAAGCCACACGGTTACAAGTTTAAGCAAAAGGTACATTATGGCGTCCCTATCTATTTGATACAAAGTCATTTTTGTTCTTCAATGTTAGGGTGCACTCTTGTTGCATTATCTTTTGCTTTATATTTCTAATGATAAATAGTGTACATCTTCTACAAAATTTAACTAGATGTATTGATGCCATTTAAAAATAACATTGGTAAATGTAGAATCTCATTATTGTGTTTGTTGTATTAATCTTAGTCATCTTATCACTTGGTTCTAGTTTACATAAATAGCTGTGGAATATAGATTGTTGATAGTCATTATTACTATTATTGTTGTCCTTATCAATATGAAATTGTTATAAGAGTTAGGGGTGGTGGGGTAAAGAATGATGTATGATCTTCTATTGGAAGCATACATAAACTTGCTAATTAAATTGTGTGATCTTTTTATCTATGTTTCACCCTCTTTTAACTTAGTGACTGTGTGAAACTGTTAGCTATGTGTAGGCATATCAATAAAGTTGTTACATGGTAATTCCATTTTATTGTTGTCCTGTATATTCATCAATCTGACTCTAGTTATATCTTCTGATCTCTTCTTTGGTGTTTCAAGTTATTGGTGAAGCTATTGATTGAATGTCTTTGTTTAATCAAAATGATATTTTCTCCAATTTATTTAGTTAGTGATTAAATATTTACTTATTTTCTAAATAAAGTAGCTTGTGGAAATCAATTGACATGAACATAATTGTCTTTCTTTAACATATCATGAATTTGAAGTCCGAAGAACATGTCCTTTGAAGAAATCGCAAGGCAAGTACAAGTGCAATCAATTTTTTTTGTTAGAGATGCTTTAAAGATTTATCTTTTGAACATATGTTTCAATTATGTTATTTTCTTTAGTTTTTAAGGAGTTGACAAAAATAATGTCATATAATTTTGATGGGTAAATTTTTGGTGATATGTATCTTTAGTTATTTATAATTATCAATAAGATTTTATAGTAATATTGATTATTTGATATTTTTCCAATGTGGGTGTGTATATGTAAGTTTGTGTAAAAGCATATATATAACATTACCGAAGGAAAAAGTGGTCCGTACAACTCTCTAGCGATGGGATTTTAAAATACTTAAGTAGGCAATAGCAAAGGGAATTTCACAATTAGCGACATGAAAATTGTTCGCTAAAAGTAATATAACGACAAGAATTTCTTTCGTCGTTAAAGGATTTTTAACGACCGGACATCAAATCCGGTCGTTAACTTTTGATGACTGAGCTTCTTCTTCTTTTACCCAAAAAAGAAGAAGGGCACAGTTAGGAAGCCCTTTGAAGAAGTCAAGTTTCGTGGCAAGATGATGCAATGCCACACGGGAAAAATCAATGAGATTTTGGGTACAAAAGGCACTAGCAATGCGTATTTCAGACTAAGATTTAACAATGGGTTAGAGGCACTAAAGGGTTGCTTAGCCCTTATTATCTATGATACCTCACCATCATGGATGGATGAAGGGGCACAGATCAAAAAGAAAGATATGAACATTTCTTCTTGATACTGGTTCGGGTTCATTAGCAGCTACATTATGCCATCTCAGAATGAACCTATTCTTCAGTTTCCAAAAGTCGTACTAGTTGGCAGCATCATGGACAGGACTGAGATCAGTGTTGGTGAAATAATCATTGAAGAAATTTTAATGAGGGCTAGACAAGAGCAGACATCTCTCCCCTTCCCAGTGTTGATCACACAACTGTGGGAAGAGACTGGAGTTCCCTTTCGGGGGAAGAGTGATGTACGAATCACCCCGGTCACCTCCAATGACATCTAGCGGATTAAGGCTGATTATCTACGGAAGATGTGGCTCAGAGGAAGCCACCACCACCTGACACTACGCCCATGGTTAATGCTGCCACACTTGCCTCGTAGGCCACTCCATCTGCTCCTTCTGTGGAGTAGTCAGGTATATCTTAGCACCTTACTTAGCCTTCCACTTCTATCTCTACTGCTTTTGCCACACCTGCCCCTATTCCTGTCTCCCAACCTCCCTTGACATAGGCCATGATCTACCAAATGGGCAATCCTGCCCGGTCTGCAGATATGAGGGCTATGAGGGTTGCAAAGGACTTTCCTGGTACAATTGATAGAGCTATTGAGGTTGCCTTAGCTCCACAGAGGGTTAGGTTGACTCAGTGTGAGGCTACTAATTAGGCAAATGAGGGGCGGTTAGATTATCTTATAGTAAGGATAAAGGCTTGAGAGGAGATGTAGGGCAGTTCTGATACTCTAGATATGATGAGGGCTGAGTTGGGTGCTTTCAGGGCTGATGTAGGCAAACTGAGATCTATAGATATATCGATGTTATGGGGCGATGTTCCCCTACCCGATGCACCTATGTTGGTGCCCCTGACTATGCCTAGCAGTGAGCCTTCTCAGAGTGTGCAACATAGTGGGGATGTTGAGAGAGTTGATGATGCAACTATTGATGTTGATGTTGAGAGAGAGGATGATAGGGCCGATGATGATTTGGACGAGGATACTGACGATGATGAGTTGATGAGAGAGAAGGATGAGCAGAGGATTGTTATGACATTGAAAGAGTTATAGGATATAGAGGAGACGATGGTCCACGCGATATTGGAGAGGTCTTTAAAGGATACCTCCGTAGTGGGCACGAGTGGAGTCTCTTGAGACTCCACCATTCCTCCTAGTGATGTGCCGGGCGCTTATGCCTCGGGTGATGCGACATTACTGCCTCTTGTGACCACTACACTGGGCACTGATGCATAGGATGCTGCCACTCCTTCCGAGACTCTTGATGAGAGCACTACACAGGCATAGCCTGTCAGGGGGACTTTTTACCTTTCCTCCCGTACTCTTTTATTTTCTCATTGCGGACACTGCCATTACTATTTGTGTAGGGTGAGGGCGCTTGTGCCAATATTCCTCTTTTTATTGTATTTTGTTACTTTCAGTTTTTGGATGATTGTAGTACTTTGCTTTGTTTCTATTAAAGTGTTTGTTTGGTTTATCTCATTTTGTGTCTCTTTCTAAATCATCTCTTCTCTTGCCCCGTGAGTTTTAGAAATCGTGAAATCGGATCGATTGTGTTCAATAACGATGTCTTGAATAGTACTCACGATGAGCAGGGTGTATAGTGTTTGTGTTGCAAGGAAGAAATCAATATGGTTGAACTTTTGAGCGATATTTTTGAATTTTGTGTTGACTAGCTACATTTAAATGTGAGCCTTGCAATGAACATCACACATAAGCTTTTGATCTTTTTGGGTTGTGCTAAATAATTGTGTTTAAAGTGCCTTGTGTGGTGAGATTTTACTTGGAAGCATGTGTGTGTATTCCTAGAATTTGTATTGTTAGTCCAATTGTCTAGCTTTGGTAAGTGTAAGGGATGATCTTGGGGAGAAACCTTGAGAGGGAACCCGAAGCTTCCATATTTTTTTGTGACTACCTTGTAAGGGTGTGCAACTATTATTGCTCCATTTGAGTCTAAACCATTTGTTGACCACATTGAGACCTCTTGATCCAACTTAGGTCAAACGCCAAAGTTCGGAGTGTGGAAAGGAAGAAGAAATAAAAGCCAAGTGAAAGGCAAAGAAAGATGATATGAGACTCAACTTTGAAGTGTGTTACGAAAAGAAGGAACCCGTCCTTAATTAAAAAAAAGAGAGGTATTGTGATAAACAATGTTTGAAAAATTAAAATGAAACAAAAGTTGATGGAATAAAAGGGGGGTTCCCAATAAAGTGAATGACCAATCAAAGTTTGAGTTCTCAAACAAAAAAGGAATGAAAAGAACTTGAGAAGAGGTGAAGATGATTTCAACAATGCTTTGAAAAGGGGAAGTCACTGAGCCAAATTGACCATACCTTAACGCTTGGCCCTATTAAAAGTCTAAAATACCATTGAGATCTTGCATAAACTAGGTTGTGTGATGATTGGAAACTATGGGCAAACCTATGGGATGAAACTTGCATGTATTTATCATTAGGGAGAGTGAGTGTCACGCCCCGAGACTAGCCCCTAGAAGTAACACGGGACCTAGGGTCACAAGTAACCCCAAGCTAACCCTGAATTTTGCATATCACAAGCATACTGAAATAATTCTATGTAAGCAGAAGCATAACTGAAAGATGAGTAAATCTAAAAGAGTTCAACTAAGAATATAACTGAGTTCAAATGAGGAACGTCCTAAAAAAACTGAGTTTGACTCTATGTCTGAAAGCCTCTAATACTGATGAGCTGCTGGGACAAGTCCTGAGCTAAATCTAAAATGTTGAAAACTAAATAATGAACTCACTGAGTCAAAAGCATAAAGAAACGTTCTCGAATATTGAGGACTCACCCCTGACTATCGCTGATGTGGGGTCGGTATGAGCTAATGACGATATTGACCCTGAGAGCCTGAGCCTGAGCCTGAGCCTGAGCCTGAGCCTGCATCATAATAGGATGCAGCATAGAGTATACGTTAGTACTTTGAATGTACTGAGCATGAAGCATATGCAAAGCTGACTAAGTACATATAAACATGCTAAAAATACTGGTCAAGTATGTAAATTGATTTGAACTGAAGTATATAGGCCCAAGATACAATAATGCATAAAAACTAGAATGCATGAGTAAACTGGAAACATGCTGAAAAACTGAGTAAATACAACTACGGGCCTGAAGTACCTTACTGAATCTAATACTGTGGGAGAGTCTATTAACCAAAATAAACCACGTGAGCTAAACATGGAGTCTGATATATACGCCCTATCGAGAGGACCCAACATACCTTGTCGGGGTATAACGGCATGACTGTAGAGTGATCACTAAAACTGATGCACAATATAGGGGACTTATTGACCTACGCTGGCACATAGTTATGGGACTTGAGGGTCCGCTGACACTTAGTCCAACTCGGTGCTAAACACTATTCCCAAACTGAATACTAGAGCTCATTTTAAATGTGGTCCTGCATTCATGAAGCAGAACTAAACTGATCTGAAGACAATTTATGAGATAAACTGTGGACAAAAAACTTACTAAATTCTATTTAAAATTAAATGCTAACACCCTAAGCTAAATTCTAGAGAAAAGCCAATTCATGTGAAAAAACTACAATTTCATTCTAAGTTCTTTCCTTTCAAATCTCCAAAAGATGTTCATATCAAACCGATGTGCTGACAATTTTCTTTTCTAGCAAAAAGACATGTATTATAAAGCATTATGTTTAATGAGCAACTTACCCTTCACCTTTTCAAAAATGACAAGAAGAATACATGTTGAAACCATCTCTTCTATTATGTATATATATATATATATATATACACACGTACAGTGTGTGTGTGCGCGCATGTGTTTGTATGTCTCTATGTGTGTCTGTGTATGTGTGTGTATACTAGTCTCTGGACATGTGTGTTGCACGTGTGTCCCATGTAATATTATATAATCCGTTAGAACAATAGAATTCTATGAAAATATGCATACAATGAATAATAAAATCCAATAATTACAAATAAATCTTAAAAAATATGAAAAAACTCCAAATGAGGAGAGTATTTTAATGTTAAAAATTAATTCTTTGAAGTAACCAACGGTAAATTTTAAACTTTGATTAGTATTTAGGAAATTTTCAATAAAGTCACAAATGAACTATTTGAGCCAAAATAAAATAACAGACTTACAAATTATAAATTCATACAGAATTAAATTTAAAAAGTATAAATGGAGAAAAACACAAAAAAATAGAGAACGATAAACACAATCGATTGGAAACAATGCTCTGAAACTAGTGGAAAAGAAAAGTGCAATCCATTTCAGTGGGTAACAAACTACATCCTTCATAAGACATTAATCATGAAAATAAAGACGAAAAAAATAAAGCATGAATCAAATAGTACAATAATGAGAAATAAACAGTATTGTAATGATCTATAATCACTTCACCATTTTAACTTGTCACGACCAAAAAATAGATATGATGGTACTCGTCTTATCCCACCAGGACAAGTCAGCCTAAAGCTCAATCATTACGATGAAGTGCGGAAATAAAATAAAAATAAAAGTTTAATAACAATGACTAATGCGGATAATAAGTCAACCTAACTAAATCCCCAAAACCTGGTTGTCACGTGCACAAGCCTCTAATGTATTACAATAGTTTTGAAAGAAAATACATAAGTCTCAAATGACGTTGTCTATAAAGAGAACAAAATCATAAATAGGAGTAAGAGGGTCCGTTGAGATGACAAGCATCTACCTCACAAATCTCCAAAGAAAGCCTTAGACATGAAGAAAAGAGAGAGTATCAAGAAGATTCAGGCTCATAACCTACAGAAATATAGAAGCAAGGGGTGAGTACCAAACCACACAGTACTCAGCAAGCACACTCCTAAACACAAAGCTAAGAGTATAAAATACGGGTACTCTATACACTCCAACTGAACCTCTACAATTACAACCTTCATAAAGCCAGCCCAACCTAATAGTTCATAATTTACATAATACATAGTTCAACATTTATATTTTAGCAATACACAAGATCAAGTTCACTAATCACACGTTCCATAGAAACGTACTCGCTAGTTCACAAATGATAATAATGCACAATGCAATTGAATGCAATGTCAAGTATAGTGATGCATGTCTGACCTAACGATACACACCCATTGTCTCTCAGTCCGGGACCCATGGGGGACTTTATCAGTCCATGCATCCATCACAACGTGTGACACGACCCTCATTAATAGAATATGTCACAGCATATGATACATCCCTTGAATTATAGTATCCATCACGGCGCGTGACACGTCCCTCAAATTAATACATCCTCTTTAATTCCTTATTCTTCCTCAATTCACATAACACTTGTCACAACCATGTCTCAGAACCAATGCAAATGATATGTTCACACAATTAATTAGGAGATGACCATTTACATATCAGTGCACAATTCACAACAACAAAATCGTGATACGATATCAACAATAAATCAATAAACATTTCAAATTATTCTTAACACATCACACATCAATATACAATTAAGTTGTGTTTGATTAACCCTTTTTCCTCATTAGGATCATTCAATATGAACATGTCAACACATCACCAAGTACCATTACTCCCCAACACAAACAGCAAAGAAATACACGATTCTATACACTTAACAAGGGTCAAGAAATCCACTCTCCTCAAACAATTGAACAATTACTCAGGAATTTGAGCCTTCCCCTTTTGTTGGGCTTCCAAATCAATACAATCTATTCATATAAATAATCACAATAAGAATTTTAAACTAACAACACCCACATTACTGTATGTCTAACGTAGACACAAAAACTCACTCAAATCTATAATCAAGTTCCTAATCTTGGTTCCAATTTACATGTCAACTCCCATATTTTTCAAATTAAAAGTCTAAGGTTAAGTCTTAATTCTTTCAATATCATAATTTAATGGTATTCATATAATACAATGCACCTAGTAATTAATTACAAATCTCAATATATCAAAATTTGAATCATAATGATTAAAAAAACAAAAATTTAAACTAGATACACCATATGCAACTCTAAACACAAAGGGAACGAAGGAGCCCAACCCTAACAATGCATTGATTAACCTATAACATGTCAATCATTACATAATACTTATATTTTGAAAATTGTCTCCAACCATTTTAATAACCCACATCCAGTAACACCCTTAATGGAAGGACAATGGCTCGAAAATCAATAAGATAATCATCCTAGGATATCCTCCAATCAATATCATATAATTAGTTGTATAGGAATTTAGGAGTTGTGGAACTTCGTGTTGCACATTTCTCTTTCCAATCCAATTCTAATATAATATTATTATTATCATATATATATATAGAGAGAGAGAGAGAGAGAGAGCGAGAGAGAGAAATTAATATAGGCATATGCATAATTGTAAGTTTAAATTGAAATTTCATATGTGAAGCAGTTCATCCTTCTTTGGTCTATGTTCACGCCGCACACATATTAGTTTCAGTCTCCTCTTTCTTTCTTTTCTAAATTAATTATAAACATAAGTGAAAAACTCTACAAACTTATTTTCATATAAATGGGCCAAAAAGTATAGGGCCTTAAATAGATTTCAGACTTGGCCCATTATTACCAACTAGCTTAATTATTTAAAAATTACCCGTCAATTAATCAACTCAAGTTAAACGAATAGTTCAAAAATTTACAAAAATGACCTTTCAGGTCATTACATTATTCACCGCTAAAATCCTTGTTAGTCTTCGAACATAAAGTAAAAATAAGCACCTAAAGTTTCAAAAAAATGAGGATATCTAGCATGCATGTCGGACTCCGTCTCCCAAGTTGCCTCTCCAATTGAACAGTGCTTCCACTGCACCTTCACTGAAGAAATCTCCTTGGTCCTAAGCTTTTGAACCTGCCTATCCAATACATCTATAGGCTCCTCCTTGAATGTCAAGTCTGGACCCAACTCCATTGAATGAAGTGAAGGCACATGAGACTCATCCGAAATAAACTTTCAAGCATGGAGACATGGAAAACAGGATGAACAACCAACAAACTAGGTGGCAAGGCCAACCTATAGGCCACCTCTCCCACTCAGCTCAAAATCTCAAAAGGTCAAATGAATCTACGGCTAAGCTTGCCCGTTTTCTAAAAGCTCATCACTCTCTTCATGGGTGATACTCAAAGCCAAACACGATTACCCTCAATAAATACTAGGGTTCGAACTCTCCAGTCAGCATAACATTTATGTCGACTCTGGGCTATGAACAGTCTTTCCTGAATTATACAGACCTGCTCCATAGCATCTCTAAGAAAGTATGTATCCAAAGAATCCATATCCGTCGAATCAAACCAAACGATCAGAGATCTACATTATCTGCCATACAATGCCTCAAATAGAGCCATCTGAATACTAGAGTGATAACTGTTGTTATACGAAAACTCTGCTATGAGAAACTGCCAATCCCATCTAGCACCAAAATTGATCACACAAGCTCGGAGCATGTCCTCCAATACCTAAATCATCCGCTCGGGCTGGCCATCCGTCTAAGGGTGAAAAGTTGTACTAATATCTAACCGAGTACCCAAACCATGTTGTAATGCCTTCTAGAAATGGGAAGTGAACAATGAACTTCAATCAGAGGCAATAGAAACCTAGACTCCATGTAGTCGTACAATCTGACTAATATAAAGCTTGGCTAACTTCTTCACCATATACTTCACCCTAACCAGAATGAAGTGGGCAAACTTGGTCAGCCTATCAACAACAACCCAAATGGAGTCATAACCACCCACTGTGGTAGACAAACCCATAACAAAGTACATAGTGATTCGCTCCCACCTCCAAGTAGGAATAGATATACCCACGGGCTGCTGGTGCTCACACTTTACCTGTTGGCAAGTCGAACACCTAAAAAAAAGTTTGCAATATCCCTCTGCATGCCACACCAATAGTTATGCTGATTCAGATCATGATACATCTTTGCCGCTCTCGGATGAATTGAATATCGAGAACAATGAGTCTCCTCAAGAATCAATCTTATCAACTCACCTGTCTTGGCCATACAAATCTTACCTCCGATCTTCAAGACACCATCATAATCAAGGACAACTTCCTTGGCTTCCCCTTTCAACACTCTGTCTCGAATGAGACACGACTACTCATCATCAAACTAGTGCTCACGGATCAGCTTGACTAAGGAAGGCTGAGCCTCAATAAAATCAATCATACCACCTTTCTCCTTTGAACTTCACAACCAGACAAGATTGTTAGCTAATCTCTAAACATATCTATCCAAGGATCTCTCCTTAATACTGTGCGCGGTTGGACTCCCCATGCTAGGAGTCTTTCTACAAAAATCATCGGCAACCACATTGGCCTTCTTTTGATGATATAGAATTGTCAGGTCATAGTCCTTAAGAACCTATTGCCATTAACGCTGCCTCAAGTTCAGATCCCTCTGACTGAAAATGTACTGAAGACTCTGGTAGTCGATGAAGATCTCACAATGCACCCCATACAAATAGTGATGGCATTACTTAAGCACAAAGACCACGACTGCCAACTCCAAATCATGACTAGAGTATTTCTTCTCATGGGTCTTCAAATAACTAAAAGCTTAAGAAATCACCTTCCCCTTCTGCATCAATACACCATCCAAACCGACTCCTGAAGAATCACAATAAATAGTAAAGTCCACATCCTTCACAGGTAGAGTCAACACAAGAGTCGAAGTCAACAAAGTCTTGAGCTTTTGAATGCTCTCCTCACACACATCGAACCATTGAAAATCCACACCCTGTTGAGTCAATTGGTCAGTGGAGCTGCGATAGTAGAGAAACTCTTAACAAACCATCAGTAATAGCCTGCCAATCACACAAAACTCCAAATCTCACTAGGATAGGTAGGCCACGTCCAGCCTCTAACTGCCTCAATCTTGGTCGGATCTACTCTAATACCCTCTTTAGACACTAAATGTCCTAAGAATGCCACAGAATTAAGATAGAAATCATACTTAGAGAACTTGGCATACAACTTCTCTTTCCTCAACCTCTGAAGTACAATCCTCAAGTTTCAAACATGGTCCTCCTCAATTCCAGAGTACACAAAAATATCATCAATGAAGACAATCACAAAAAAAAATCCAGGTATAGTTGAAACACCTCGTTCATAAAATCCATGAATGTTGCGGGGGCATTAGTCAACCCAACGGAGATCAATAGGAACTCATATTGGCCATATTGAGTCCGAAAGATTATCTTAAGGACATCCGATTCCCTAATCTTCAATTGATGATAGCCGAACCTAAAATCAATCATAGAGTATAATGAAACTCCTATAAGTTGATCAAATAAATCATTAATACGCAGAAGAGGATACTTGTTCTTCATCGTTACTTTGTTTGGCTGTCTGTAGTCAATACACATCCTCATCATCCCATCCTTCTTCTTCAAAAACAATACATGAGCACCCCAAGGTGACACACTAGGGCTAACAAACTCCTTACTTAACAAATCTTGAAACTGATTTTTCAACTCTTTTAACTCTGCTGAAGCCATAGGTAGAGAGGAATAGAAATGGGCTTAGTGCCCAGCTCAAAATTAATAGCAAAGTTAATATCCTTATCGGGAGGAACACCTGGAAGATCAGTCGAAAATACATCTGGAAATTCCTGAACCATGAGAATGGAATCCATAGGAGATGGCTCAAACTAGTGTCCTGAATGAAGGTTACGTAGGAGAAACACCCTCTCTCCACCAATCTCTGGGCATATATGAAGGAGATAACCTTACTAGGGTAAGAACCACTAGGTGCTTCCACTCAACCCTTGGAACACCCGACATTTTTAAGGTCACAGTCTTAGCATTACAATTGAGAATAACATGATAAGGAGAAAGCCAATCCATACCTAAAAAAACATCAAATTCTACCATCCCTAGAATGATTAATTCTACCCAAGTGTTATACCCTTCAAAATAAACAAGATAGGATGGATACACTGGATCCACCATAAAGGGCTCACCCACTGGTGTAGAAACACGAATAGGTATAGGCATGCTATCAGACATCATATGAAATCTAGCAGAAAAATAGGCAGACACATAAGAGAATGTAGACCCCGGATCAAACAATACAAACGCAGATCAACAACATATGGGATGATACATGTAATAACTACATCAGAAGTCTCTGCCTCGGATCTCCCTAGGAAAGCATAAAACTGACCTACTCTGCCACCTCCAGCCTGGGTAGTACCTCTACCCCCACTCTGTTGAGCTGTAGTACCACTACTAAAAGCTCTACCGCCTCTACCTAACTGAACTCTGCCTCGGCTTCTAGCTTGTGGTGCATGGGTCTAGTCTAAAATAAAGAGCTGAGTTGTGGTCCTCCCCTATCCTCTGCCAAGGGCAGTGTCACATCATGTGATTAGGATCTCCATAACTAAATCAAAACCTCTGACTCTGGGATTGCTGTATTGATGTAGAAGAACCACTATAACTATCTCACCCCATAGTTCGTTGTTTTGAATCGTATGAGCCCTGGCGTGCACTATATTAACTATGAGGTGTCTAAACACCCTCAGATGTCAGCATAGAAGCATGAATGGGTCCCTGATCTCTGTGCGATACCCTGCCTCCAAATAAGGCACAAGAAAACTAACTTGATGAACGGGCCTTCTTAGGGTCCCCAAACTCCTCTCTTTCCATCAATTGTGCCTCCTTGGTGGCACTCACAATTGACTGGAAGAAAGCCCCTTCTCGAGATGCCCTAAACATAGCTGATCTGATAGAGAAAGGCATTCCCCTCACAAATCTACAGTTCCTTTTCATCTCGTCCACAATAATGGCCAAAGCATACCTAGACAACTGGCAAAAATGGGACTCATACTCTGCAACAGATAAGATGTCCTGTGTTAGATTCTAGAACCTAAAATAACTCTCTGTACTCACACTCCAAGGGATGAAAAGGTCATGAAAGGCACTAGAAAATATCTTCCAGGTCATTGGAGGAGATCCAACAGGCAAAGACCATGAATAAACTATCCACCATTCTCTCACTGGCCCACTAAGCTGGAGTGTAGCATACCGAACTCCATAAGACTCACCTAACCCAATCGCCTCTAGAAACTCTCGACATGTTGTTAGAAACTCATGATTGTCCTCTCTCTTTCCACCTTGAAACTGGGGTGGATCCATTTTCTTGAATTTTTCATGCCTGTGCTGCTCATCCTCTCTCAGAACAACCAAAGGTGCACATTAACCCCCAATTGTCGGTGCATGATCATTTCCAACCACGGGACCCACTGGTGGCTACCCAACTAGATCCTGAATAACTAGAGTTTGCTACTGCTCTTGGGTATGAGCACCTATTATAGGTTGAGAGCCTTTTGGTGTGTCGGTCTCACCACCACCCTGAGTAAAGCTCTCAAAAACACTCAACACCCTTAATAAGGTATCCTGAAGCAAAGGTGTGGCTGTGTGCTCTGGAGGAACATGGTTCTCTTGAACATTAATTTAAGGCTCTAGGAGGTCTCTCTAGTACGACCCCTCACTGGTGCTACTCCAGGGGCACAGCCTCTAGCTCGGGCTCTAGCCCTACCCCTAGTTGGGGACTCAACAACTATCTCAGGGATTACCTCCCCTCTACCAGCAGCAACAGTAGCTGTAGTCCTCTCCATCTGTCAAAAGAACACCTCTCAACATAGTACTAATGAAGATAACAACGCACAAAGAGTAAGAATGGACAAAATGAAGTTTCCTAACAGTCTTTATAGCCTTTCGAAGTTAAGTAGAGACGTCTTCGTACCGATTCTCGAGACTCTACTTAGACTTGGCTTGTATACATGTAAGACCTATGAACCTGGAGCTCTTATACCATATGTCACGACCCAAAAATAGATGTGATGGCACTCGTCTTATCCTACCAAGACAAGTCAGCCTAAAACCCAATCTTTATGATGAAGTGTGGGAATAAAATAAAAATAAATGTTTAATAACAATTCCTAATGCGGATAACAAGTCAACTTAACTAAATCTCCAAAACTTGGTTGTCATGTGCACAAACCTCTAATGTATTGCAATAATTTTGAAAGAAAATACGTAAGTCTCAAATGATGTTGTCTCTAAAGTAGAACAAAATCATAAATAGGAGTAAAAAGGTTCACTGAGATGACAAGAAGCTACCTCATTGTCACGACCCAGGGTACACCCTAGACATGACATGGCGTACAAGACCGGAAGGCCTCATATAAGCCACTTAGCATACATACTTAAATGATCATAGAGATTAAGAGTTCGGAAGACAATGTCATATCAAAGCTTTTAAGAAAAATAGCAGAAGTCTACATCTCATGTCTCAAAGCCAATCTTACATAGGAAAGAGAAATAAAGTTTTGGATGTAACCCAATACTAAACATCTTTACTTTACTTGAGAAACATCATAAAAGCACTTTAATTCATTGATTGTGGGGAATAGCCTTAACCGACATATAAGACCATGTGAGCTATCAACATGGAATCCGGTGTATAACCCCATCCCGATAGGGCCATCCTACTTGCCAAGGTAGGACCCTTTACTTAACATATAGCTTACGTGGATCCACTAGCTAGTGTCTATCATAGACCATCATCCTATGGTGGCACATAGTTTATGGGACATGGGTAATCGCTACTTGTCCACTCGGTGCTAGGCATAATCCCATGGATTAGACAAAGTTCAATAATCATAATTAGACATGGGTAGTTGCCTCTTCTCTATCATTAGTCATAAGTTCATTATTAGTAGACTTGGGTGATCACCTCTTGTCTACATTGGGTTACATGGGTGATCGCCTCTTGTCCCTTAGAATAGCTCCTTAATCATCAATTCAAGGTTGGTTGAGCAATCCTTTCAACAAGTTATGAATTATTACATGCGAGAAAACCTTTCACATTCATGGGTTGAGTAATACATGAGAATTCCTTTCACACTCAACAACATCATCAACATATCATATACTTTAGTACTTCAATCTCAAAGCACCCTTAATTCATCATTTACTTCATATGAGACATGCATAGTTTCATAAGCTTCATCTTTACGTAGTTCATCATGCTCATAGTTTGCAAATTATAGGGTTCATATAGATTCATGGAAATTCCTCTTAAATCATGCAATTCAATGCAAACTCATGCTTAGAAAGTCATAGAGAAGTCAATTTGATTATAATTGATGGAACCCACATAATAGAGGAAAATCATAGTTTTTGATTGAGCATGCTTACTGTCATAAAACCATCATTAGGTCATTCATGAAAAATTCTTAGCTTAGGAATCATAATTCATGCATGGATTCATAGGGATTTCACATAATTCATCACTTTATAAGTCAACCCACCAATACAAGCATAATTTCAAAATTGGGGGAAATTGGCATGGGTTCATGGGGGTTCATCTAAATTCATGAAATTCATCTCAATTCATGCTTCATAGTTCATAAATCAATCATTTATATCAACATTACAAAGAACCCACAACTTGGAAGAAAACCCCTAATTCAATTAAGAACTTCTAACTTGAAAATTGGAGAATTTAGGGATTCCATGGAGGAAAGGGCTCCATGGATGAACACTATCATACCTAAGGGTCTCAATTCCTTAAGCAATTTGATGAAGAAATCTTGATTTCTTGAACCCTAGGCTGCCTTTTCCTTCTTCTTCTTCTATCTTCTAGAGGGAGAAATATTTGAGAGAGGAGAATTTTGGGAATGACTTAGAATGAGTAAAATTAGGCTTATGAAGCTTATATAGGGTCTGAGTTAAAGGCATAACCAACTTAGAATAGGAGTTAAACATTTAGGGAAAAGACCCAACAACCCTTAAATAATAACTGTCGGGACCCATTGGCGGTCAGGACCTACGGTCCGTAAGTCCACCACGGAATGTCGATGGTCAACCGTCGTTGGGTTCAGAAACTGTCAACTTAGACCCTGCAACGATGGGTCCCATGTATGGCTCGTAGGTCAAATGACGGACCGCACATGGAAACCGTAGGTCAAGACTTGAGGCTAAATAATTTGGCTAAGTCTGGAAGGGACCTAGAGACCCATCTATGGCTCGTTCATTGGACGACGGGCTGTCCTGGCAGGCCGTCGTTGGGGTTCTGAAACTTGACATTTTGAAAACTTAGGCTTGCCACTTACAGTTCCCACTTATGAGCCGTAAGTCAATCGACGAGCCGCAAGTGGCCTCCTTCGTTACTGGCAGTAACCCAGAAATTTCAAAAATAAATCCACCCTTGAATGTGGGGTATTACATTATCTCCCCCTTGGGAACATTCGTCCTCGAATGAGAATCAAGACATCTTAAGGAGGGTAAGAATCAAGAGCTAACAACCCAACCTAGAATACAATCACATAAATGCACATATCCGAGGAGGAAACATCAACTCCAAGCTAAAGCATGCTCAACACATCATTTCATGAAGAGTTTATGCAACATATTCAATGCACATAATCATAGAGAAATCAATCAAGTTAACTCATTTTCACAACATTAGACTCTTCATGAACATGCACAATCAAGGAATCATGGAAATGACTAAGACACATGATATCAAAAGAAAGAACCATGAGGAACTAGGTACCTCAAGCTAGAGTAGGATCGGAAGGAAAGAGATGAGGATATCGGGACATCATATTGGCCTCATCCTCAGCCTCCCAAGTAGAACCCTGAACTAATTGATTCCTCCAAAGAACCTTCACGGAAGCAACTTCCTTATTTTTTAACTTTCGGACTTGCCGGTCTAAATCTCAACAGAAACTTCTTCATAAGAAAGACTATCCTTTATGCCAAGATCTTCCAATGGGACTGTAGATGTCGGATCACCAACACATTTCTTCAGCAATGAGACATGAAAAACTAGATGCACTGATACCAAATCATTAGGCAAATCAAATTCATAAGCAACCTTACCATCACGTCTCAAAATTTGATATGGGCCTACATAACGGGGACTAAGCTTCCCTTTCTTCCCAAATCTCATTACACCCTTAATGGGTGAAATTTCCAAGTAAACCCAATCATCAACATCAAATTCTAAATCTCTCCTTCCAATATCGGCCTAAAACTTTTGTCGACTTTGGGCCATTTTCAACCTCTCTCTAATAAGTCGAACTTTCTCCATAGCCTCATGCATAAATTCGGGGCCTATCAAAGCGACTTCACCGACTTCAAACCAACCTATAGGAGATCTACACCTCCTACCATAGAGAGCCTGAAACAGAGCCATGCCAATACTAAAATGGTAGCTATTATTATAAGCAAACTCAATCAAAGGAAAATGATCATCCCAATTACCCTTGAAATCAATTTCACAATCTCTCAACATATCTTCCAAAGCTTGGATAGTACGCTCCGCTTGCCCATCGGTTTGAGGATGAAAGGCCGTACTAACCTTAACACGAGTACCAAGACCCTTTTGGAAAGACTTCTAAAATTGAGAAGTGTATTGGGCACCACGATCGGAGATGATGGATAAAGGCACTCCATGACACCTAACCATTTCTGTCAAGGACAACTTAGCATAATCTTCCACCGAATAAGAAACTTTGACGGGAATGAAATGGGCTGATTTCCTCATACGATCCACAATAACCCAAATTGAATCATATTGTCGCCGGGTGCGTGGTAAACGAACAATGAAGTCCATATTCACGTCTTCCAACTTTCAAGTAGGAATACTAATGTCTTGGGTCAAACCTCTCGGCTTTTGGTGCTCAACTTTCACTTGTTGACAATTAGGACATTTAGCCACAAACGCTGTAATATCCTTCTTCATCCCATTCCACCAATACATCTCCCGCAAATCATGGTACATCTTGATAGCTCCCGGGTGAAAGGAATATCTAGAACTATAGGCTTCTGATAAAATTTTTCCTCTTAAGTCATCTACATTGGGAACACACAAACGACTTTGATATCGAAGCACACCATCTCCCTCTTGGGAGAAAGCCTCAACGAACTTCTTGAGCACTGCTTCCTTCAACTCGACCAAATTAGGTTCAAGATCTTGTTTAGCCTTCACATCATGCACGAAGGATGATTCAGAACCATTATAGACCTAACACCACCTTTAGTGGAATCAACCAACTGAACACCCAATCGAGCCAACGTATGAACATCGCGAACCAACTCTTTCTTACCATCCTCAACATGAGCAACACTACCCATAGATAACCGACTATGAGCATCCGCCACCACATTAGCCTTGCCGGGGTGATAGAGGACACTCATGTCATAGTCTTTTAACAACTCTAGCCACCTCCTTTTGGCGAAGATTTAGGTCTTTTTGTTTAAACACATATTACAAACTCTTATGATCGGTGAAGACGTCAACATGCACACCGTACAAATAATGCCTCCAAATCTTTAAAGCAAACACAACAGCCACTAGTTCTAAATCATGGGTAGGATAGTTCTTCTCATGTACCTTAAGTTGCCTTGAAGCATAAGCAATGACTTTTCCATTTTGCATAAGAACACATCCTAGCTCGATTCTTGAGGCATCACAATAAACCACAAAGCCATCGGACCCTTCCGGCAAAGTCAATATCGGAGACGAAGTAAGTTTATTTTTCAACTCTTGAAAACTCTTCTCACATGCTTCGGACCAAGTCAACTTAACCTTCTTTTGAGTCAAAGCCATCAATGGGGAAGCAATCGAAGAAAACCCTTCAACAAACCTCCTATAATAACCGGCTAAACCCAAGAAACTACGAATATTCGAAGGTGATAGAGGTCTAGGCCAATTCCTAACCACATTCATCTTCTTAGGATCTACTTCAATACCTTTACCGGAGACAATATGAACAAGAAGTGCCACGGACCTTAGCCAAAACTCACATTTACTAAACTTTGCAAAGAGTTGTTTATTCTTGACGACTTGCAAGACAATCCTCAAATGATCAGCATGCTCTCCTTCACTCTTTGAATAAATCAAAATATCATCAATAAACACAATCACAAACATGTCAAGATACTGTCTAAACACCCTATTCATCAAGTCCATAAACGCGGCCGGAGCATTTGTCAACCCAAGTGACATCACTAGGAATTCATAATGGCCATATCTAGTCCAGAAAGACATTTTTGGAATATCATCTTCCTTCACTCTCAATTGGTGATAACCCGATCGAAGGTCGATCTTAGTGAAGTAACTAGCCCATTGACGTTGATCAAACACGTCATCTATTCTTGGAAGAGGATACTTATTCTTAATGGTAACCTTGTTCAGTTGGCGGTAGTCAATGCACATACGAAGTTAACCATCTTTCTTCCTTACGAACAAGACCGGAGCACCCTATGGAAAAATACTTGGTCGAATGAAACCCTTATCCAACAAGTCTTTCAATTGCTCTTTTAGTTCCTTAAGTTCCGCCGGAGCCATTCTATAAGGAGGAATAGAACTAGGTTGCATATCCGGGAGAAGGTCAATACTGAAGTCTATTCCCCTTCGGGAGGAATATCGGGTAAATCATCTGGAAACACTTCCAGAAACTCATTAACAACGGGGACCGACTCAAGAGTGGGGGTTTCAGAATCTACATCCCTCATCCTAACAAGATGGTATATGCAACCCTTAGAAATCATCTTTCTAGCTTTAAGACAAGAAACAAATTGACCTCTAACCATAGAATTTCCCCCTTTCCACTTTAGGATATGCTCATTTGGAAATTGAAACTTGACCATTCGGGTCCTACAATAAATAGAGGCATAACAAGAATGCAACCGATCTATCCCAAGAATAACATCAAAATCTAACATATCGAGCTCTATAAGATCAACATAAGTGACTCTATGAGATAAAGAGATGGGATAATTTCTATAGACTCTCTTAGCCACAACAGATTCACCAATCGGAGTAGAGAAATGAAAAGAATCTAGCAACACATCCGGAACAACATCAAACCTCATAGCCACATACAGCGTCACAAAAGACAAGGTAGCACCAGGATCAAGCAAAGCATAAACATCAAAGTGAAAGACTTTCAACATACCGGTAACCACATCGGGAGAACCCTCTTGCTCATGAGGAGCCTGAAGTGCATAAAACCGGTTTTGCTTTTGATTTCCACTAGAACTTGACGGATTTTGAGGTTGAGGGCGTAGACGGTTATCCCCTTCATTCTTGGCCACTAAGGGGAAATCCCTTATCTTGTGATCCATTTTTCCACAACCAAAGCATGCATTAGAACCAGCTAGACATTTGCCCTCATGCTTCTTCCCACACTTAGCACAAGTAGTCAATGAAGAGCCACCACCATTTCCTCCTTGAGGCTTAGGGTTAGACACCCTATCTTTGTTGGTCTTGGGAGGAGCATTGGAGGAACCATGACCGAAAAACCTTTGTCTAAATCTAGGACGACCATGTCCATCGGACATTGAATGTGAAAAGTTACCATCACCGGTCTTAGCCTTTTTTGTCTCTCTAAACCTTTCCTTGAGCTTTTCTTATTCTATTTGTTGAGCATACACCATAAGGTGAGAAATATCCATGTCATTGACCAGCATAGCGGTGCGGCACTCTTTAACCAATATTTCAGACACTCCTGAGACATACTTACTCATTCTTACCCTAGGATCGGCAACTATGGAAGGAGCATATCGGGAAAATTATGTGAACTTCAAAGCATACTCTTTCACACTCATGCTTCCTTGACAAAGGTTGATAAACACAAGCACCCTTGCCTCCCTCATCTCAAGGGGAAAGAACCTATCAAGGAAAGCAACCTTGAATTTCTCCCAATCAAGAGGACCCTTATTAACTGCCCTCTCACTCTTCCATTGGTTGAACAAAACTTGAGCAACACCCTTGAGTTGATAAGCGACCAACTCAGCCTTTTCCTTTGGCGTCACACCCATTATCATCACTACCTTTTACACTTCATCTATGAATTCTTGAGGATCTTCCTCCATCTTAGAACCATGAAATTCCGGAGGGTTCATCCTTCTGAAGTTCCTTACCCTTGATGCCGTCGTACCCACATTTGGGTTCACGGGAGCCATGTCATGACCCAGGGTAGCCCCTAGATGTAACACGGTGTACAAGACCCCGAGAGGCCTCATACAAGCCCTTAGCATACATAACATACAAGATAATAGAGAAGTAAGAGTTCAAAAGAGCATTTTTATATCAATGCTTTACTCAAAACAGTGGAAGTTTACAACTCATGTCTCAAAGCCTTCTAATATCATAGAATACGAATAAAAGTGATAGGGACACAGCCCAATACAATATCCGACATAAGGAAAGACATCAAAGTAAAATCAAACAAGGCTATGTCCTCGAATGGATGAGGACTCACCAAGTCTTCTTCTAAACTCTAAGTCAATGCTTTAGCCACGAGTAGGAGAACTGCCACGTCCTACACCAAAGAAGTTGATGCAGGCAAGAGTATGCATTAGCACTATAAAGTACTAAGTATGATAGCCATGCATATAAACTCATAAAACATGCTAGAAACTGAGATATAAACATGACATACAATTGGCCAAGCTAAACATGATAAGGCATATAAGCAAATAGCATAAAGCATAAACCATGGCCAAAGCAAGCTACATCGTCTTTCTTTAACACTTCTTTTCTTTACTTTACTTTACTTTTAGTAACCCATGCACCATTGTGCAAGCTGAAGTGTGGGAAAAGCCTTAAACCGATCTGTAGATCGTGGAATAACTCAATATGGAATCCGGTGTCTGCCCTACACCGAAAAAGGGCCATTCTACTTGCAAAGGTAGAATCCTTAACCATAGCCTACGTGGATCCAATAGCTAAGCTGATATAATATGGGCCTGTTAAAGACCACCTATGGGGGCACATAGGCATAGGACCTATGGGGACTTGTCACCCGTCAACTCGGTTCTATGCATAATTCCCACTATACAATCATAAATATTGATATCCATGGATATGCACAACTGGGGTTGCCAATCCAAGCTAAACATGACTTCACATACCATGGACTAGTCCAAGCTTACTTCATTAAGTGTTACTTGTTTCATGGACTTGTCCAAGCTTACACCCCCAGAATAGCTTCTTTAAACTCTTGATTCAATTTTAGTTAAAGAAAACCTTTTAACAAGTTATGAATCATTTACATGTGAGAAAACCTTTCACAAGCTTAGGTTGAGCATTATATGAGAAAACCCTTTCAAGACAACATTAACATATCATAGATTTCATATAAAATATGCTTGATTCTATAAACCTTTTTCTTCATGATTCTATCATGCGTTTTCTTCATAGCTAATGGGTTCATATTGCCTTTATTTTAAACCATGCAATTTAATGCAAACTAGCGCTTAAAAGTCATAATCAAGGCAATTTAGTCATACTTGAAGTAACCCACATAAAAGAGGAAAATCCTGTTTTTTACTTGAACATGCTAAATTCATGAACTTAACCCCAATTCATGCTCAATTTCATAGATGATCCCTCAATTTCATCAATTTATATCTCACCCAATAATCAAGGCATAGATTATCAAATTGGGGAGAATTTATTTGGCATCATGGGGGTTCATGCAATAATCACAATTAGACATGTAATTCACGCTAGATCGTGCACTAAATTACTTTACCTGCGCTAGACCGTGCACTACAAAGCGTTAAATCAGTAAATAAACTCATACTAGAAGAATCCATAGCAATTGATCAAACCCTAGCTTACTTGAAGGGAATTGAACCTTGAAATTCATGAAGAAAAGGGATGGCCCAATGGAGGAAGCAACTCCATTGGTCAATACCATCATACCTTTGCAAAGCCTACTAGAAATTGGAGTAAAATGTGTGATCTTCAATGGAGGACTTAGCTTCTTCTTCTACCTTGAGCTAGAGAGGATTTCTTTTAGAGAGAGAAATATTTGAGAGGTGAATTTAGGGAATGAGTTAGAATGAAGTGATTTAGGTATAGAGAACTATATATAGGACCTTCATTAAGGGTAAAATCGACTTAGTTAATTAGGTAATTAACCAGGGAAAAGACCAAAATGCCCTTAATTAAAACTGTCGGGGCCCATCTACGGTCCGTATATCCATTGACAGACCGTCCTGTTGGACCCTCAAAAGATTCAGAGAGTTGGTATCTGGGGACCCTGCAACGACGGTTTCAATCTACAGTTGATAGGTCCATCTACAGTCCGTACACCTCAACCGTAGATCACAACCTGAGGTTTAATAATTTAACCAAGTCTTGGGGACATCTACGGTTACTTTTTACGGACCGTCAACTAACTCACGATCCATCCTGCTATTCCGGAGATCACACTTCAGAGACTGAGAATTACTGAAATTGACAGAGCCATTGACGGCTCCTCACCTACGGCCCGTCAACTTGACTACGGCCCGTAATTGGCCTCCGTTGGTCACTGCCTACAGGTAAATTCTACATTTTAGTTCCTTGGAAAGCTGGGGTATTACAATATCTCCCCCTTGGGGACATTCGTCCTCGAATGAGAACCTGGACATCATGAGAAGGGTGATAGACTCAGACTAACAACCCCACCTAACATGCAAGCATATAAATGCACATATCTGAGGAGGAAACATCAACTCCAAGCTAAAGCATGCTCAACACTAAATTCATGAAGACTTTATGCAACTCATACCCAATGCACATATATCATATTAGACTCTTCATGAACATGCATAAAATCAAGGAATCATGGAAATCAACTATGACACATGAGACCAAAAGAATGAACCATGAGGAACTAGGTACCTCAAGCTAGAGGAGGATCGGAAGGAAAGAGATGAGGATAGCGGGACATCATATCGGCCTCGGCCTCCCAAGTAGCTCCCTCAACTAATTGATTCCTCCATAGAACTTTCACGGAAGCAACTTCTTTATTTCTCAACTTCCGGACTTGTTGGTCTAAAATATCAACCGGAACCTCTTCATAGGAAAGACTATCCTTTATGCCAAGAGTCTCTATTGGCACTATAGAGGTCGGATCACCAACACACTTTTTCTACAATGTTACATGGGAAAACGGATGCACCAATGCCAACTCATTAGGAAAATCAAGCTTATAGGCAACCTTACCAACACGTCTCAAAATCTGATATGGGCCTACATAACGGGGACTAAGCTTCCTGTTCTTCCCAAATCTCATTACACCCTTCATAGGTGAAATTTTCAAGTACACCCAATCATCAACATAAAATTCTAATTCTCTTCTTCTAATATCGGCATAAGACTTTTGTCAACTTTGAGCCGTTTTCAGCCTTTCTCTAATAAGCCAAACTTTCTCCATAGCCTCATGTTCTAACTCGGGGCCTATCAAAGCAATTTCCCCAATTTCAAACCACCCTATGGGAGATCTACACCTCCTACCATAGAGAGCCTCAAATGGAGCCATACCAATACTAGAATGGTAGCTATTATTATAAGTAAACTCGATGAAAGGCAAATGGTCATCCCAAGTACCCTTGAACTCAATAACACAAGTTCTCAACATATCTTCTAAAGTTTGAATAGTACGCTCCGCTTGCCCATTGGTTTGGGGATGAAAGGCCGTGCTAAGCTTAACACGAGTACCAAGTCCTTTTTGGAATGACTTCCAAAATTGAGAAGTAAATTGGGCACCTCGATCCGAGATAATGGATAAAGGCACAACATGCAGCCTAACCATCTCCCTTATGTACAACTTAGCATAATCCTCCGCCGAATAAGAAGTTTTGATGGGAATGAAATGGGTTGACTTGGTCATTCTATCAATCACAACCCAAATCGAATCATAGTGTCGCCTTGTGCGAGGCAAACCTACTACGAAATCCATATTTACATCTTCCCACTTCCAAGTAGGAATCTCTATGTCTTGGGTCAAACCTCCCGGTCTCTAATGCTCAACCTTCACTTGTTGGCAATTAGGACACTTAGACAATAATTCCACAATGTCTTGCTTCATGCCATTCCACCAATAGATTTCCCACAAATCACGGTACATCTTGGTAGCTCCCGGGTGGATAGAATATCTAGAACTATGAGCTTCCGTCAAAATTTTCCGTCTCAAATCATTAACATCGGGAACACATAAGCGACCTTAGTAACGAAGTACACCATCTCCCCCCTGGGAGAAAACCTCTATGGACTTCTTGAGAACCGCTTCTTTCAATTCCTCCAAGTTAGGATCAAGGTCTTGCTTAGCTTTTACATCATGCACAAAAGAGGATTCAGAACCATCGTGAACAGTAACTCCACCCTTAGCGGAATCAATCAACCGAACACCCAATCGAGCTAAACTATGAACATCACGAACCAACTCTTTCTTGCCATCCTCAATATGCGCAACACTACCCATAGACAATCTACTAAGAGCATCCGCCACCACATTAGCCATGCCGGGTGATAGAGAACACTCATACCATAATCTTTTAGCAATTCAAGTCATCTTCTTTGGCGGAGATTCAAATCTTTCTACTTAAACACATACTGGAAACTCTTATGATCGGTGAAGACATCTACATGTACTCCCTACAAGTAATGTCACCATATTTTTAAAGCAAACACCACCGCTGCCAACTCTAACTCATGAGTGGGATAGTTCTTCTCATGCACCTTTAGTTGCCTCGAAGCATAGGCAATCACCTTTTCGTTTTGCATAAGAACACACCCTAGCCCAATTCTTGACGCATCACAATACACTACAAAACCATTCGTTCCTTCCAGTAGAGTCAATATCGGGACCGAAGTAAGTCTTTCTTTCAATTCTTGAAAACTCCTTTCACAAGCCTCGGACCACATAAACTTAGCTTTCTTTTGAGTCAAAGCCGTCAACGGAGAAGCAATTGAAAAAAAAACCTCAACAAACCTCCTATAATAACTGGCCAAACCCAAGAAACTACGAATGTCCTAAGGTGATAAAGGTCTAGGCCAATTCTTGACCACTTCGGTCTTCATAGAATCTACCTCAATACCCTCACCAGAAACAATGTGACCAAGAAAAGCCACGGATCTCAACCAAAATTCACACTTGCTAAACTTTTCAAAGAGTAATTGATCCTTGAGGACTTGAAACACAACCCTCAAATGATTAGCATGCTCATCCTCATTCCTTGAGTAGATCAAGATATCATCAATAAACACAATTACGAACATGTCAGGGTATTGCTTAAAGACCCTATACATCAAGTCCATGAATGCGGCCGGAGCATTTGTCAACCCAAACGACATAACCAAGAACTCATAGTGACCATACCTTGTTTAGAAAGCCGTTTTTAGAATATCATCTTCTTTCACCCTCAATTGGTGATAACCCGAACGAAGGTCGATCTTAGAAAAGTAACTAGCCCCTTGAAGTTGGTTAAACAAATCATCTATCCTCAGCAAATGAACCTTATTCAATTGGTGATAGTCAATGCACATACGGAGTGAACCGTCTTTCTTTCTCACGAACAATATCGGAGCACCCCATGGGGAAATGCTTGGTCGGATGAAACCCTTATCCAACAAGTCTTTTAGTTTCTCTTTCAACTCTTTAAGTTCCGCCAGAGCCATTCTATAAGGAGAAATAGAGATAGGTTGTGTATCTGGGAGAAGGTCAATACCGAAGTCTATTTCCCTTTCGAGAGGAATACTTGGCAAGTCATTGAGAAACACTTTCCGAAACTCACTAGCAACGGGGACCAACTCAAGAGTAGGGGTTTTAGAATCTACATCCCTCACCCTAACCAGATGATAAATGCAACCCTTAGAGATCATCTTTCGAGCCTTTAGATAAGAAACAAATTGACGTCGAAACATAGAATTTCCCCCCTTCCACTCTAGGATAGGCTCATTAGGGAACCGAAACTTGACCACTCTTGTCCTATAATCAATAGAGGCATAACAAGCATGCAACCAATCCATCCCAAGAATGACATCGAAATCTAGCATATCTAGCTCTATAAGATCGACAAGAGTAACTTTATGGGATAAGGAAATGGAGCAACCTCTATAAACCCTTTCAGCTAAAATAGACTCTCCTATCGGAGTAGAAACAAGGATAGGATCTAGCAACATATCCGATATCAAACCACATGGCCACATAGGGCGTCACAAAGGACAATGTAGCACCAGGATCTAGCAAGGCATAGACATCAAAATGGAAATCTTTCAATGTACTGGTGACCACATTGGGTGAGCTCTCTTACTCACGCCGAGCCTGAAGTGCTTAAAATTTGTTTTACTTAGGAGCACCTGAACCCGAACTACTTGGGTCAGCTCTCTTACGCTCTCTTCCTTTAGCCAAGAGAGATGGGCAATCTCGCATCTTGTGACCAGCCTTACGACAAGTATAGCAACCATCCGAACCAGCTAGCCATTTGCCTTCATGCCTCCTCCCACATCTAGTACAACTAGGCAAAGAAGATCCACCACTGTTCCCTTCTTGAGGCTTAGGATTTGAGACCCTATCATTGTTGGATCTCAGAGGAGCCTTGGAAGAACCTTGATTAGAGAACCTTTGTCAATAACTTGAACGACCACGTCCATCGGATTTTGCATGAGAAAAGTTGCCATCTCCGGTTCTAGCCTGCTTAGTCTCTCTAGATCTCCCTTTAAACTTTTCTTCTTCAATTTGTTCGGCATAAGCCATGAGGCGAGAAATATCCATCTCATGCACAAGCATGGCGGTGCGGCACTCTTTCACAAACATATTGGACACTCTCGACACAAATTTGCTCATTCTTGCCCTTGGGTCGGCAACTATAGACGGAGAATATCTAGCAAATTGTGTGAACTTCAATGCATATTCTTTCACACTCATACTCCCTTGACGAAGATTAATAAACTCAAGAACCTTAGCCTCTCTCTTCTCAAGAGGGAAGGATCGATCGAGGAAAGCACTCTTAAACCTCTCCCATCCTATGGGACCTTCATCAATAGCCCTTTCACTCTTCCATTGATTGTACCAAGTTTGGGCAACACCTTTAAGTTGATAAGTAGCCAACTCTAGTGTCACACCCATTATCATCAACACTTTATAAACTTCATCAATAAACTCTTTAGGATCCTTTTCCACTTTAGAGCCATGAAATTCTGGAGGATTCATCCTTTTAAAGTTTCTCACCCTCGACACCGTCGTACCGACATTTGGGTTCACGGGAATCACCAATTCTCTATTGGCTTGGGTCATCACGGCTTGGGCCAAATCTTGGAAAGCAGCCCTAAATTCTACAGGGGTCACTTGCTCAATCAAAGGGTCCGTCGGAGCTTGTGGAGCTTGAGGAGGAGCTCATTGCCCTTCATTCTCTCTTGCATTCCTAGTAGCATAGGCCCTTCGATATGCCATGTCCTGAAACGTGTAGGATAGGTGATTAGGAGAGGGATATAGAGTTAAACTCTTTGGCATGACTCAAGAGTAACAACAGAAGTGAAGTTTCCTAAACATCTTGTAGCCTCTCATTCATAAGTGTGGTGCGCTTCACACCCATGAACAAGACTCTACTCGATGCGGCTTATGAGACATCCTAGAATCTTTCTAAAACCTTGCGCTCTGAATACCAAGTTTGTCACGACCCAGGGTAGCCCCTAGATGTAACATGGTGTACAAGACCCCGAGAGGCCTCATACAAGCCCTTAACATACATAGCATACAAGGTAATAGAGAAGTAAGAGTTCAAAAGAGCATTTTTATATCAAAGCTTTACTCAAAAGAATGGAAGTCTACAACTCATGTCTAAAAGCCTTCTAATACCGTAGAATATGATTAAAAGTGATAGGGACACAACCCAATACAGTATCAAACATAAGGAAAGACATCAAAGTAAAATCTAACAAGGCTATGTCCTCGGATGGATGAGGACTCACCAAGTCTTCTTCTCAACTCTAAGTCAATGCTCTAGCCACGAGTAGGAGAACTGCCAAGTCCTACACCAAAGAAGTTGATGCAGGCAAGAGTATGTGTTAGCACAATAAAGTACTAAGTATGATAGCCATGCATATAAACTAATAAAACATGCTAGCCACTCCGTTCAATGCATAATTCCCACTATACAGTCATAAATACTGATATCCATGGAAAGGCGCAACTGGGGTTCTCAATCCAAGCTAAACATGACTTCACATACCATGGACTAGTCCAAGCTTACTTCATTGAGTGTTTCTTCTTTCATGGACTTGTCCAAGCTTACACCCCAAGAATAGGTTTTTTAAGCTCTTGATTCAATTTTAGTTAAGTAGACCTTTTAACAAGTTATGAATCATTTACATGTGAGAAAACCTTTCACAAGCTTAGGTTGAGCATTATATGAGAAAACCCTTTCAACACTCAACATCAACATATCATAGATTTAATATAAAACATGCTTGATTCTATAAACCGCTTTCTTCATAGCTAATGGGTTCATATTGCCTTTATTTTAAACCATGCAATTCAATGCAAGCTAGCTCTTAAAACTCATAATCAAGGCAACTTAGTCATACTTGAAGTAACCCACATAAAAGAGGAAAATCTTTCTTTTACTTGAACATACTAAATTCATGCACTTAACCCCAATGCATGCTCAATTTTATAGATGATCCCTCAATTTCATCAATTCATATCTCAACCCAACAATCAAGGCATAGATTATCAAATTGGGGAGAATTTACTTGGGATCATGGGGGTTCATGCAATAATCACAATTAGACATGTAATTCACTCTAGATCATGCACTAAATAACTTTACCCACGCTAGATCGTGCACTACAAAGCATTAAATCAGTAAATGAACTCATACTAGAAGAACTTATAGCAATTGATCAAACCCTAGCTTACTTGAAGGGAATTGAACCTTGAAATTCATGAAGAAAAGGGAGGGCCCATTGGAGGAAGCAACTCCATTGGTCAATACCATCATACCTTTGCAAAGCCTACTAGAAATTGGAGGAAAATGGGTGATCTTCAATGGAGGACTTAGCTTCTTCTTCTTCCTTGAGCTAGACAGGATTTCTTTTAGAGAGAGAAATATTTGAGAGGTGAACCTAGGGAATGAGTTAGAATGAAGTGATTTAGGTATAGAGAACTATACATAGGACCTTCAATAAGGGTAAAACCGACTTAGTTAATTAGGGAATTAACCAGGGAAAAGACCAAAAAACCCTTAATTAAAAAGTGTCGGGGCCCATCTACGGTCAGGACCTACTATCTATTCATCCATTGACAGACCGTCCTCTCGGACCGACAAAATATTCAGAGAGTTGGTATGTGGGGACCCTGCAATGACGGTTTCAATCTATGGTTGCTGGGTCCATCTAGGGACCGTACACCTCAACCGTAGATCACAACCTGAGGTTCAAGAATTTAACCAAGTCATAGGGACATCTACGGTTACTTTCTACGGACCGTCAACTGACTCACGATCCGTCCTGCTACTCCGTAGATCACACTTCAGAGACTGAGAATTACTGAAATTGACATAGCCATTGACAGCTCTTCACCTACGGCCCGTCAACCTGACTACGGCCCGTAAGTGGCCTCTGTAGGTCACTGCCTATAGGTAAATTCTACATTTTCATTCGTTGGAAAGCTGGGGTATTACAAGCCACAATCTCTCTATTGGCTTGAGCATTCACGGCTTGAGCCAACACTTGAAAAGCAGCCCTAAACTCCGCATTAGATACTTGATCGGCCAAAGGATCGACCGGAACTTGTTGAGCTTGAGGAGGAGCTTGTTGATCCACATTCTCTCCTGCGTTTCTTCTAGCATAAACTCTTCGGGTAGCCATATCCTAAAACGCATAGGATAGGGATTAGGAGCGAGACATATAGAGTTAAACTCTGTGGAACGACTTAGGAGTAATGAAAGAAGTGGAATTTCTTAAACGTCTTATAGCCTCTCATTCATAAATGTGGCGCGCTTCACACTCATGAACAAGACTCTACTCGACGCGGCTAATGAGACATCCTAGGATCTTTCTAAAATCTTGTGCTCTAAATACCAAGTTTTTCACGATCCAAGGTACCCCCTAAATGTGACATAGCATACAAGACCGGAAGGCCTCATACAAACCACTTAGCATACATACTTACAAGATCATAGACATTAAGAGTTCAAAAGACAATGTCATATCAAAGCTTTTAAGAAAAATAGCGGAAGTCTACATCTCATGTCTCAAAGCCAATCTAACATAGGAAAGAGAAATAAAGTTTTGGACGTAACCCAATACAATGTCAAAGTGAAAAAAACATAAAGGAAAGAACAACTAGGCTATGTCCTCAAATGGATGAGGACTCACCAAATCTTCACAATCTTCCACTAAGCTCTAGCCACGAGTGGATGGAGAATCGCTACGCCCTACATAAACAAGTCAATGTTAGCAAGAGTATGCGTTAGTACAATCAAGTATCAAGAATGATAGCAATGCATGAAATCATTTAAAACATGCTAAAACGGGACATTTTCATGATATGCCATGACCAAGCTAAACATGATAAATGTTAGAAAACATGAAACATAATTCATGGTCAAAGCAAACTAAACATCTTTACTTTACTTGAGAAACATCATAAAAGCACTTTAATTCATTGATTGTGGGGAAGAGCCTTAACCGACATATAAGACCATGTGAGCTATCAACATAGAATCCGGTGTATAACCCCACACCGATAGGGCCATCCTACTTGCCAAGGTAGGACCATTTACTTAACATATAGCTTACGTGGATCCACTAGCTAGTGTCTATCATAGACCATCATCCTATGGTGGCACATCGTTTATGGGACATAGGTAATCACTACTTGTCCACTCGGTGCTAAGCATAATTCCCACGGATTAGAGATAGTTCAATTATCATAATTAGATATGGGTAGTCGCCTCTTGTCTATCATTAGTCATAAGTTCATTATTAGTAAATTTGGGTGATCGCCTCTTGTCCCTTAGAATAGCTCCTTAGTCATCAATTCAAGGTTAGTTGAGCAATCCTTTCAACAAGTTATGAATTATTACATGTGAGAAAACCTTTCACATTCATGGGTTGAGTAATACATGAGAATTCCTTTCACACTCAACAACATCATCAACATATCATATACTTTAGTACTTCAATCTCAAAGCACCCTTAATTCATCATTTACTTCATATGAGACATGCATAGTTTCATAAACTTCATCTTTACGTAGTTCATCATGCTCATAATTTGCAAATCATAGAGTTCACATAGATTCATGGAAATTCCTCTTAAACCATGCAAACTCATGAATAGAAAGCCATAGACAAGTCAATTTGACTATAATTGATGGAACCCACATAATAGAGGAAAATCATAGTTTTTGATTGAACATGCTTACTTTCATAAAACCATTATTAGGTCATTGATAATCTCATTCATGAAAAATTCTTAGCTTAGGAATCATAATTCATGCATGGATTCATAGGGATTTCACATAACTCATCATTTCATAAGTCAACCCACCAATACAAGAATAATTTCAAAATTGGGGGAAATTGGCATGGGTTCATGGGGATTCATCTAAATTCATGAAATTCATCTCAATTAATGCTTCATAGTTCATAAATCAACCATTTATATCAACATTACAAAGAACCCACAACTTGGAAGAAAACCCCTAATTCAATTAAGAACTTCTAACTTGAAAATTGGATAATTTAGCGATTCCATGGATGAACACTATCATACCTTAGGGTCTAAATTCCTTAAGCAATTTGATGAAGAAATCTTGATTTCTTGAACCCTAGGATGCCTTCTCCTTCTTCTTCTTTTATCTTCTAGAGAGAGAAATATTTGAGAGAGGAGAATTTTGAGAATGACTTAGAATGAGTAAAATTAGGCTTACGAAGCTTATATAGGGTCTGAGTTAAGGGCGTAACCGACTTAGATTAGGAGTTAAACATTTAGAGAAAATACCCAAAAGCCCTTAAATAATAACTAGCAGGACCCATTGACGGTCGGGACCTACGGTCCGTAAATCCATCCTCGGACCGTCGATGGTCAACCATCGTTGAGTTTAAAAACTGTCAACTTAGACCCTGCAATGACGGGTCCCATGTATGGCTCGTAGCTCAAACAACGGACCATACATGGCAACCGTAGGTCAGGACTTTAGGCCAAAGAATTTGGCTAAGTCTGGGAGGGACCTACGAGACCCATCTACGACTCATTCATTGGACGACGGGCCGTCCTGGTAGGCCGTCGTTAGGGTTTTAAAACTTGACATTTTGAAAAATTGGGCTTTCTACTTACGGTTCCCACCTACGGGCCGTAAGTCAACCGACGAGCCGTAGGTGGCCTCCGTCGTTACTGGCAGTAACCCAGAAATTCCAAAAATATTTCCACCCTTGAATCTGGGGTATTACACTCACAAATCTCCAAGGGAGGCCTCGGACAAGAAGAAAAGAGAGAGTATCATGAAGATTCGGGCTCATAACCTACATAAATGTAGAAGCAAGGGGTGAGTATCAAACCACACGGTAATCTGCAAGCAAACTCCTAAACACAAAGCTAAGAGTATAGAATATGAATACTCCATACACTCAAAATGAACCTCCACAACTACAACTTTCATAAAACCAGCCCAACCTAATACTTCACAATTTACATAGAACATATTTCAAGAACATCACTTCATCAATTATTGATCAACAACACACAAAATCAAGTTCACCAATCACAAGTTCCACAGAAAAGTACTCATAAGTTCACAAATGATAATGATGCGCAATGTTATTGAATGGAATGTAAAGTATAGTGATGCATGTCTGATATAACGTGCCAGGACCCAATAAAATGGGCTTGATGGCACTTGTCTCTTCCCATCAAGACAAGTCAGCCTCAACCCAACGAAAATAGAAGAAAAGCATAAAACAGTAAAGCAAGAATAAGACAAAGGTAGAAAAACTTATTCATTCTAAACATAACCCCAAAACCTGGTTGTCACGTGTACAAGCGTTTAAATTAAATACTGAATTAAGATATAAATACAAGTCTCACTCTTTGTTTCTCAAGTAGAACAAAGTTGAAAGAAAAAGGAAAAAGAGGATCTGTTGAAGGGACAAGCAGCTACCTCTTCAGTCCTTGACAAGCCTCGAAAAATTGGGAGAAGAAGAAGAAGATCACATAGGTCCGGGCTCGGAACCTACACAACTGTAGAAGCAAGGGGTGAGTACCAACAACATGGTACCCAGCAAGCAGCCCACTAAACAAAGCAACTAGCTAGAAATCGGATACCTCTTACACTACAATCAAACCTCCTCAAACTACAACCTGCACACACAAATCAGCCCAACCATTCTACAATACATGGCTCACAGACCCAATATTCATAGTCCAACAGTCATTAGCAATTCAAACATCAACAAGAATCATTAAGTAAATCTCAAGTAACAAGTAGTTCATTCACAAATATCACCTATATCATTCACATTTCACAAGTCAGTCATAAGCATCAAATTTATCAATTACAACACTAGCCGAAAATGACCTCGGCATCATAACACTTGTCGAAAATGACCTCAGCACATAACACTTTCCGGAAAAGACCTCGGCACATATCATCCACTAGCCAGAAATGACCTCGCCTCATATCAATCACTAGCCAGAAATGACCTCGGTATATATCAATCACTAATCGAAAATGACCTCAGCATCACAATCTATCACATGACTCATCAAGGTGTTCAGCGATCAATGCACACACAAGTAATATCACACCACATAGAAGATACAATAATTTACACAATTCAAGTCCACATTCATGCTTTCAAGCATTTCATCAATCAATCAACAATTGTTACAAAGAGACAATTCACACCATCATGATCAACACATAGCCTTTTTCAATTTAACCCCTTATTATGCATTTGAATATCATAAGTGGGCCATTTAAACCCTTCACCTCATCCCCATTACTCCCAACATACAATCAACGAAGGAAGCATACGAATTAAACTAGAATACAAGGTTTAGGGAGCCACTTACCTCAAATCAACGAACAATCACTCCAAAAGTTCAGTGTTCCCCTTCTGAATAACTTACAAAGCCGAACAATCTAAAATAATCAAGTATTCACAATGACCCATCGGAAACAACACTTCCCACATCAATTATGTAAAGAAAAGGACCAAGCAACTCAAACCCAATATCAAAAATGGAGGTTTGAATCTGGAAAACAATACTTGAAAATATTACTCAATGCTTTAGGAACTCATTAGTGAAAACTATTTCGAAAAAGGGATTAAAATCACTTCAAAATCACCATTTTATTAATTCTTGAGTTCTTAAAGATAACTCAAATTTCTCATTTCAAAAGCTTGATTTGAGCGCATAAATCCATAAATAATAATGGGTAATAGAAGATTTAGAGTTAAGAATCATTACCCAAATGATTTCCCTTTACAATTGATCCAAATCACCAACCCAAAGCTCTCAAAACACAAAAATGGTGAAATGGGATTGAAACCCCGATTTTAGGAAAACATTCTGGCTAGGTCTCAGCTGCTCCTCACGATCGTAACCCAGAGTCACGCGATCGCGATGAGTAAAACATTCAACTCGTTAAATATTGACCATGGCGATCGCATCTAAACCCACACGATCCTGATGCACCTTACGTCAAAGTTATGCGATCGCGACAAGGGAGCCTCGTAATCGTGATGACCAAAACCAAAAATCATCCAACTCTAAAAACATCATATTGACCCTTGAGATTCATTTTGAACCCCATACAGAAAAACCAGATATGCAAATCAATTATACTCGACGTTCTAGACTCATTGGAATCGTCAAAACACATATCTGAAGTCTTCTTGACCCGACATCCGCAAAAACCACAAGAAACTAACTCACGCCAAAAAAGGCTAAAACAAGCTTGGCATCTCTCAAAAATCAATCAAGACATCATCTTGGCCTAAAATTATCCCCCGAAACCAACAAAACTCTTGAAATTCTAATATGAGCATCTGCACTCCGAATGTTGATCAAAGTCAACTCAAAGGCTAAAATTCCACAATTTCACAACTTAGGACCTCAAATCCTCAAAAAGACTCAGAATTAGAAATCGACAACTCTCACAGATCAGATTCCACATTTCAAAATTAATGGAATCAATAGAATTTCATTCTGACACTCAAAACTCAAAAAGACTCCAAAACCACTTTTTAAGCAACTTAAGCCTTTCAAACTCAAAATTTACCAAATTCTCAACTTTTACTCAAAGTTTGGAACAACCTTCCAAAACTCAAACAAGAAATAACTCGGGGGTCGATATCAAGAGGGGCAAAATGGTAACTTTCATAAAATAACCAAAAATTACCAATTGATTCATTACATTATCCACTACTAAAAATCATGTTCATCCTCAAACATAAAGCAAATAAGAGTACCTGAAGCCTCAAAGAGATGAGGATATCTAGCACGTATATCCGACTATGTTTCCCAAGTCGCCTTACCAACTAAATGATGCTTCCACTGCACCATCACTAAAGTGATCTCCTTGGTCCTATGCTTTTAGACCTGCCTATCAAAGATGGCTATAGGCTCCTCCTCAAAACACAAATCCGGACCCAACTCAACTGAATCAAGAGAAAGTACATGGGTCTCATCCGGCACATACTTTCGAAGCATAGAGACATAAAACACAAAATGAACAGCTAAAAATCTAAGTGGCCAGGCCAACTTATAAGCCAGCTCTCCCACTTGGCTAAAAATCTCAAAAGGTCTAATGAATCTAGGGCTAAGCTTGACCTTTTTTCTGAATGTAACACCTCGCAATCGAAAAGGAAAGAATTTTAGGTTTTCTGGAATTTCTGGTGCTAGTACCAACAGAACCACCTACGGCTCGTGGACTAACCTACGATCCGTAGGTCAGGCCCGTGGTTGGCTAATCCAAGTTCCTTAAAAATGGTAAGCTTCAGTACTTTTGTAAGGCTCGCCAGGATGGACCGTTGATCTATGTACGAGCCGTAGGTGAGACCCACACTTAGTAAATTTTTCAGGGCCAAGAGGTGGACCTACGGTGGCCATGTACATAATGTAGGTTCATCCACGGACCTTACATGGGGACCCATCATTGGGGGTCTAAAGTTGGAAGTCTCTGAATCTATCTACCGTAAAATAGGACGGTCCGTAGGTTGACTTACGAACTGTAGGTCCAACCGTATATAGGAGTCCGACAGTTATTTTTAAAGGGTTTTTTGTTCTTTTTCCTAGGTGTTGTCGGTTTGGCCCTTAACCTAAACCCTATAAAAACCTTTTAAGCAAAATTCTACCCATTCCTAAACATTTCCAAAACTCTTCTCTTCCAAATATTTCTCTCTGTAGAAGCTTGAAGAAGAAGAAGAAGAAGAGGGCAAGCTAGAGTTCAATAAATCAAGTTTTCTTCATCAATTGCTTAAGGAAATTGGATACTAAGGTATGATAGTCTTCATCTATGGAGCCCTTTCCTCCATACAGTTCCGAAATTCTCTATTTTACAAGATAGAAATCCTCCATTAAAGTTAGGGTTTTTCTTCTATGCCATGGGTTCTTTTCAATGTTGGTTTAATTAATTGTTTGATGAACTATGAAGAATGAATTGAGTTGAATTTCATGAATTAAGATAAATCCCCATGAACCCATGCGATTTCCCCAATTTCTAAAATTAGGTTATGTTGATGGGTTGAATTGTGAAGAAGATGAATTTTATGAAGTCTATGTGGACCCATGCATAATTTATGTTTACTAAAGCTATGATTTCATGATGAATTATGAATGATCAAAAGATGGGTTTTTTATGAAAGTATGCATGCTCAATTATGAAATTTATGATGATTTATGAATTGATTTGAGATTGAAGCATGTATGATGTTGTTGTTGAGTTGTGAAAGGGTTTCTCACATATTACTCAAACTATGAATATGAAATGATTTTTCTCACATAAAGGAATCATAACTTGTTGAAAGGTTTTCTCAACTAAAGTTGAATCACAGGTTTAAGGAGCTATTCTAATGACGTAAACTTGGACTTGTCAAAGGAATATGAAATATCAATCCTAATGAACTTTAGTTTGGATTGGTAACTCTAGTCATACCTTTCCATGGATAATAAGATGAATAAGAATTATGACTATTATGTGGAATTAATGCTTAGCACCGAGAGGATATTGAGATGGAAGCTCTCATGTAGTAGAGGTCTAGTTTCTAGTAGCAATCTCCTTATCCCTTACCTATGTGCCCCCATAGGATGATGGTCTATGATAGACACTAGCTAGTGGATCCATGTAAGCTATACGTTAAGTAAAGGGTCCTACCTTGGCAAGTAGGATGGCCCTATCGATGTGGGGTTAGACACCGGATTCCATGTTGATAGCTCACATGGTCTTACATGTCAGTTAAGGCTACTTCCCACAAACAATGAACTAAAGTGCTTTTAAGATATTTCACAAGTGATGTAAAGATGTTTAGCTTGCCTTGACCATGGTTTACGACTTATGTTTCTAACCTTTTTCATGTTTTAGTTTTGTCATGGCATGTCATGAAAATGTCACATTTTTGCATGTTTAAATGATTTTGTGCATTGCTATCATACTTGGTACTTGATTGTATTAACGCATACTCTTGCCTACATTGATTTATTGATGTAGGGCATGACGACTCTTCTCCATCTATTCATGGCTAGAGCCTAGTTGAAGGATTCTTGAAGATTGGTGAGTCCTCATGCTTTGAGGACCGAGACTCTTTCCTTTCTTTTATGTCTTTCTATTCTAGACTTTTGTATGTGATGTGTGGGTTACGTCCCCGTCACTCCATGATGTAATAGATGGCTTGAGACTATATAGATTTCTTCTTCGTTTTATAAAACTCTTATGACTTGAACTTTTTTTCATATACTCTTGATTTCCATTGTCTTGTCTATGCATGCTAAGTGGCTTGTATGAGGCCTTTCAGGGTCTTGTACGCCATGTCACATCTAGAGGGTACCTTGGGTAGTGACAAACTTTGTATCAGAGCACAATGATTTAGAAAGATCCTAGGAAGTCTCATAAGCCACGTCTAGTAGAGTCTTGTTCATGAGTGTAAAGCGCATCACATTTATGAATGAGAGGCTATAAGATATTTAGGAAACTCCACTTCTTTCATTACTCTTAAGTCGTGTGATTGGGTGTAACTCTATATGTCTCTCTCCTAATCCCTATCATATGTGTTTCAGGATATCTCTACTCGAAGAGCTTATGAAAGAAGAAATGCAGGAGAGAATATGGAACAAGAAGCTCCTCCTCAAGCTCCTCAAGTTTCGATCGATCCTTTGGTCGAACAAGTGACTAACTCGGAGTTTAGGGCTGCTTTTCAAGTGTTGGCTCAAGCCATGACGGCTCAAGCCAATAGGGAGGTTGTGGCTCCCGTTAACCCAAATGTGGGTACGGCGGCATCGAGAGTGAGGGACTTCACTAGAATGAACCCTCCAGAATTTCATGGTTCTAAGATTGAGGAAGATCCTCAAGAGTTCATTGATGAGGTGTACAAGGTGCTAATGACCACGGGTGTGACGCCGAAGGAAAAGGCAGAGTTGGCCGCTTATCAACTTAAGGGTGTGGCTCAAGTGTTGTTTGAGCAATGGAAGAGTGAGAGGGCGGTTGATACGGGTCATCTTGATTGGGAGAAGTTCAAGGTTGCTTTCCTTGATACGTTCTTTCCCCTTGAGATGAGGGAGGCAAGGGTGCTTGAATTCATCAACCTTCGTCAAGGAAGCATGAGTGTAAAGGAGTATGCTATGAAGTTCACAAAATTGTCTTAATATGCTTCTACTATGGTTGCCGATTCTAGGGCAAGGATGAGTAAGTTAGTGTCAGGAGTGTCTGAAATGGTGGTTAAGGAATGTCGTACCGCCATACTTATCCATGATATGGATATATCTCGTCTCATTATTCATGCTCAACAAATAGAAGAAGAGAAACTTAAGGAAAGGTCTAGTGCGGCAAAGAGGGCTAAGACCGGTGATGGTAATTCTCACACTCAAGGTCCGATGGACATGGTCATTCTAAGTTTCGACAAAGATTTTCCTGTCAAGGTTCCTCCAATGCTCCTCCTAATTTCAACAAAGATAGGGCGCCTAACCCTAAGACTCGAGGAGGAAACGGTGGTGGCTTCTCATCAGCTACTTGTGCTAGGTGTAGGAAGAAGCATGAGGGAAAATGCTTAGCCGATACGGATGGTTTCTTCGATTGTGGTAAGAGTGGTCATAAGATTAAGGATTGTCCATCTCTCACGGCTAAGAAAAGAGAAGGTAAGCAATCTCTACCTAGTGGTTTGGGTTCGAATGCTCCCAAGCAAAATCGATTCTATGCACTTCAAGCTCACCATGAGCAAGAGGGTTTTCCCAATGTGGTTACCGGTATGTTGAAAGTTTTTTACTTTGATATTTATGCTTTGCTTGATTCCGGTGCTACTCTGTCTTTTCTGACACCATATGTGGCTATGAGGTTTGATATTCTTCCGGATGTGTTGTCAGATCTCTTTTGTGTCTCTACTCCTATTGGTGAATCTATTGTGGCTAAGAAAGTCTATAGAAAGTGTCCCATCTCCTTATCCCATAAAGTCATATTGATCTTGTAGAGCTCGATATGTTAGATTTTGACGTTATTCTTGGGATGGATTGGTTGCATTCTTGTTATGATTCTATTGATTGTAGGACCCGAGTGGTCAAGTTTCAATTCCCAAATGAGCCTATCCTAGAGTGGAAGGTGGGAAATTCTATGCCTAAAGGTAAATTTGTGTCATGTCTTAAAGCTAGAAAGATGATTCCTAAGGGATGAATATACCATCTTGTTAGGGTGAGGGATATGGATTCCAAAACACCTACTCTTGAGTCGGTTCCCATTTTTTTTGATGATTTACCCGGTGTTTCTCCCGAACGGGAAATAGACTTTGGTATTGATCTTCTCCCCGATATGTTACCTATCTTCATTCCTCCTTATCGAATGGCTCTAGTAGAACTTATGGTGTTAAAGGAGCAATTGAAAGACTTTTTGGATAAGGGTTTCATCCGACCAAGTATCTCTCCATGGGGTGCTCCAGTTTTGTTTGTTAGAAAGAAAGATGGTTCACTTCGTATGTGCATTGACTACCGTTAATTCAACAAGGTTACTATTAATAATAAGTATCCTCTTCCAAGGATAGATGACTTGTTTGATCAACTCCAAGGGGAAAGTTACTTCTCTAAGATCGATCTTCGCTCGGGTTATCACCAACTGAGGGTGAAAGAAGATGATATTTCTAAAATGCCTTTCCGGACTAGATATGGAAATTTTGAATTCCTAGTGATGTCGTTTAGGCTGACGACTGCGCCGGTCGCATTTATGGATTTGATGAATAGGGTGTTTACACAATATCTTGATATGTTTGTGATTGTGTTCATCAATGATATTTTGATTTACTCAAGGAGTGAGGGTGAGCATGCCGATCATTTAAGGATTGTGTTGTAAGTCCTCAAGGAACAACAACTCTTTGAAAAGTTTAGTAACTGTGAGTTTTGGCTAAGGTCCGTGACTTTTCTTGGTCACAATGTCTCCGGAAAGGGTATTGAGGTGGATCCTAAGAAGATGGATGTGGTTAAGAATTGGCCTTGACCTCTATCTCCTTCGGACATTCAAAGTTTCTTAGGTTTGGCTGGTTACTATAGGAGGTTTGTTGAAGGGTTCTCTTCGATTGCTTCCCCATTGACAGGTTTGACTCAAAAGAAGGTTAAGTTTATATGGTCTGAGGCGTGTGAAAAGAGTTTTCAAGAATTGAAAGATAGACTTACCTCGGCTCTGATACTGATTTTACCGGAAGGATCCGATGGGTTTGTGGTTTATTGTGATGCTTCAAGGATTGGGTTAGGGTGTGTTCTTATGAAAAATGGAAAAGTCATTGCTTATGTTCGAGGCAAATCAAGATTCATGAAAAGAACTATCCTACTCATGATTTAGAATTAGCGGCGATTATGTTTGCTTTAAAGATTTGGAGGCATTATTTGTATGGGGTGCATGTTGATGTTTTTACCGACCATAAGAGTTTGCATTATGTGTTCAAACAAAAAGATCTAAATCTTTGCCAAAGGAGGTGGCTTGAGTTGTTAAAGGACTATGACATGAGTGTCCTCTATCATCCCGGAAAGGCGAACGTGGTGGAGGATGCTCTTAGTCAGTTGTCTATGGGTAGCGTTGCTCATGTTGAGGATGGTAAAAAAGAGATGGTTCGTGATGTACATAGGTTGGCCCGATTGGGTGTTCGGTTGATTGATTCTAGTGAAGGCGGTGTTATGATTCGCAATGGTTCAGAATCATCCTTTGTGTCCGATGTGAAGACTAAGCAAGATCTTGATCCTAATTTGGTTGAGTGGAAGGAAGCAGTGCTCAAGAAGTCCGTAGAGGCTTTCTCCCAAGGGGGAGATGGTGTGCTTTGGTATCAAGGTCGTTTGTGTGTTCCTGATGTAGATGACCTAAGAGGAAATATTTTGTTGGAAGCCCATAGTTCTCGATATTCCATTCCCCCGGGAGCTACCAAGATGTACCGTGATTTGCGGGAGGTCTATTGGTGGAATGGGATGAAGAAGGATATTATAGAATTTGTGGCTAAGTGTCCTAATTGTCAACAAGTCAAGGTTGAGCATCAAAAGACGGGAGGTTTATCCCAAGATATTAGTATTCCTACTTGGAAGTAGGAATATTTGAATATGGACTTTATTGTTGGTTTGCCACGCACCCGGCGGCAATATGATTCAATTTGGGTTATTGTGGATCGTATGATGAAATCAGCCCATTTCATTCTCGTCAAGGTTTCTTATTCAGCAGAGGATTATGCTAAATTGTACTTGAGAGAAATGGTTAGGTTGCATGGAGTGCCTTTATCCATTATCTTTGATCGTGGTGCACAATTTTCTTCTCAATTTTGGAAGTCCTTCTAAAAATGGTCTTGGTACTCGTGTTAAGCTTAGTACGGACTTTCATCCTCAAACCGATGGGCAAGCGAAACGTACTATCAAAACTTTGGAAGATATGTTGAGAGCTTGTGTGATGGATTTCAAGGATAATTGGGATGGTCATTTGCCTTTGATTGAATTTGCTTATAATAATAGCTACCATTCTAGTATTGGTATGGCTCTATTTGAGGCTCTCTATGGTAGGAGGTGTAGATCTCCTATAGGTTGGTTTAAAGTTGGTGAAGTTGCTTTGATAGGTCCCGAGTTGGTACATGAGGCTATGGAGAAAGTTTGGCTTATTAGAGAGAGGTTGAAAATAGCCCAAAGTCGACAAAAGTCCTATGCCGATGTTAGAAGGAGGGATTTAGAATTTGATGTTAATGACAGGCTTTACTTGAAAATTTCACCCATGAATGGTGTGATGAGGTTTAGAAAGAAAGGAAAGCTTAGTCTCCATTATGTAGGCCCATATCAAATTTTGAGATGTGTTGGTAAGGTTGCTTATGGACTTGACTTGCCTAATGATTTGGCGTCGGTGCATCAGGTTTCCATGACTCATTTTTGAAGAAATGTGTTGGTGATTCGGCATCTATAGTGCCATTAGAAAATCTTGGCATAAAGGATAGTCTTTCCTATGAAGAGGTTCCGGGTGAAATTTTAAACCGGCAAGTCCGAAAGTTAAGAAATAAAGAAGTTTCTTCCGTGAAGGTTCTTTGGAGGAATCAATTAGTTGAGGGTGCTACTTGGGAGGTTGAGGCCAATATGATGTCCCGATATCCTCATCTCTTTCCCTCCGATCCTACTCTAGCTTGAGGTATCTAGTTCCTCATGGTTCATTATTTTGGTTTCATGTGTCATAGTTGTTTCCATGATTCCTTGTTTATGCATGTTCATGAAGAGTATAATTTTGAGAAAATGAGCTAGTTTGATTGATTTCTCTATAATTATGTGCATTTGAGTATGAGTTGCATAAAGCTTTTATGAAATGATGTTTGGAACATGCTTTAACTTGGAGTTGATGTTTCCTCCTCGGATATGTACATTTATATGATTGCATGCATGTTGGGCTGTTAGATCTTGATCTTACCTTCCTTATGATGTTTTGAATCTCATTCGAGGACTAATGTTCCCAAGGGGTAATATTGTAACACCTCGGAATAGAAACGGAAATAATTTCAGGTTTTCTGGAATTTCTAGTGGCAGTAACAACGGAGCCACCTACGACCCGTAGACTGACCTACGGTCCGTAGGTCAAGCCCGTGGTTAGCTAATCCATGTTCCTTAAAATTTTAAGCCTCAGTACTTTTGTACAGCTTACCAGGACGGACCGTTGATCTATGTACGAGCCGTAGGTAGGTCTCATAAGTGAGACCCACACTTAGTGAATTTTTCAGGGCCAAGAACTGGACCTACGGTGGCCATGTACGGAACGTAGGTTGATCCACGGACCGTACATGGGGACCCGTTGTTGGGGGTCCAAAGTTTGAAGTGTCTGAATCTATCTACGGTAGAACAGGATGGTCCATAGGTTGATTTATGGACTGTATGTCCAACCGTAGATAAGGGTGTGACAGTTATTTTTAAAGGGCTTTTTGGTCTTTTTCCTAGGTGTTTAATTCCTAATCTAAGTCATTTGGACCTTAACCTAGACCCTATATAAACCTTTTAAGCCAAATTCTACCCATTCCTAAACATTCCAAAAACTCTCCTCTCCCAAATATTTCTCTCTCTAGAAGCTTGAAGAAGATGAAGAAGAAGAAGAAGAAGAAGAAGAAGGCAAGCTAGGGTTCAAGAAATCAAGTTTTCTTCATCAATTGCTTTAAAAAATTGAATACGTAGGTTTGATAGTCTTCATCTATGGAGCCCTTTCCTCCATAGAGTTTCGAAATTCTCTATTTTACAAGATAGAAATCCTTCATTAAAGTTAAGGTTTTTTTTCTATGCCATGGGTTCTTTTCAATGTTGGTTTAATTAATTGTTTGATGAACTATGAAGCATGAATTGAGTTGAATTTTATGAATTAAGATGAATTCCCATGAACCCATGTGATTTCCCCAATTTCTAAAATTAGGTTATGTTGATGGGTTGAATTGTGAAGAAGATGAATTTTATGAAGTCTATGTGGACCCATGCATAATTTATGTTATCTAAAGCTATGACTTCATGATGAATTATGAATGATCAAAATATGGGTTTTTATGAAAGTGTGCATGCTCAATTATGAAATTTATGACGATTTATGAATTGATTTGAGATTGAAGCATGTATGATGTTGTTGTTGAGTTGTGAAAGGGTTTCTCACATATTACTCAAACTATGAATGTGAAAGGATTTTTTACACGTAAAAGATTCATAACTTGTTTAAAGGTTTTCTCAACTAAAGTTGAATCAAAGGTTTAAGGACCTATTCTAATGACGTAAGATTGGACTTGTCCATGGAATATGAAACATCAATCTAAATGAACTTACGTTGGATTGGTAACTCTAGTCGTACCTTTCCATGGATAATAAGATGAATAAGAATTATGACTATTATGTTGAATTAATGCTTAGCACCGTGAGGATATGGAAATGGAAGCTCTCCCGTAGTAGAGGTCGGGTTTCTAGTAGGAATCTCCTTATCCCTTACCTATGTGCCCCCATAGGATGATGGTCTATGAAAGACACTAGCTAGTGGATCCACGTAAGCTATAAGTTAAGTAAAGGGTCATACCTTGGCAAGTAGGATGGCCCTATCGGTGTGGGGATAGACACCGAATTCCATATTGATAGCTCACATGGTCTTACATGTCGGTCAAGGCTACTTTCCACAAACAATGAACTAAAGTGCTTTTAAGATATTTCACAAGTGATGTAAAGATGTTTAGCTTGCTTTGACTATGGTTTACGACTTATGTTTCTAACCTTTTTCATGTTTTAGCTTGGTCATGGCATGTCATGTTAACATCCCGCTTTTGCATGTTTAAATGATTTTGTGCATTGCTATCATACTTGGTACTTGATTGTACTAACGCATACTCTTGGTTACATTGATTTATTGATGTAGGGTGTGACGACTCTTCTCCATCTATTCGTGGCTAGAGCTTAGTTGAAGGATTCTTGAAGATTGGTGAGTCATCATGCTTTGAGGTCCGAGACTCTTTCATTTCTTTTATGTCTTTCTATTCTAGACTTTTGTATGTGATGTGTGGGTTATGTCCCCGTCACTCCATGATGTAATAGATGGCTTGAGACTATGTAGATTTCCGCTTCGTTTTATAAAACTCTTATGACTTGAACTTATTTCATATACTCTTGATTTCCATTTTCTTGTCTATGCATGTTAAGTGGCTTGTATGAGGCCTTTCGGGGTCTTGTACGCCATGTCACGTCTAGGGGGTACCTTTGGTCGTGACACCAAACCTCATAACCCCCTTCATGGGTGACACTTACAGCCAAATATGATCACCCTCCATAAACACAAGGGCTCGAACTCTCCGATCTGCATAGCTCTTTTGTCTACTCTGGGTTTTCAACAATCTATCCTGAATCATATGGACATGCTCCATAGCATCTCTAAGCAAGTTGGCATCTATTGAATCCATCTCAGCTGAATCAAATAAATTGATCAGAGCTCTACACCGTCTGCCATACAACGACTCAAAAGGGGCCATCTGACTACTGGATTTACAATTGTTCTTGTAGGCAAACTCTGCTAAGGGCAAATGTCGATCCCATCTAACACCAAAATCAATCACATAAGCACGGAGCATGTCCTCCAACACCTAAATCGTCCGCTCGGACTGAGCATCTGTCTGAGGATGAAAAGTTGTACTCATATCTAATTGAGTACCCAAACCATACTGTAAAGCCTTCCAAAAAGGGAGCTGAAACCTCAATCAGAGACAATAGAAATTGGAAGTCCATGCAGTCGCACAATTTGACGTATATAAAGCTCGGCTAACTTCTCCACCATATACTTCGTGTGAATCAGGATGAACTGGTAGGCTTGGTCAACCTCTCAACAACCACCCAAATGGAGTCATAACCACCCACTGTGGTAGGCAAACCCACAAAAAATCCACAGTGATCCGCTCCTACTTCCAAGTATGAATAGGCATCCTAGCTATAAGACACACCTCCAGGCCGCTGATGCTCACACTTGACCTGTTGGCAATTGAAACATCTAGAAACAAAGTCTGTAATATCTCTTTTCATACCACACCACCAATAATGCTGGCTCAGGTCATGATCCATCTTTGCCACTCTCAAATGAATAGAGTATCGAGAACAATGGGCCTTCTAAAGAACCAATCTAATCAACTCACCTATATTGGGCACACAAATCTTGCCTCCAATCCTCAAGACACCATCAGAATCAAGAATAGACTCCTTGGCTTCCCCTCTCAACACTTTGTCTCGAATGAGACGCAATTTCTCATCATCAAACTGGTGCTCACGAATCTGCTCAACTAAAGAAAATTGAGCCTCAATGAATGCAATCAAACCACCAGTCTCCTCAGAAATCTACAATCAAACAAGACTGATGTCTAACCTCTGAACATCTCTAGCCAATGGTCTCTCCTCAGCACTGATAGGTGCAGGACTTCCCATGCTAGAAGTCTTCCAACTCAAAGCATCAGCCACAACATTGGTATTCCCTGGATGATACAAGGTAGTGATGTCATAGTCCTTTAGTAGCTCAAGCCATCTAAGATACCTCAGGTTCAAATCCCTCTGACTGAAGATGTACTAAAGATTCCGATGCTCAGTAAAGACCTCACAATGCACCCCACACAAATAATGTTGCCATTGCATAAGCACAACGACTACAACAACCAACTCAAGATCATGGGTAGGGTAAATCTTATCATGGGTCTTCAACTGTCTGGAAGCATAGGCAATCACCTTACCTTTCTACATCTGAACAACCCCTAATCCAACTCAAGAAGCATCATAATAAATGGTGAAGTCTACACCCTCCTCAGGTAAAGTCAAAACAGGAGCTGAAGTTAACAAGGTCTTGAGATTTTGAAAGCTCTCCTCACACTCATCAGACCACTAGAAGCTCACATTTTGTCGAGTCAATCTGGTCAAAGGAGATGCAATGGTGGAGAAGTTCTTAACAAATCGTTTGCAGTAACTAGTAAGTATCACAAAACTTTGAATCTCTGTGACTGAAGTAGGACTGGTCCAATCTCTAACTGCCTCAATCTTGGCTAGATCCACCCTAATACCCTCCTTGTACACCATGTGTCCTAGAAATGCAACTCAGTCAAGGCAAAACTCGCACTTCGAGAACTTGGCATAAAGTTTCTCTTCCCTCAATCTCTAGAGCACAATCCTCAAATGTCGATCGTGATACTCCTTTGTCTTGGAGTATAACAAGATGTCATCAATGAAGACTATCACAAAATAGTCCAAATTAGGTCGAAACACTCTGTTCATCAACTCCATGAATGCTTCAGGGGCTTTAGTCAAACCAAAAGACATCACAAGAAACTCGTAGTGACCATAACGAGTCCTGAAAGATGTCTTAGGGATATTCGATACCCTAATCTTTAGTTGATGATAGCCAGATCTCAAGTCAATCTTAGAAAACAGAGATGCACCCTGAAGCTGATCAAACAAGTCATCAATACAAGGAAGAGGATACTTGTTCTTCGTTGTCACTTTGTTCAGCTGCCGATAATCAATACACATCCTCATGGATCTATCCTTCTTCCTCACAAACATATAGGTGCACCCCACGGGGAAACACTAGGGAGAATGAATCCTTTACTTAACAAATCCTACAACTGATCCTTCAATTCCTTCAATTTGACTAGAGCCATTCGATAAGGAGTAATAGAGATGGGCTTGATGCCCGGCTCCAAGTCAATGGCAAAATCAATATCACTGTCCGAAGGAACACCTGGAAGAATAGTAGGGAACACATTAGAAAACTATCTAACCATGGGCATGGAAGGTGGCTCAACACTAGTATCCCAAAGAAAGCCAAATAGGACAAATACCCTCTATCAACCAGACTCTGAGCTCGAAAAATAGTCAACGCATTAAAAATTGGCCATTGCGATCGCAACTAAACCCACGTGATTGCGATGCACCTTAGGTCAAAGCTACATGATCGTGATGACCAAAATGGTCATGCATTGGAACCAGAAAATCAGCCAACTCTCAAAATATCAAATCGACCCTCAGGATTCATTTGGAACCCCATACACAAAAACTAGATATGCAAATCAATTATACTCAATGTTCCGAACTCATTGGATTCGTCAAAACACAAATTCGAGGTCTCCTTGACCCGTCATCCGTGAAAACCACAGGAAACTAACTCACGCCTAAAACGGCTAAAACAATCTTGGGACCTCTCAAAAATCAATCAAGACCTCACCTAGGTCTAAAATCATCCCCTGAATCCAACAGAACTCTAAGAATTTTGATCCAAGCATCCGAACTCTAAATGTTGACCAAAGTCTACCCGAAGGCTAAAATTCCATAATTTCACAACTTAGGACCTCAAATCTCAAAAAGACTTTGAATAAAAAATTGACAACTCTCACGAATTAGATTCCACATTCCGAAACTAATGGAATCGACAGAATTCCATTCCGACACTCGAAACTCCAAAAGACTCCGAAAACCACTTTTAAAGCAACTTAAGCCTTTCAAACTCAAAATTTACCAAAAACTCAACTTTTACTCAAAGTTTGGAACCAACTTCCAAAACTCAAACAAGAAACAACTCGGGGTCAATATCAAGAGGGGCAAATGGTAATTTTCACAAAAACACCAAAAATGTCCAATCGAGTCATTATATTATCCACCACTAAAAATTATGTTCGTCCTCAAACATAAAGCAAAGAAGAGTACCTGAAGGCTCGAAGAGATGAGGATATCTCGCACGCATATCCGACTCTGTTTCCCAAGTCGCCTCAACAACTGAACGATACTTCCACTGCACCTTCACTTAAGCGATCTACTTGGTCCTAAGCTTTCATACCTACCTATCCAAGATGGCTATAGGCTCCTCCTCAAAAGAAAAATCTGGACCCAACTCAACTTAATCAAGGGAAAGTACATTGGACTCATTCAGCACGTACTTCTGTAGCATGGAGACATGAAAAACATGATGAACAGCTGACAAGCTAGGTGACAAGGCCAACTTATAAGCCACCTCTCCCACTTGGCTAAAAATCTCAAAAGGTCCAATGAATCTAGGGCTAAGCTTGCCCTTTTTTCCAAACCTCATAACCCCCTTCATGGGTGACACTCGAAGCCAAACATGATCACCCTCCATACACACAAAGGCTCGAACTCTCCGATCTGCATAGCTCTTCTGTCGACTCTGGGCTGTCAACAATCTATCCGGAATCATATGGGCATGCTCCATAGAATCTCTAAGCAAGTCTATATCTAATGAATATATCTCAGCTGAATCAAAGCAACTGATCGAAGATCTACACCGTCTGCCATACAACACCTCAAAAGGGGCCATCTGAATACTGGAATGATAAATGTTATTGTAGGCTCTACTAAGGGAAAATGTCGATCCCATCTAGCAACAAAATCAATCACATAAATACGGATCATGTCCTCCAACGCCTGAATCGTCTGCTCAGACTGACCATCTGTCTGAGGATGAAAAGTTGTACTCATATATAATCGAGTACCCAAACCATGCTGTAAAGCCTTCAAAAATAGGAGGTGAACAACAAACCTCGATCAAAGACAATGGAAATCGGAACTCCATGCAGTCGCACAATCTAACGTATATAAAGCTCAGCCAACTTCTCCACCGTATACTTCACCCAAACTGGGATGATGTGACAGACTTGGTCAAACTATCAACAACGACCCAAATGGAGTCATAACAACCGACTGTGGTAGGCAAACCCACAACAAAGTCTATAGTGATCTGCTCCCATGTAATACCCCAGCTTTCCAAGGACTGAAAATACAGAATTTACCTGTAGGCAGTGACCTACGGAGGCCACTTACGGGCCGTAGAAAGGTTTACGGACCGTAGGTGAGGAGTCGTCAATGGCTCTATTAATTTCAGTAATTCCTAGTTTCTGAAGTCTGATCTACAGGTAACAGGACGGTTCGTAAGTCGAACAACGGTCCGTAGAAAGTAACCGTAGATGACCCCAGACTTAGCCAACTCCTTAAACTCAGGCAGTGATCTACGGTTGTGGTGTACGATCCGTAGATGCACCTACCAACCATAGATCGAGACCGTCGTTGCAGGTCCCAGATACCAACTCTCTGAATCTTTTGACGGTCCGTCAATGGATGTATGGACCGTAGGTCCTGACCGTAGATGGGCCCTGATAGTTTTTAATTAAGGGCTTTTTGGTCTTTTCCCTGGTTAATTCCCTAATTAACTAAGTTGGTTTTACCCTTAATGAAGGTCCTACATATAGTTCTCTATACCTAAATCACTTCATTCTAACCCATTCCCTAAATTCACCTCTCAAATATTTCTCTCTCTAAAAGAAATCCTCTCTAGCTCAATGAAGAAGAAGAAGTTAAGTCCTCCATTAAAGATCACCCAAATTCTTCCAATTTCTAGTGGTCTTTGCTAAGGTATGATGGTATTGACCAATGGAGTTGCTTCCTCCATTGGGCCCTCCCTTTTCTTCATGAATTTCAAGGTTCAATTCCCTTCAAGTAAGTTAGGGTTTGATCAATTGTTATGGGTTCTTCTAGTATGAGTTCAATTACTTATTTAATGCTTTGTAGTTCACGATCTAGTGTGGGTAAAGTAATTTAGTGCACGATCTAGCATGAATTACGTGTCTAAATTGTAATTATTGCATGAACCCCCATGATCCTAAGTAAATTCTCCCCAATTTGATAATCTATGCCTTGATTGTTGGGTTGAGATATGCATTGATGAAATTGATGGATCATTTATGAAATTGAGCATGAATTGAGTATGAATTGGGGTTAAGTGCATGAATTTAGCATGTTCAAGTAAAAAGCATGATTTCTCCTCTTTTATGTGGGTTACTTCAAGTATGACTAAATTGCCTTGATTATGACTTTTGAGAGCTAGCTTGCATTGAATTGCATGGTTTAAAATAAAAGCAATATGAACCCATTAGCTATGAAGAAAAAGCATGATAGAATCATGAAGAAAGAGGTTTATAGAATCAAGCATGTTTTATATGAAATATATGATATGTGATGTTGAGTCTTGAAAGGGTTTTCTCATAAAATGCTCAACCTAAGCTTGTGAATGGTTTTCTCACTTGTAAAGGATTCATAACTTGTTAAAAGGTTTGCTTACCTAAAATTGAATCAAGAGCTTAAAAAAGCTATTCTAAGGGTGTAAGCTTGGACAAGTCCAAGAACGAAGAAACACTCAATGAAGTAAGCTTGGACTAGTCCATGGTATGTGAAGTCATGTTTAGCTTGGATTGGCAACCTCAGTTGTGCCTTTCCATGGATAATACTACTTGTGATAGTATAGTGGGAATTATGCTTAGAATCGAGTGGACGGGTGACAAGTCCCCATATGTCCTATGCCTATGTGCCCCCATAGGTGGTCTTTAATAGGCCCAAATTTTATCAGCTTAGCAAGTGGATCCACGTAAGCTATGGTTCAAGATTCTACCTCGGCAGTAGAATGGCCCTTTTTCGGTGTAGGGCAGACACCGAATTCCATGATGAGTTATTCCATGATCTACAGATCGGTTTAAGGCTTTTCCCACACTTCAGCTTGTACAATGGTGCATGGGTTACTAAAAGTATAGTAAAGAAAAGAAGAGTAAAAGAAAGATGATTTAGCTTGCTTTGGACATGGTTTATGCTTTATGCTATCTGCTTATATGTCTTATCATGTTTAGCTTGGCCAATTGCATGTCATTGTTATATCTCAGTTTCTAGCATGTTTTATGAGTTTATATGCATTGCTATCATACTTAGTACTTTATTGTGCTAATGCATACTTTTGCCTACATCAACTTCTTTGGAATAGGACGTGGTAGTTCTCCTACTCGTGGCTAGAGCATTGATCTAGAGTTTAGAGAAGACTTGGTGAGTCCTCATCCATCCGAGGACATAGCCTTGTTGGATTTTACTTTGATGTCTTTCCTTATGTTGGATATTGTATTGGGTTGTGTCCCTATCACTTTTATTCGTATTCTAAGATGTTAGAAGGCTTTGAGACATGATTTGTAGACTTCCGTTGTTTTGAGTAAAGCTTTGATATATAATGCTCTTTTGAACTCTTATTTCTCTATTGTCTTGTATGTTATGTATGCTAAGGGCTTGTATGAGACCTCTCGGGGTCTTGTACGTTGTGTTATATCTAGGGGCTACCCTGGGTCATGACAAACTTTGTATTCAGAGCGCAAGGTTTTAGAAAGATTCTAGGATGTCTCATAAACCGCATCGAGTAGAGTCTTGTTCATGGGTGTGAAGCGTGCCACACTTATGAATGAGAGGCTACAATATGTTTAGGAAACTTCACTTCTTTTGTTACTCTTGAGTCGTGCCATAGAGTTTAAATCTATATCTCTCTCCTAGTCACCTATCCTACGCGTTTCAGGATATGGCATCTCGAAGGGCCTACGCTACTAGGAATGCAAGAGAGAATGAAAGGCAAGAAACTACTCCTCAAGCTCCTCAAGTTTCGGCCGACCCTTTGGCGGAACAAGTTATAATGCGGAGTTTAGGGCTGCTTTCCAAGTGTTGGCTCAAGCCGTGACGGCTCAAGCTAATAGAGAGGTGGTGGCTCCCGTGAACCCAAATGTGGGTACGGCTGCATCAAGAGTGAGGGACTTTACAAGGATGAATCCTCCAAAATTTTATGGCTCTAAGGTGGAAGAGGATCCTCAAGAGTTTATTGATGAAGTTTATAAAGTGTTGATGATAATGGGTGTGACATCGGAAGAGAAGGAAGAGTTGGCCGCTTATCAACTCAAAGGTGTTGCCCAAACTTAGTACAACCAATGGAAGAGTGAAAGGGCTATTGATGAAGGTCACATTGGATGGGAGAGGTTTAAGAGTGCTTTCCTTGATCGATTCTTCCATCTTGAGAGGAGAGAGGCCAAGGTGCTTGAGTTTATTAATCTTCGTCAAGAGAGTATGAGTGTGAAAGAATATGCATTGAAGTTCACAAACTGGCTAGACATGCTCCGTCCATAGTTGCCGACCCAAGGGCAAGAATGAGCAAATTTGTGTCGGTAGTGTCTGATATGTTGGTGAAAGAGTGCCGCACCGCCATGCTTGTGCATGAAATGGATATTTCTCACCTCATGGTTTATGCCGAACAAATTGAAGAAGAAAAGCTTAAAGGGAGATCTAGAGAGACTAAGTGGGCTAGAACCAGAGATGGCAACTTTTCTCATGCAAAATCTGATGGACGTGGTCATTCAAGATTTCACCAAAGGTTCTCTAATCAAGGTTCTTCCAAGGCTCCTCCGAGATCCAACAATGATAGGGTGCCAAATCCTAAGCCTCAAGGGGGGAACGGTGGTGGATCTTCTTTACCTAGTTGTACAAGATGTGGGAGGAGGCATGAAGGCAAATGCCTAGCTGGTTCGGATGGTTGCTATACCTGTGGTAAGGCTAGTCACAAGATGAGAGATTGCCCATCTCTCTTGGCTAAAGGAAGAGAGGGTAAGCAAGCTGCCCCAAGTAGTTCGGGTTCAGGTGCTCCTAAGCAAAATAGATTTTATGCACTTCAGGCTCGTCATGAGCAAGAGAACTCACCCGATGTGATCATCGGTACGTTGAAAGTCTTCCATTTTGATGTTTATGCCTTGTTAGATCCCGGTGCTACGTTGTCCTTTGTGACGCCCTATGTGGCCATGCGGTTTAATATTGTACCGAATATGTTGCTAGATCCTATCTTGGTTTATACTCTGATAGGAGAGTCTATCTTAGCTAAGAGGGTTTATAGAGGTTGCTCCATTTCCTTATCCCATAAAGTTACTTTTGTCGATCTCATAGAGCTAGATATGCTAGATTTCGATGTCATTCTTGGGATGGATTGGTTGTATGCTTGTTATGCCTCTATTGATTGTAGGACCAGAGTGGTCAAGTTTCAGTTCCCTAATGAGCTTATCCTAGAGTGGAAGGGGAGAAATTCTATGTTTCGAGGTCAATTTGTTTCTTATCTGAAGGCTAGAAAGATGATCTCTAAGGGTTGCTTTTACCATCTAGTTAGGGTGAGGGATGTAGATTCTGAAACCCCTACTCTTGAGTTGGTCCTCGTTGCTAGTGAGTTTCTGGAAGTGTTTCCCGATGACTTGCCGGTATTCCTCCCGAAAGGGAAATAGACTTCGGTATTGACTTTCTCCCAGATACGCAACCTATCTCTATTCCTCCTTATAGAATGGCTCCGGTGGAACTTAAAAAGTTGAAAGAGCAACTAAAAGACTTGTTGGATAAGGGTTTCATCCGACCAAGCGTTTCCCCATGGGGTGCTATGGTATTGTTTGTGAGAAAGAAAGATGGTTCACTCCGTATGTGCATCGACTATCGCCAATTAAATAAGGTTACAATCAAGAATAAGTACCCTTTGCCAAGGATAGATGATTTGTTTGACCAACTTCAAGGGGCTAGTTAGTTTTCCAAGATCAACCTTCATTCGGGTTATCACCAATTGAGGGTGAAAGAAGATGATATCTCGAAAAAGGCTTTCCGAACAAGGTATGGTCACTATGAGTTCTTGGTCATGTCGTTTGGGTTGAAAAATGCTCCGGCCGCATTCATGGACCTGATGAATAAGGTGTTTAAGCAATACCTTGACATGTTCATGATTGTGTTTATCGATGATATCTTGATCTACTCAAGGAATGAGGATGATCATGCTAGTCATTTGAGGGTTGTGTTGCAAGTCCTCAAGGATCAACAACTCTTTGCAAAGTTTAGCAAGTGTGAATTTTGGTTGAGATCCGTGGCTTTTCTTGGTCACATTATTTCTGGTGAGGGTATTGAGGTAGATCCTAAGAATACCGAAGTGGTTAAGAATTGGCCTAGACCTTTATCACCTTCGAACATTCGTAGTTTCTTGGGCTTAGACGGTTATTATAGGAGGTTTGTTGAGGGCTTTTCTTCAATTGCTTCTTCGTTGATGGCTTTGACTCAAAAGAAAGCTAAGTTTACGTGGTCCGAGGCTCAAGAATTGAAAGACAGACTTACTTCAGCCCCACTATTGCTCTATCGGAAGGAACCGATGGGTTTGTAGTGTATTGTGATGCCTCAAGGATTGGGCTAGGGTGTGTTCTTATGCAAAACAGAAAGGTGATTGCCTATGCTTCGAGGCAACTAAAGGTTCATGAGAAGAACTACCCCACTCATGACTTAGAGTTGGCAGCGGTGGTGTTTGCTTTGAAAATATGGCAAGATTACTTGTATGGGGTACATGTAGATGTCTTCACCGATCATAAGAGTCTCCAGTATGTGTGTCAGCAGAAAGATTTGAATCTCTGCCAAAGAAGATGGCTTGAATTGCTAAAAGATTATGATATGAGTGTTCTCTATCACCCCGGCAAGGCTAATGTGGTGGCGGATGCTCTTAGTAGATTGTCTATGGGCAGTGTTGTGCATATTGAGGATGGCAAGAAAGAGTTGGTTCGTGATGTTCATAGTTTAGCCCGATTGGGTGTTCGGTTGATCGATTCCGCTAAGGGAGGAGTTACCGTTCACAATGGTTCTGAATCCTCTTTCGTGCATGATGTAAAAGCTAAGCAAGACCTTGATTCTAATTTGGTGGGATTGAAAGAAGCGGTTCTCAAGAAGTCCATAGAGGTTTTCTCCCAAGGGGGAGAGGGTGTACTTTGTTACCAAGGTCACTTATGTTTTCCCGATGTTGATGATTTGAGAGAGAAAATTTTGTCGGAAGCTCATAGTTTTCCATATTCTATCCACTCGGGAGCTACCAAGATGTACCATGATTTGTGAGAAATCTATTCGTGGAATGGCATGAAGAAAGACATTGCGGAATTTGTGGCTAAGTGTCATAATTTCCAACAAGTGAAGGTTGAACATCAGAGACCGGGAGGTTTGACCCAAGACATAGAGATTCCTACTTGAAAGTGGGAAGATGTGAATATGGATTTCGTAGTAGGTTTGCCTCACACAAGGCGGCACCATGATTCGATTTGGGTTGTGGTTGATAGAATGACTAAGTCAGCCCATTTCATTCCAGTCAAGACTTCTTATATGGCGGAGGCTTATGCTAAGTTGTATTTGAGGGAGATGGTTAGGCTGCATAGAGTGCATTTATCCTTTATCTCTGATCGCGGTGCCCAGTTTACTTCTCAATTTTTGAAGTCATTCCAAAAGGGTCTTGGTACTCATGTTAAGCTTAGCACGGCCTTTCATCCCCAAATAGATGGGCAAGCGGAGAGTACTATTCAAACTTTAGAAGATATGTTGAGAGCTTCTGTTATTGAGTTCAAGGGTACTTGGGATGATTATTTTCCTTTGATCGAGTTTGCTTATAATAATAGCTACCATTCTAGTATTGGTATGCCTCCATTTGAGGTTCTCGATGGTAGGAGTTGTAGATCTCCCATAGGTTGGTTTGAAATTGGGGAAGTTACTTTGATAGGCCCTGAGTTAGTACAGGAGGCTATGGAGAAAGTTTGGCTTATTAGAGAAAGGCTGAAAACGGCTCAAAGTCAACAAAAGTCTTATGCCGATGTTAGAAGAAGAGAATTAGAATTTGATGTTAATGATTGGGTTTACCTGAAAATTTCACCTATGAAGGGTGTAGTGAGATTTGTGAAGAAAGGAAAGCTTACTCCCCGTTATGTAGGCCCATATCAGATTTTGAGACGAGTTGGTAAGGTTGCCTATGAGCTTGATTTGCCTAATGAGTTGGCATCGATGCATCCGGTTTTCTACGTCTCATTGTTGAAAAAGTGTGTTGGTGATCCGACCTCTATAGTGCCAATAGAGAATCTTGGCATAAAGGATAGTCTTTCCTATGAAGAGGTTCCAATTTAGATTTTAGACCGACGTCCGGAAGTTGAGAAATAAAGAAGTTGCTTCCGTGAAAGTTCTATGGAGGAATGGATTAGTTGAGGGTGCTACTTGGGAGGCCGAGGGCGATATGATGTCCTGCTATCCTTATCTCTTTCCTTCTGATCCTCCTCTAGCTTGAGGTACCTAGTTCCTCATTGTTCATTCTTTTGGTCTCATGTGTCATAGTTAATTTCCATGATTCCTTGATTTTATGCATGTCCATGAAGAGTCTAATATGATCTATGTGCATTGAGTATGAGTTGCATAAAGTCTTCATGAATTTAATGTTGAGCATGCTTTAGGTTTGAGTTAATGTTTCCTCCTCGGATATGTGCATTTATATGCTTGCATGTTAGGTTGGGTTGTTAGTCTGAGTCTATCACCCTTCTCATGATGTTCAGGTTCTCATTCTAGGATGGATGTCCCCAAGGGGGAGATATTGTAATACCCCAGCTTTCCAAGGAATTAAAATGCAGAATTTACCTGTAGGCAGTGACCTACGGAGGCCACTTACGGGCCGTAGAAAGGTTTACAGACCATAGGTGAGGAGTTGTCAATGGCTCTGTTAATTTCAGTAATTCCTAGTTTCTGAAGTCTGATCTAAGGGTAGCAAGACGGTTCGTAAGATGAACGACGGTCCGTAGAAAGTAACCGTAGATGACCCCAGACTTAGCCAACTCCTTAAACTCAGGCAGTGATCTACGGTTGTGGTGTACGATCCATAGATGGACCTACCAACTGTAGATCGAGACCGTCGTTGCAGGTCCCCAGATACCAACTCTCTGAATCTTTTAACAAGCCAACAGGACGGTCCGTCAATGGATGTACGGACCATAGGTCCTGACCGTAGATGGGCCCCGATAGTTTTTAATTAAGGGCTTTTTGGTCTTTTCCCTGGTTAATTCCCGAATTAACTAAGTCGGTTTTACCCTTAATGAAGGTCCTACATACAGTTCTCTATACCTAAATCACTTCATTCTAACCCATTCCCTAAATTCACCTCTCAAATATTTCTCTCTCTAAAAGAAATCCTCTCTAGCTCAAGGAAGAAGAAGAAGTTAAGTCCTCCATTGAAGATCACCCAAATTCTTCCAATTTCTAGTGGGCTTTGCTAAGGTATGATGGTATTGACCAATGGAGTTGCTTCCTCCATTGGGCCCTCCCTTTTCTTCATGAATTTCAAGGTTCAATTCCCTTCAAGTAAGCTAGGGTTTGATCAATTATTATGGGTTCTTCTAGTATGAATTCAATTACTTATTTAATACTTTGTAGTTCACGATCTAGTGTGGGTAAAGTAATTTAGTGCACGATCTAGCGTGAATTACGTGTCTAAATTGTAATTATTGCATGAACCCCCATGATCTTAAGTAAATTCTCCCCAATTTGATAATCTATGCCTTGATTGTTGGGTTGAAATATGAATTGATGGATCATGTATGAAATTGAGCATGAATTGAGTATGAATTGGGGTTAAGTGCATGAATTTAGCATGTTCAAGTAAAAAGCATGATTTCTCTTCTTTTATGTGGGTTACTTCAAGTATGACTAAATTGCCTTGATTATGACTTTTGAGAGCTAGCTTGCATTGAATTGCATGGTTTAAAATAAAGGCAATATGAACCCATTAGCTATGAAGAAAAAGCATGATAGAATCATGAAGAAAGAGGTTTATAGAATCAAGCATGTTTTATATGAAATCTATGATATGTGATGTTGAGTCTTGAAGGGGTTTTCTCATATAATGCTTAACCTAAGCTTGTGAAAGGTTTTCTCACATGTAAAGGATTCATAACTTGTTAAAAGGTTTGCTTAACTAAAATTGAATCAAGAGCTTAAAAAAGCTATTCTAAGGGTGTAAGCTTGGACAAGTCCAAGAAAGAAGAAACACTCAATGAAGTTTGGACTAGTCCATGGTATGTGAAGTCATGTTTAGCTTGGATTGGCAACCTCAGCTGTGCCTTTCCATGGATAATACTACTTGTGATAGTATAGTGGGAATTATGCTTAGAATCGAGTGGACGGGTGACAAGTCCCCATATGTCCTATGCCTATGTGCCCCCATAGGTGGTCTTTAACAGGCCCATATTTTATCAGCTTAGCTAGTGGATCCACGTAGGCTACGGTTCAGGATTCTACCTCGGCAAGTAGAATGGCCCTTTTTCGGTGTAGGGCCGACACCGGATTCCATGATGAGTTATTCCATGGTCTACAGATCGGTTAAAGGATTTTCCCACACTTCAGCTTGCACAATGGTGCATGGGTTACTAAAAGTATAGTAAAGAAAAGAAGAGTAAAAGAAAGATGATTTAGCTTACATTGGCTATGGTTTATGCTTTATGCTATCTACTTATATGCCTTATCATGATTAGCTTGGCTAATTGCATGTCATGGTTATATCTCAGTTTCTAGCATGTTTTATGAGTTTATATGCATTGCTATCATACTTAGTACTTTATTGTGCTAACGCATACTTTTGCCTGCATCAACTTCTTTGGTATAGGACGTGGTAGTTCTCCTACTCGTGGCTAGAGCATTGATCTAGAGTTGAGAGAAGACTTGGTGAGTCCTCATCCATCCGAGGACATAGCCTTGTTGGATTTTACTTTGATTTCTTTCCTTATGTTGGATATTGTATTGGGCTGTGTCCCTATCACTTTTATTCATATTCTATGATGTTAGAAGGCTTTGAGACATGATTTGTAGACTTCCGCTGTTTTGAGTAAAGCTTTGATATAAAATGCTCTTTTGAACTCTTATTTCTCTATTGTCTTGTATGTTATGTATGTTGAGGTCTTGTATGAGGCCTCTCAGGGTCTTGTACACCATGTTACATCTAGGGGCTACCCTGGGTCGTGACATCCCACTTCCAAGTAGGAATAGGCAGCCTCGGAGACATACCTCCAAGCCGCTGATGCTCACACTTGACCTGTTGGCAAGTCAAACATCTAGAAACGAAGTTTACAATATCCCTCTTCATGTCACACCACCAATAATGCTAGCTCAGGTCATGATACATCTTCACTGCTCCTGGATGAATAATGTATCGAGAACAATGGGCCTCCTCAATAATCAATCTAATCAACTCGCATGTCTTGGGCACACAAATCTTGCCTCCAATCCTCAAGACATCATCAGAATCAAGGATAGCCTCCTTGGCTTCCCCTCTCAATACTTTTTCTCAAATGAGACACAATTTGTCATCATCAAACTGGCGCTCACGGATCTGCTCAACTAAAGAAAAATGAGCCACAATGAAAGTAATCAAACCACCCGTCTCCTCAGAAATTTGCAATCGAACAAAACTATTGTCTAATCTCTAAACATCTCTAACTAATGGTCTCTCCTCAACACTGATAGCTGCAAGACTTCCCATGCTAGAAATCTTCCTACTCAAAGCATCGACCACAATATTGGTCTTCCTGGATGATACAAGATAGTGATGTCATAGTCCTTTAGTAGCTCAAGCCATCTACGCTGCCTCAGGTTCAGATCCCTTTGACTGAAGATGTACTAAAGACTTCAATGATCAGTAAAGACCTCACAATGCACCCCATACAAATAATGCTGCCATAGCTTAAGCACAAACACTACAACAGCCAACTCAAGATCATGGGTAGGGTAAATCTTATTATGGGTCTTCAACTTTCTGGAAGCATAGGCAATCACCTTACCTTTCTACATTAGGACACCCCCTAACCCAACTCAAGAAGCATCACAATAAACGTTGAATTCTACAGCCTCCTCGGGCAAAGTCAAAACAGGAGCTGAAATCAACAAAGTCTTGAGCTTTAGAAAGCTCTCCTCACAATCATCATACCACTGGAAGCTTAAACTCTGTTGAGTCAATCTGGTCAAAGGAGATGCAATGGTGGAGAAGCTCTGAACAAACCGTCAGTAGTAACCAGCAAGTACCACAAAACTCTAAATCTCAGTGACTGAAGTACAAGAGTTGAAGCAGCGGGTTTAAAGGAAAAAATAAAATAGAGGTAAAAAAATACTAAAAGTACGAAAGAAAACATAAAAGATGATTCCCGAATTCTACGGGTGCCACGTAGGTGGGCCTATGTAATGACTCATTAGGTCGTTTTGAGTACTAAAGCTTCTTATTACATAAATGATTCTTTCGATAGATTTTAAATGGGTATTTTGGACTATTTGTTAACTATAGTTATTTAATAACTTGGTAATATTAAATAATTAATATTTTGTTGATAATTGATGGGCCAAGTCTAAAATTTATTTAATCTTATATCACTTGGCCCATGTTTATTAAAATAAGTTAATAGGGTTTTTTACTTTTTAGTACATAATTATTTTATTTAGAAAAGAAATGAGGGAGGCTTCAATTTTAAACATTATTATTTTATTATCATATTATAAAGTAAGTGGTGATATATTGAGATAGGTAATTAAATGTTAGGTGTATTTTATTATATGAATACCATTAAATTTATGATATTAGAGGAATTGAGACTTAACCCTACGCTTAAAAAATTAGGAGCATATGAGACCTTCTATATAAGTTAGTATCAAAATTTAGGAATTTGGTTATAATAATATGGGTGTCTACGGACTCGTTTCCTTATGAATATTGTATACTTGATAGATTAGAAGCTTACTGAGGCATTGAGGAAAGATAAAGCATCGAAAAATTAGCTTGTTTGATTTTGGTTCTTCGGTGGAGGTAGGTTATGGTTTATTCTATGTGATAGAGAGATTCTTAATAGTGATTGATAGTCATTGAGTGATATTGTAAAATTTTCTATGTACTTGGTTGTTTTGATTTGGATAATTCATGTGTTGTTGTGATTGGTCTATAATTTCAAGACCGCAAAATCCATAATCTTGAACTTGTTCTATTAAAGTGATGCCTTGAATAAAGAAGGCTTGATGAAATATTGTTAATGAAGTGGAAAGTGATGATAAAGAATAAGAAATTAACTATGTTGTTGGATCGGGTGCCACGAGCCGACACAATATATTTGGATGGAGTGCCACGAACTGACACGATATATTTGGATCAGGTGCCATGAACCGACATGATATATATTTGGATCGAGTACTACAAGCTGACACGATATTATTGAATCGGGTGTCACGTTCCGACATGATAACATCAAAGAAAAACATATAAAAACAACTTAATAAACCCAATCTTAAAGAACCTATTTCCCAAAAGAGCATGGTTTGGAGGCCTGAGTCCTCATGTGTGTTCTTGATGTTGTGGAATGATTACATACTTGTTTCAGTGTTGTTGTCACTTATTCATGTTTTTTGTTGCTTGCCACCTGCTTAGTATTATAGTTAATTTTATATTATTACTTTATGCATATTAATTTCTATTTTGAGTCGGCCGACGATATCTACTTAGTACATGTTGCCCTGTATTGATCCATACTTGTGTTTTCTTTTGTTTTCCTTTTGTGGAGTGCAACGAGTTTACCAGCGACTTCGACTCACCCTCAGCTCTAGTCAGTCTCCAGCACGTCAGGTTCCAGGGTGAGCTATTCATTCTAGCTCATGTTGGATTCTCTCAGTCATGGCATGATGTCCTTAGTTTTTGGACACAAACTACTTTATTTATTTATTTTGATGTCTTTAATACTCTTAGACTTAGTATTTGGGAATTAGATGTCCTTGATTTGATGACTTTCAAGTATTGGGAAATGATATTTAATAGACTTTAGTGGATTTGTATTTCTTATATTAATAAGATTTGAGCTTTCGCATTATGGTTAGTATTTCATAAGTTGAACAATAAATATAAGTTGGGGCTGAATTTTTTGGTTCGCCCACCTAGGAGGTCAAGTGTGGATGCCACTCATGACTCGTTTTGGGTCGTGATAGCCTAAGATTCTCTTTATATATATATGATTGTAAGTTTAAATTGAAATTTCTTATGTGAAGGCAGTTCGTCCTTCTTGGGTCTGTGTTCACGCCACACGCAGATTAGTTTCTGTCACCTCTTCTTTTTTTTTCTAAATTAATTATGTACTAAAAGTGACAAATTCTACTAACTTATTTTAATATATATATATATATATATATGGGCCAAAAGGTATAGGGTCTTAAATAGATTTCAGACTTGACCCATTATTACAAACTAGCTTAATTATTTAAAAATTACCAGTCAATTAATTAACTCAAGTTGAATGAATAGTTCCAAAATTTCCAAAAATGACTTTTCGGGTCATTACATAACACTATAGAATGAAAAGGATAATCTTGAGTAGGAGTCTCATGAAACAAAAAATAAATTTATATAGATAAAAATGTAGGAATATCAAGAGATATCTTAAAATTTTAATTAAATATTTAGAGGTTATGAATATGAAAACATGAGAGTTACGTATTTTTAAATTAATAAATAAATAGAAGTTGTGAAGGTGAATATTTAAGCATATAAAACTGAAAAATAAATAAATAAATGAAGGAGATACCAAAGTTAGTCCAAACTGTGATTTCATAAAATGGCAACGAAAAAAGGAACGGAAAACATATGCAAGTAAATGTAGGTACTGACAATAATTACAAGAGTAGTTATTTTTATATTTGTAAAGCTTAACGTTACCAAATAGTTATAGGTATTGAATTAATATATAACTTAAACACAATAAATTATCATTTTTCATTAGTCTCACTTTATAATATTATATGTAAAGTCTGCTAGTGCGAGAGAGGGGAAGATGAAAAAATTATTATATGCTTTAACTAACACGGCAAATTTACTTAGTCAATTAAATATATTATTAAAAAAAAATTAATTTAGTGTAGGAATAAAATGTTAATCCAATTTTGGACTTAGATTCTTCCCAATTTCAATAATATATGACGTAATAAAATAAAATAATAATAATAATAATCTATCTATATATAATAGGAGAGGTGAAAAGTGCCACATGTCAGCACCACAAAAATTCAACAATTTTAAAATTCAAAAAACAATTTAAAAATATTTTAAATATGTATCTTAAATTAACCAAAAATAAATAAAAAAGAGTAATAAACTAAATAATTCCATGTTTCCTTTTTTTCCAAAAATTAAAAATTCATTACTGTTTTTTAATTTGAATTTTAAAATTTCCTATTTTGAAATACAATTTAAAATAAAAGGCAAATTGTTAAATAATAATAATAATAATAATAATAATACTTGTAATAAAAATAATAATAATAATATAACAATATAATAATATAATAAGAATTTGGATAACAACGAATTATAATTTGAAATCAGTTAGTTTCCACAAAAACTGTTTTTTAATTTGAATAAAAAAAACTCTTTGCACATTAACTTTCCACTTCTATCTTAAACAATTAGAATTTTTGAAATTCTAAACTAATTATAATTTTCAAAATAAATTTATACTAATTTAAGAAATCTATTTAATTTTTTAAAATTTCTATAATTATTTCAAAATTACATAAATTAGTTGCCGCTTTTCCGAAAGTTCCCTTACAAATTGCATCAACTGTTTTAGATGAGGCTAATGTTTATGTTTTTTCAATGATCTAATTTATTACTATAAAATATAAATCATTGTTATCCATTTAAATTGATTACATATTAGTAGTTAATATATAGATAGATTATTATCCATTTAAATTGATTACATCTTAGTAGTTTATCCTACTAATTAAAAATTAGGATCCATTTTTATTTTTAAAAATGTATGTAAAAAATACATTTAAAATATCTATCTATATATATTTTTAAAATCTGGATGAAAGAAAATTAAATAGTGTCTTGTTTATTTTAAATCGTTGTTAACCATTTAAATTGACTTAAATTTTTTATATATGTGTGCGCGCGCGCGCGCACGTGTGTATAGTAGGTGGTTTATAAACCTGTTCTTTGTTTTGTTTATTTTTTATTGGGAAAAGGCTCATAAATACCCCTTACCTATGGAAAAAGGCTCATAAATACCCCTCTTCCACCTTTTGGTCCATAAATACCCTCAATCTATTTTTTTGGCTCAAGAATACCTCTAACCTATTGGAAATGGCTCAAAAATACCTTTCTTCCACCTTTCGGTCTAAAAATACCCTCAACCTTTATTTTTTGGTCCAAGAATACCATCCTTCTACCTTTTAGTCTAAAAATACCATCAATCCAAATTTATTAAAATTTTTAATATTAACCCATCCCAAAATATTTAAAATATTTGAGTCTAACTATATAAAATAATGTCCTTTCAAACAAAAAATTACTAAAAGAAACTAGAAAATTTGACCTACAAAATAATTTGATTTATAAAGCTCAAACTTTGAAAATTTAGTTCTGAAAATTCTTTATTTGAAATAATCAGCAGTTTTAAGTCTGAGTTAATAGGATAAATTAATTAAAGCAATGAACATTAGAATTAGGTAAAAAATGCTTACTCAATCCGTTTACCGGTACAATATGCATGCTATCCTACATCCATTCTCCCCTTATTTTTAAATTTTGCTTGCATTTCAATAACATCAATTGAGTAATGACAAAAAAGAAATATCAGTAATATAAAGCAAAAAAATTAGAATACTAGAATAATGATAACGCATCACATAATTTTTTAGATCTTATTATGCTCGCTTCTGATAATGCTAATGTCTTCGAAGTATTACTAATAGTCAGTATGTTAGAAAAAATAAAAATTTGAATTTGAATAAATAAAATTTGTCTTTTAGAACAAATAAAAAAAACTAACTAATTAGTAAAAGAATTTAATTAAATTAAATTTGGGTTGATTGTATTTTTAAATTAAAAGGTGGAAGGAGGGGTATTCTTGAATCAAAAATAAAGGTTGAGGGTATTTTTAGACCAAAAGGTTGAAGAAGGGTATTTTTGAGCCATTTCCAATAGGTTAGGGGTATTCTTGAGCCAAAAAAATAGATTGAGGATATTTATGGACCAAAAGGTGGAAGAGGGGTATTTATGGGCCTTTTCCCATAGGTAAGGGGTATTTATGAGCCTTTTCCCTTTTTTATTTGATACACATTGAAATAAAAAGTTATCTGTAAATCAAAATTAAAAACTGTCATATTTTCATATATATATAAATAAAAAAAATTATAAAGCAATATTAAGACAATGTTAAAAACAAATTGAAAAGAATAACAAATAAATATTAAATATGAAAATAGGACAGTTTTAAATTTTGATTTATGGATAACTTTTTATTTGAATGTGTACCAAATAAAAAATAAACAAAACAAAGAACAGTTTTATAAACCACCTACTACTCACATTCCCACACACCACCATATTTTCTCAACTGCACAAATTTACGGAGCTATGGTTTGTAAGGAATATCACAATGCTAAAAAAAGAGGTTTCAATGTAAAAGTGAGTTAGTGCATAGTTTTTTTTTTGTTTTTTGTATACTTATAAAAGTTAAAATTTATATTGGTGTATTATTATTTACAGGGAAATTAAATTCATGCAATCATTAGAAGGTTTGTGAATTCATTTATTATATCTATTAACATTATTTAAATAGTTAGGAGTTTCATGTTCAGAGTCTTTTAATTATTTTATATGTCTCATGATAATGAAAATTTAATTGAGAAGTCATTTTTAAATAGTATTTTGGAGAGTAAAGCTGTGAAAATGTGTTATTTATGTATTTTTATTACTTTTCTGTAAATATTAAATTATTATCTCGGATCACTAAATTGAATATCACAATGAAGTTTGTTCTTTAATAATTCCAAATTTTAAAAAATATTTGGTATTCGATGTCTAAGTGATGCCAATTTTAAAACTGTAAAAGTGTAATCACCGCAATAAAGTAAAATAATTATTTTAAAAAAAAATACATCAATGAGCCTGATTAATTTATTTCACTTCTTAAATGACAAAAATGAGACATTCAAATGCATGCACTCTCACTCCTCCATTTTTAGTTAATATTTTCTGTTAAATTAAAATGTACATATTCAAATTTTCAATTAATATTATACATAGATGTCACGACCCGAGCCTACACCCTGAACGTGGCTGGCACTCAAGAACCATTGTTGGTCCCCAAGTGAACCCTCATCCTGGCTGTCTACAAGTGGAAGACTAACTCAAGCATACACAAGCATCAAACTGAAAGAAATGCTAAATCAACAGTGTATTAAATTTCAAAACTCTCTATATATACTAAGTATTAAACATAAGTTTTTTTAAAAAAACCTCTGAGACTGAAAGACTCTCCAAAACAGTCTATCTATGAAGCCTCTCCTATATATAGACGAGTGTCGGAATAAGGTTCACGACTACTCAAAATGCTACTAATACCAAAAACTCATAAAACTGGAGTCCTCTGGAAGCAAGGAGACCTCACTTGAAAGTTGACGACCGGATGAAGTGATCTTAATGGACTCTTGTTGAGGATCCTAAGTACTTGTATCAACATCATTAAAAGATGCAGGTCGAATGACATCAGTACATGGAATGTACGAGTATGTAATATAGCTAAATAACAAAATAATTGAACTGAAACTCTGGCAGTAGCTCAACTAAAATATAATATAACTCATGATAGAAAAATCATTTAAACTCATACCAAAATAATGCAATAATAGCATATACTGAATTGACTGGGCTAAAAGAAGTACTCAACTCAATGTAAAGCATAAATAGAGATAAGATCGTTTAAAGCTTCACAAAGTACCATATAATAACTCAAAGAAAACAGTATGTGAAAATACAATGAAAGAACTCTTTACTCTATTAGGGAGTTTCTCTAACCGACAACTATCATTATGAGCTACGTGATGATACAGCGTCTCACCCATGCTATCAGAACTGTCATATACCTTGCCGGGGTATAGAACACATCAACTAAGTGGATCCACTAAGCTATGCCCGAAAGTACTTGTAACACCTCAGTTTTTCAAAAGAGAAAAAAATTCCAGTTTTGGACCCAGAGTCACTTCTACGGACACAGTCTACGGGTAGTAGATCAGTTGATGGACCGTAGAATGCATCCGTAGAAAGAGGGTTAAAGAGTTTTGAAAATCAAGTTTATGAAGTCGAGTCTACGAGTTAGCAGGACGGACCGTAGAAAGGTCCCGTCAATTGATTCAGACTTAGTCAAAATTCTGAGGGTCAAGTTGGGTTCTACGAGTTGGATCTATGGACCGTAGAATGGTTTACGGGCCATAGATCGAAGTCGTCGAAAGTGTCCTGAAATCTGGGTTTCTGAAGTTTTCTACGGTTGGATAGGACGGTCCATAGGAATACCTATGAACCGTAGGTTGGAGCCATAGATCTCGTCCGACAGTTATTTTTCAGGGGTCTTTATGTCTTTTTCCAATTCTTTTCACTCTTTTTATTTACAACTTTGCCCCTAAATTGACCCACTATGTAAGTCTTTTCTCCAAAATTTTCCTTCATTAAGTCATTCTCCAATTCCCAACTTCCCCAAAATATTTCTCTCTCTAGAAAGTTTTCTCAATTCTCAAGGAAGAAGAAGAGCTAGGATCCTCCATTGAAGGTCATCAATTCTTAGCAATTTCGTGTGGGCTTTATTGAGGTATGTTAGCATTCACCAATGGAGTTCTTTCCTCCATTGGGTCCCTAGTTTTCTTCCAATTTCAAGGTTGATTTCCCCAAAATTGAGTTAGGGTTTTGATCAATTCTTATGGGTTCTTCAATTATGATTTCAATTGTTGATTTTATGATTCCTAGTGCACGATCTAGCGTGATAACGTAATTTAGTGCACGAATTAGCGTGATTTATATGATTTGAGTAGAAATTGTATGAACCCATGCATGAGTCATGATTCCTAGCTTTGAATTCATGATGAAGTACGATCCATGCATTTATGAACTTATGAAAATTGATGAAATATGCATGATTCTAGTTTATTGCATGATTCTAAGATGAATTGACATGTAACTATACTAGATCATGATTTATGAACATATGAATAGCTTGCATAAGAGATGCATGTATATGAATAGCTTGCATAAGAGATGCTTGTATATGAATAGTTTGCATAAGAGATGCATGTTTCAAGAGAATTATGCTTATAATTGCTAGGGTGCATATAGATGATGGCATCCATGAGTTGTGAAAAGGTTTTCTTCACACTAAGGTAAGCATATGAAAGTGAAAGGTTTTCTCACATAAATTAGGGTTCAAATGGTTGAGAGGCTTTCTCGACTATGAATCAATCAGGAGCTATTCTCATGACGTAAGCTTGGGCAAGCCCATAGTTGTTGAAACGTCTTGATATGATCTTAGCTTGGATTTGGTAACCCTAGATGTACCTTTTCCTTGGTTAACATATGAATAAGCTTAATTGACTATTCCTTGGGATTTTACTTAGCACCGAGCGGGCTTTTTGAGATGAAGGTTTCCGTTTAGCATCCGTGGACCTTTAGTAGCAATCCCTAAGTCCCATAACTACGTGCCTCATAGGTTTTGTCTCAGATAGACACATAGCTAGTGGATCCACGTAAGCTACAAAATTATGGTCCTTACCTTGGCAAGTAGGACACCCCTTTTAGTGGTGTGGGGTAGACATCACTCCCCTTTTTTGTGTGGGGCAGACATTGGATTCCATGTTATAGCTCACATGGTCTATGTCATTTAAACATAAAAATCCCATAATAATGAACTAGGGTACTAGAAGTATCTCACATGACTTATGATATGACTAGCTTGCATTGAGCATGTTTATGCATTGAGTTTCTAACCTTATTGTCACATGATTCAGTTTGGTCATTGCATGTTCATGATGATATCTCACTAGCATGATTTCCTATTTGAAAGCATCTCGTTGGCATGATTCATGTGTTTATATGTATTTGCTTCATACATAGTACATTCCATGTACTAATGCATACTTGTGCCTACATTCTCTTATAATGTAGGGTCAGACAGTCATCCTTCACACTTTCGTGGTTAGTTTCTTTCCGAGTTCGAGCTATCAGCATTGGTGAGTCCTCATGCTTCGGGGACTAAGAGACTTTATTGCTTTTCTTTACTTTTCAGTTTCAAACTTGTATATGATGTAGGGATTACGTCCCGATCATTCTATTCTATTAGATGGCTTTTGAGACATAGTCAAGACTTCCGCTTGTAAACGCTTTACTTTTATGAGATTGTCTATCTTTTCCTCATTCTTGTCTTTACCTTATGTATATGTATGCTAAGTGGCTTGTGTGGGGCCTCTCGGGGTCCTATACGCCATGTCACACATAGGGGGTACTTTGGGTCATGACAAACTTGGTATTCAGAGCACAAGGTTTAGAAAGGTTCTAGGATGTCTCAAAGCCACGTCTAGTAGAGTCTTGTTCATAAGTGTGAAGCGCGCCACATTTATGAATAGGAGGCTACAAGATGTTAGGAAATTCCAGTTCTTTCATATTCTAGAATCGTGCTTTAGAGTTTAACTCTATACCTTTCTCTCCTAATCCATGTCCTACGCTTTTCAGGATATGGCAACTAGAAGAGATTTTGCAAGCAGGAACGCAAATGAGAATGTGGAACAAGAGGCTAATCAAGTTTCGGCCGCTCCTTTGGCTGGAGAGATTACTAATGCGGAGCTCCGAGCTGCTTTCCACGCATTGGCCCAAGCCGTGACGGCCCAAGTAAATGGGGAAGTTGTTGTCCCCATGAACTTACATGTGGGTACGGTGGTGGCAAGGGTGAGAGATTTCACAAGGATGAACCCTCTGGAATTCTGTGGCTCCAAGGTAGAGGAGGATCCACAAGAATTCATTGAAGAGGTTTACAAGATTCTCATGATCATGGGGGTGACACCGGAAGAGAAAGCGAATTTGTCCGCTTCCAATT